>JACEEZ010019705.1:0-32500 GCA_016584305.1 Chionoecetes opilio
GAGCATCCGCTTATCCAAGTTGTGATATAGGAGTTGCCTTAAGAGAGCCAGCATCGTCCACTCGTAAGCAGTGGTTGTCGACTTAGATGTAAACCAAACTGAAGTTCCCGCGATTTCAAGCGCCATTCGCAAGAGTCGAGCGAGAATAGGAGAAGGTTAGCGCTGGCGAACCACTCACGTCGCCAACCCTGGCGTTCGCCAGGGTTGGCGTAAGCCAAGTGTTTAAAAGTAAGGATTTCCTGAGGCTGGCGTTCGCCTGGCGGAGCATCGGCAGGCCGATCGCCAGCCGGGCGGAAGTTTAATAGTACGGCCCTTAGTTTTCATGAATAGTTTTGATTTGTTTTGATGAATCTGGCACTCGTTTTGTCGGAAAATTAATGTTTGTTACAGGTGTGGGGGTGCCCGCCCCGCCCCGCCCCGCCCGCAACCTTAATTGCTCCGCTTCGCACTGCCATAGTATTGATAATTTCTTTTTCTGAATCTGTTACTAAACCAAAGTCCACTTAACTAATCCTATTTAACCTAACTTAACAGTTTTATGGCTGAAAATAACGGTAGATTTTCGGTTAGTACAGTAAACACCAATTATTATTAATTGACCATGGGAAATGGGGTTCAAAATATCACAAGGAATAATTCTACACGATGATGTTTGTTGTTGTTTGTTGCGTTAGAGGATAATTCCTCAGACCGTAGTGATCTACCGCTGCAGCAATTTACTGTTGGCCGAAGCCACCACCCCAGGGAGGGGGGTCACAAACCCCCGGTAACACCCTGACCCATTCATGCTGAGTGGGACAGGGGTCGGGTTTTAAGAAAGGACCAACCATCTATCTTGTCCGCCCGGGGATCTAACCGGGACTTCTGGTTGGAGCCGAGCGTGCTAACCCACTATACTACGGAGTACCGATGTAAATGTAGGTAAGAATCCTAGGATTTTGGAAGCCCACTACGAACTAATACCCTATCTTTGCACGAGTTTAGGTGTAAATAAGGCTAAATGGTTAATATCACAACTGCCCTTAGAGAGCATATGACATTATTGCCGTTAGTCAGTGATGAACGAACTTTAATATTAAAATAACAGTTATGCTGGAAAAGAGTAGCTACATGAGCAATCACGGACATATCACTGGTAGTTTTTGTCATTATGGCCTTCAATATACTCCTTGATGAGGTCAAGAGCATCCCGTATCCAACAGGGATATAGGGAGTTGCCTTAAGAGAGACAACATCGTCACTCGAGCAGTGGTGCGAACTGTAGATGTCAAACAAACTTGAATTCCCGCGATTTCAAGCGCCTTCGCAGAGTCGAGCGAGAATAGGGAGAAGGTTAGGGCCGTACGATTAAACATTCACGCCCGGGCTGGCGATCGCCTGCCGATGCTCCGTCCAGGCGAACGCCAGCCCAGAAATCCTTACTTTAAACACTGGCTTACGCCAACCCTGGCGAACGCCAGGGTTGGCGCGACGTGAGTGTTCGCCAGCGCTAAACCTTCCTCATATCTCCCCCCCGCTCGACTCGGCGAAATGGCGCTTGAAATCGCGGGAAATTTCAAGTTTGTTTACATCTACAGTCGACACCACTGCTACGAGTGGACGATTGCTGGGCTCTCTTAAGGCAACTCCTATACCACTGTGGATAATAGGGGATGCTCATGACCTCATCAAGGAGTATATTGGACGGCAAATAATGAATCAAAACTACCAAGTTATATGCCCCGTGATTGCCTCTTGTCGCTACTCTTTTCCAGACAGTACTGTTATAATAATTTAAAGTTCGTTCACACTGAACTAACGAGCAATAACAGTAATATGTTCCTAAGGCAGTTGTGATATAACCATTTAAGCTTATTTACACCTAACTCGTGCAAAGATAGGGTTATTAGTCGGTAGTGGGCTTCCAAAATCTAGGATTCTACTACATTACATACGGACTCCGTAGTTATATTGGTTAGCACGCTCGGGATCACAACCGAGACAGTCCGGTTTAGATCCACGGGCGGAGCTAAAAGATAGATAGGTGGTCCTTTCGTTAAAACCCCGAGCCCCGTCCACCCAGCAGTGAAGGGGTTACCGGGTGTTAGCCGGGGGGTTGTGACACCCCTCCGGGGGGGTGCAGTTGGCTCGGCCAACACTAATGCATTGCAGCGGTTTAGATCACTACGGCTAGAGGAATTATCCTCAAAACAACACAAACAAACAAACCAAACATTCATCGTGTTAGAATTATTTCATTATGAATATTTGAAACCCAATTTCCATGGTGCAATAGAATAATAATTGTGTTTACTGTAGGCTACTACCGAAAATCTACCGTTCTTTCAGCCCATTAAACCTGTACAAGTTAGGGTTAAATAGATTAGGTAGAGTGTGGGGATTAGGTTAGAACAGATATCAGAAAAAAAGAAAATATCAATACTATGGCAGTGCGACAAGCGGAAGCCAATTAAGGTTTGCGGGGCGGGCGGGCACCCCCAACCTTGTAAACAAAAATTTTATTTCCGACCCAAAAACGAGTGCCAGATCATTCAAAACACATCTCAAAAACTATCACGGAAAGCTAAGTTTTCAGACCTCGGAAACAGGAATGCCCACTTCCGAAATTTTACCAAAGATAGTTCTGACTATTGGTATAATTTACACACACTCGCCTCACACTGCTCTAACGTGCAACAATATATCATATACTCAGTAGTGATATTATTTAAAGAGCAATCACCACTAACCTAAAATGCAGCAATCGACCATTACACTTCCAGTAATTTGTATTATGAATATAATTTATCCCCGCTTAACCCTACATGCAGCAATCGATCATACTTCCAGTATCGATATTAAATTTAAGCTCATCACTGTTAATGGGGATTGGCCTTAGTTGGATAGGTAAAATGTAGGGTAGGTTAGTGAGTTAAAGGTAGGGTTTAGGTTAGTGAGTAAAGGTAGGGAGTTAATATTTTCCTATCCTATAGGTTATCAGGGTGTTTCGTACAAAAGTTGTTCGTAGCCAGGTTTTGTAGTTGTTTCGTACACTGACTTTAGTTTTTTTCGTAAATTCGTGATGTCGTTCGTAATCTAGTTCAACCTGAGCTGACGTGTACGAAACGACTATGGTTTCATATAGACTATTGAAACAACTTTGGTCTGTTTTTGTACAATACACTGGTTGTAGAAACAAACTGTGTACGAGCTGACTGCACCCGCTACTATACACTCTCCTTCCTATAAAAGCATCTATATCTCTGAAAGTAGTGATTTTGCGACCAGAGGAAAACCATTGAGAAATGTTTCCAGAATCTATTAGGTAAACAGAAACCATTCATCATTTAACTAACATCCCCACTAACATGCTGCACACTATCAGATATTTCCAGTAGTTATATGAATAATAAATATCGTTCACCATCTTAACCTAACCTGTTACACACTATAAGGATACTACCAGTAGTGATGTGAATCATTAAATATAGTTCACCACTCAACCTAACCGGCTACACACTATCAGATACTTCCAGTAGTGATGTGAATCATTAAATATAGTCACCACTTAACCTAACCTGCTACACAACTATCAGATACTTCCAGTTTAGTGATGTGAATCATTTAAAATAGTCACCAATTTAACCTAACCTGCTACAACCTATCGGAATATTCCAGCAGTGATATAAATCATTAAATATAGTTCACAATTAACCTAACCTGCTACACACTAGCAGATACTTCCAGCAGTGATATAGATCATTAAATATAGTTCACCACTAACTAACATGCTACAATAATTCATACTTTCCAAAGGCAATTGTGATATTAATCATTAATCTCATTCACCACTGAACAAGTACAAAGACAAAACCACATATAGGTTTGTGACATTAAAACATTAGGAAATGTTTTCAGTATGATTTATACCAACCAACTTTTAAATTCACCCATCCTCGCTCAGGAACAAATCTTAGGCTGTCCTTTCTGTCTTCACAGTTTGTCTTGGCAATCTGATCCATTCGGCTTTGGCTGGATCAAGCACTCTATATCTTCAAAATCTAGCAGGCGTCCATAATCTGGAAAATAATATACGAAACATATAATAACCTAAACATCATTTTAAAAATATACTGTAAGGATTTTAAATCAGAGAAAAAAATCACCCCAAAAATAAGATCAGACAAAATTCAAACATATTTAAAACTATCATGACAAAGTTTCGTCTCAAAAAAAAGTGAATGCGCATAAAATGAAAATTTAGTTAGGTAGTGAACTAGCAAGGGGGGTCCGGTGGGGGCACATTGCCCCCTAGTTAATCAGTAGGGTATTGTTCAATAGTGAGTATTGATTGAAAAACTGCATATATTCCCCTTCTAATTGTAACAAAAAGTGAACTCATTCAATTTCATCTGATTAACCAAATAAATAAAAAGGTATAATATTACACTAGGACCAGAATTCCCATACACAATTGGAGCATGGTTTGTTTACCTTATGTATTCTAGGGAAACTTTCTCTCAATGAGCTTCCATCGCAAATCATTACTTTTGGAGATATAATATAACACCTATTTTCGGGAGAGAGCGACAAGTGTTATGTGCACCTCCCTCTCTTCTTCCTCTTGTGACCTGCATCACCTCTATTCTTCCCTTGCCGCGGACACTTTTTAATGAGGATTTGACTTCGTTGGTTTTTTAAAACATGGGTTAGGTTAGTGAGTGTATACACTCCCTTAGGAAAGGGGAGGTGTATGGGAGCGGCTGCAGTCAATTCGTTCACAAGTCATTTCGTGCACTCAGTAGATTCGTACACCAAAAAGTTGTTTCGTAGTATATATGAAACCATAGCGTTTCGTACAATAAGCTCAGAACTAGTTGAACAGTTACTACTAGATTTACGAAACGACATCACGTATGTATGCAAAACTCAAAATCAGTGTACGAAACAACTAAAACAAAACCTGGGTAGAAACTCCCTGTAACAGTAGTAGGGTTTAGGTTAGTTAATTTTTCATTATCTCCTATATGTTACAGGGAGGGTCGTACACAGGTTTTGTTAGTTGTTTCGTACATGATTTGAGTTTTGAGTACATACGTGATGTCGTTTCGTAACTCTAGTAGTAAAGTTCAAACGATGAGCCTGAGGTACGAAACGACTATGGCTCATATAGAATACGAAAACAACTTTTTGGGTCTACTAATCTACTGGTGTACGAAAACCACTTGTGAACGAACTGACTGCACCCCTTCCTATACACGTCCCCTTCCTACTAAAAGCATCTTATATCTCCGAAGTAGTGATTTGCGACGGAAACTCATTGAGAGAATGTTTCTCAGAATCTAATTAAGGTAAACAGAAAAGAAAACCATACTCTCAACAAGGTGTAGAGAAATCTGGTCCTAGTGTAAAAAATTACAAATAAAACTCATTTAGTGTCTGTGGAAGAACACTATTATAAGCACGTTCTCACGTGTAATGTATGAGGGTCAGAGTGCCTCTGACATAGCTCAGGTAAAGACGCCATCACAAAACATAACCTGACATTGTAAAAAAACACATTCAATTCTATCGGATATACACAGAAATAACAATTAGTTAGTGGCGGGAGCACAATGATATCTAGTCAGTCTCACTGAAAATTCTTATGAAGGGTGAGGGCCCCTGCTAAGCTTAGTGTAAATACGCATCACCAAACAATCCAAATGTATACATTATATGTGCAATATGTCCCTAAACCAATATATATTGGACGAAAAGGCCAAAAACACTCACCTCGGGGAGGGGGGGGGGGGGTGGAGGTGTCTGGTGCATGCAGAATGCGTTGTGGCCCTCGATGGTGTTTTGAAAATAATATACATGACTATTTCCATGAAAAGAACTTGCCTTACACATATTTACAGTAGCAATAGGTTTCCTATCTCATGAAATGCTAGTAGTATTGTAAAAGTATAAACTGAATGCAAAAAAATGTTGATCGCCGGGAGAGGGACGTCTCACCAGAACTCACGTTCCGCCAGGCTATTCCAATACTTCTCCTTCGCCAGCCCTGGCGGAGCAGCGCCTGGCGGAGCGCTCGTGGCGTTTAAACAGTAAGAAATCACCTGAGCGCCGGCGAAACGCTTTCGCCAGCCCTGGCGAAAGAATTTTAAAGTACGGCCCTTAGCGCTGGCGGAACACTCACGTCCGCCCAACCTGCGTTCGCCAGGGTTGGCGTAAGCCAGTGTTTAAAAGTAAGGATTTCCTGAGGCTGGCGTTCGCCTGGCGGAGCATCGGAGGCGATCGCCAGACCGGGCGGAAGGTTTAATAGTACGCCCCTTAAACCTTCCCGACCCGGGCTGGGCGAGTTCGCCTGCCGAATGCTCCGCCAGGCGAACGCCAGCCTCAAGGAAATCCTTACTTTTTAAACAATGGCTTACGCCAACCCTGGCGAACGCCCAGGTGTTGCGGACGGAAGTGGTCGCCAAGCGCAACCTTCTCCTATTCTCGCTCGACTCGCGAATGGCGCTGAATCGCGGGAAATTCAAGTTTGTTTACATCTACAGTCGACACCACTGCTCGAGTGACGATGATGCTCTCTTAAGTGCAACTCCTATATCAACTGTGGATAGGGAGGTCATTGACCTCATTCAAGGAGTATATTGAGGGCATAACTGACCAAAACTACCAAGGTTATATGCCGTGATTCTCTTGTAGCCTACTCTTTTTCCGGACAGTACTCTGTTATTAATAATTAAAAGTTCGTTCATCACTTGAACTAACGGCATAATAGTATATGACTCCCTAAGCAGTGTGATATTAAACCATTTAAGCTTATTTACCCCCTAACTCGTGGAAAGATAGGGTATTAGTTCGGTAGTGGGCTTCCAAAAGTCTAGGTTCTACCACATTACATACGGACCCGTTAGTATAGTGGTTAGCACGCTCGGATCACAACCGAGAGAAGTCCAGGTTAAGGATACCCGGGCGGGAGTAAAGATAGAGGGTGGTCTTCTTAAAAACCCGATTCCCCTGTCCACCCAGCAGTGAATGGTTACGGGTGTTGTAGGGCAGGGGGTTTGGACCCCCCTCCGGGGAGGTGGTGGCTTCATCCAACCACACAATGCTGCAGCGGTAGACACACGGATCTGAGGAATTATCCTCTAAACAAACAAACATCTCGTGTGAATTATTCATATGAATATTTCGAACCCCATTTCTCCAATGTGCAATTGAATAATAATGTGTTACATGTACTACCGAAAATCTACCGTTTATTTCAAGCCATAAACTGTTAAGTTAAGTTAAATAGATTAGGTTAGAAGTGGGGTTTGGTTTAGTAACAGTATCAAGAAAAAAAGAAAATTATCAATACTATGGCAGTGGCGAAGCGGAGCAAGTAAGGTTTGCGGGCGGGGCGGGCAACCCCACACCTGTAACACAAACATTTATTTCGACAAAACGAGAGTGCCAGATCATTCAAAACACATCAAAAACTATTCAGGAAAACTAAGTTCGACCTTCGAAATCAGTGAATGCCCACTTCAGAAATTTACCAAAGATAGTTCTGATATTTATAAATTTAAACTCGCTCACTACTTATCTAACAGTGCAACAATATATCATATACTTCCAGTAGGGATATTATAAGATCAATCACCATTAAACCTAAAATGCAACAGTCGATCATTATACTTCCAGTAATTGTATTATTGATTATAATTTATCACGCTTAACCTAACAGCAGCAAATTGATCCATATCCAGTATCGATATTACGATCACAACTTTTTAATGGGGATTTGGCCTTAGTTGAATAGAGGTTAAAATGTTAGGGGTAGGTTAGTGAAGTCTAAAGGTAGGGTTAGGTAGTGAGTTAAAGGTAGGGAGTTAATATTTTCCTATCCTATAGGTTACAAGGGTGTTTCGTACAAAAAGTTGTTTCGTAGCCAGGTTTGTAGTTGTTTCGTACACTGACTTTTAGTTTTTTTTTCGTACATTCGTGATGTCGTTTTCGTAACTCAGTTCAACTCTGAGCTGAGTGTACGAAACGACTATGGTTTCAATATAGACATATGAAAACAACGTTTTGGTGTACTAATCTACTGGTGTACGAAACAACTTGTGTACGAACTGACTGCACCCGCTACTATACACTCTCCTTCCTACTAAAAGCATCTTCCTTATATCCTGTAAAGTAGTGATTTGCGACGGAAAAAACTCATGAGAAATGTTTATCAGAATCTATTAGGTAAACAGAAAACCATTAATATTTTTTAACCTAACATCCCCACTTAACATGCTACACACTATCAGATAGTTCAGTAGTTATATTGAATAATAAAATATCGTTCAACACTTAAACCCTAACCTGCTATACACACTATCAGATCCTTCCAGCAGTGATTATAAATCATTAAATATAGTTCACCACTTAACCTAACATTGCCACAATCAATCATACTGCCAAAGGCAATTGTGAATTAATCATTAATCTACATTCAACCACTTAACAAGTACAAAGACAAACACACTATATAGGTTTGTGATATTAAAACATTAGGAAATGTTTTCAGATGTTTATTACCAACCAACTTTTAAATTCCAACTCAGATATCCACTCAATCAGGAACAAATCTAGGCTGGCTTTCTGTCTTTCACAGTTTGTCTGGCAATCTGATCCATTCTGCTTGGCTGGATCAAGCACTTCTATATCTCAAACTCTAGCAGTGGTACATAAGCTGGAAAATAATATATGAAAACATATAACTAAACCTAACATTCATGAAAACATACTGCAAGGATTTAAATCAGCGAGAAAAATAAATCAACCCAAAAATAAGTATATAGATAAATTCAAACATACTTTAAAAATATTCATGACAAAGTTTCGTCTCAAAAAAAAGTAATGCGCATAAATGAAAAATAGTTAGGTTAGTGAACTAGCAAGGGGGGGCCCGGGGGGTCCACATGCCCCTAGTTATATCAGGTAGGGTATTGTTCAATAGTGAGTATGGAACGGATCATATTTACCCTTCTAATTGTAACAAAAGTTGAACTATATTCAATTTCATCTGATTAACAAATAAATAAAAGGTATAATATTTACACTAGGACCAGAATTCCCATACACAAATTGGGACATGGTTTGTTTACCTTATTGTATTTAGGAAACGTTCTCTCAAATGAGCTCCCATCGAAATATCATTACTTTTGGAGATATAATTATAACACTCCTATTTTTTCGGGAGGAGAGAGACAAGTGTTTATGTGCACCTCCCTCTTCTCCTCTTTGTGACCGCATCACCTCTATTCTCCCTTGCCGCGGACAACTTTTTAATGAGGATTTGACTTTGTTAGGTTAAAACATGGGGTTAGGTTAGTGAGTGTATACACTCCCCTAGGAAAGGGGAGTGTATGGAGGGGCCGCAGTCAATTTCGTTCACAGTCATTTCGTGCACCAGAGATTCGTTCTACACCAAAAAAAAAGTTGTTTCGTAGTCTTATGAAACCATAGTCCGTTTAGTCAATCAGCTCAAAGAGTTGAACGGTATACTAGAAGTTACCGAAACGGACTATCACGTATGTACGCAAACTCAAAATCAGTGTACGAAACAACTAACAAAAACTGGGTACAGAAAACTCCCTGTAACAAGTAGGTTGGTTAGTTAATTTTCATGAGTCCTATATGTTACAGGAGTTTCGTACACAGGTTTTGTTAGTTGTTTCGTACATGATTTTTGAGTTTTGCGTACATACGTGATGTCGTTTCGTAACTCTGTAGGTTAAAGTTCAACTCTGAGCTGAGTGTACGAAACGAACTATGGTTTCATTATAGACTACGAAACAACTTTTTGGTCTACTAATCTACTGGGTACGAACAACTTGTGAAACGAACGACTGCCACCACTTCCTATTACACTCCCCTTCCTACTTAAAAAGCATCTTATATCTCCGAAAATAGTGATTGCGACGGAAACTCATGAGAGAATTTCCAGAATCTATTAAGGTAAACAGAAACCATACTATCAAAGGTGTAGAGAATTCTGGTCCTAGTGTAAAAATTACCAAATAAAAACTAATTTAGGGTCGTGGAGAACACTATTATAAGCACGGTCCACGTTGTAATGTATGAGGGTCAGAGGCCTCTGAAATAGCCAATGTAAAGACGCCATCACCTAAAAACATAATCTGACATTGTCAAAACAACCACATTCAATTCGATCTGATATCAACAGAAATAAAATCTTTAGTGGCGGGAGCACAATGATATCATAGTCACGTTCCACTGAAATTCTTATGAGGTGAGAGAGGCCTTCGCTATAGCTAGTGTAAAATACGCCATCACCATAAACATCCAATGTATACATTATATTGTGCAATAGGTCCCTAAACCAATATATATTGGACGAAAAGGTTAAAAATACACTCACCTCGGGAGAGGGGGGGGGCGGGGTGGAGGTGTCTTGGTGCTGTTCAGCTGCGTTGGAACCTCGAGGTGTTTTGAAAAATAATATACATGACTATTTCCATGATAAGAACTTGCCCATACACATATTACCGTTCGCAATAGTGCTTCCTATCTATGAAATGATAGTAGATGTAAAAAGTTATTAAACTGAATGCAAAAAATGTTGATCCGCCCGGTTGAGAGGGGACGTCTCACCAGAACTCACCGTTCGCCAGGATATTCCAATACTTCCCTTCGCCAGCCCTGGCGGAGCAGCGACTGGGCGGAGCGCTCGTGGCTTTAAAAGTAAGAAATCACTGAGCGCCGGCGACACGCTTCGCAAGCCTGGCGAAAGATTTAAAAGTACGGCCCTCCTAACACTGGTGGCATTTGTGCTCAAAGAACTATTTATAAATGTTTGAATATAGTAGTCAAGGCAAATTGTAAGTTATTTATAAATCAGTGTAGTGATTAGCGGCAGTTATTCTAGGCTTGCTTGTACTGTATTGTAGTGTGGACTGACTGGCTGGCTGGCTGACTGGCTGGCTGGGCTGGACTGACCCTGACTGGCTGGTGAACGACTGACTGATTTACTGAATGGCTGATTTACTGACGGGCTGATTTACTGACGGCTGTGATTTACTGACTGGCTTGATTACTGAATGGCTGATTTACTGGACTGGCTGATTTACTGACAGGCTGACTGCCTGGCTGATAATTGACTGACTGGCTGAACTGACTGACTGGACTGACTGACTGACTGATATGATTGACTGGATGACTGGCTGACTGGCTGGCTGACTGACTGACTGACCGGCTGACTGACTGGTGGTTGCAGGCTGATTACTGCCGGCTGCTAGGTGGCGGCGATTTACTGACGGGCTGGGCGACTGACTGGCTGGGCTGACTGATTTACGGACTGGCCGGCTGATTTACTGGCTCGACTGACTTAATTCACTTATTTACTGACTGACGGGACTGATTTTAAAATCAAGATTATGGACTTTTAAAGAGATATAAGTCATGACTACTTAAATAAAGGACAACAACTAACTACGTATTTTATGACGTCCATCCTTTCCATTGTTGACTTAACAACCACAGATTATTAAACCCCTTCACGCCCAGATCTTTCCTTTGTAGTAGTAGTAGTTAGTAGTAGTAGTAGTAATAGTAGTAGCAGTAGTATTAGTGTAGTAGTAGTAGTAGAGTAGTAGTAGTAGTAGTAGTAAGTAGCAGTAGTAGAGTAGTAGTAGTAGTAGTATAGTAGTAGTTAGTCAGTAGTAGTAGTAGTAGTAGTAGTAGCAGTAGCAGTAGTAGTAGTAGTAGTAGTAGTAGTAGTAGTATATCAGTAGTAGTAGTAGTAAGTAGCAGTAGTAGTTAACCCCTTCACGCCCAGATCTTTTCCCCTTTGTAGTAGGTAGTAAAATAGTAGTAGTAGTTACCTTCAGCCCAGATCTCATAATAAAATTGTCTGTTGTCAGCCATTAAAAATAACGAAAAGTCACTGGAATATACCAAATGACGTTAGTGGACAAGGATACTAAAACAGTCTTATAGGCTACAATATATTTGCCTATAGTCACTAAAAATCATCTAATGGTACCCAAATTACCAATGGAAATACGTTCTGGGCCCTTAAGGGGAGTCTGCAAGCACTTACCATGCAAGTTGAGTAGGCATTCCACACAACCTTTTATATAATAAACTAAATACAGTGACGTCATATTCAATTGTGCTGAGCTTTAAATGAAATATATCTTCCTAAAAACATTAATACGTAACCATAGACCACTGTATACCTGGACTGCGCACGAGACCATGCTTTTGACTGCGGGCTGCATAGGGGCCTGCGGGGCCTACCCGACAAAGAGACTTAGTGGTCTACGGACTATCATAAGAATGGTTTATAGTATATATGCTATACGAATCTTCCGTTAAATGTTTGTTCTATAATATTATCAAATAAAAAACAGTAAACAACGCTAAAGGAAAATGCCATTAGAGACTCTGAAGAAATATGCATGAACTCAAATAGCCACTAACCCCCCTCTTCGCCATTTAAACTTTGCTGATGTCTAACTTTTATTAGAAGGGTATCAATAGAAGCGCAATTCTATTAGCTTTCCATTGCTATATTCGTTAATCTGATAAATGAATTAGACATGCATAAATTAGCGTTAACTAAATAAATAAAATCATACTCTGGTTAAATTTTCCCGATTGGATGAGGTTATTATTACTTATATATTTCTGTTTTCTGATAAATGAATTAGTTTACCATGTATAACATTAGCGTTGACTAAAGTATAGCAATGGAAACCTAATAAAATTGCGCTTCTATGATACCCTTCATGATAAAGTTAACTCCCAAAGTTTTAAATGGCGACGAGTTGAAGTGAATATTAAGTTCATGCATATTTCTTCAGAGTCTCGTAATGGCATTTCTTTAGGGTGTTTACTGTTTTTTATTTGATATATTATAGAACAAACATTTACGAAGAGTACAGGATATCATATATACTGATAAACCAGTATATTATGGATCCCCGTATATATATATTTTATATATATATATATGATATATATATATATATATATATATATATAATATATATATATATATATATATATATATATACTATTATATATATATATATATATATATATATAGAATCCGAGCGGCCCTCGTCGATTACAGGCCCTTGTGCGAACAGGGCCGATATTCCGTGCGCAGTCCAGGGCCAATACTTATAAAGATTTAGGATTCTAGTCTTAGGACCTCGCTCGGTCTTAAATAGCGGCCGGGCGCGCCTAAATCATCTCGAGCGCATCCTAAATCGCTAAGATCGTCCTAATTCGAGGTTTTGGCTAGGACAGGGTGTGAGCGTGTCCTAGCGAGCAGGGCGGCGGGCTAAGGAATCGTCTAAAACGTAAACAGGAGTGCTCCACCCACTCCTGGAGAACTTTCGTGATAGGATAGATGTACTGGACGAAATTGTTGCTACCTAACTAATCAAGCGATACCGCTTGACCGAGATAGGGATTATATATGTGACAGACTAATGGGAAATGTGAATAGCAAGCAACACTGACAAAATACGGCGATCAGTGCATGACAAGGCACGAGGTGTTATTAGTCACTCTTTGAGGTAGTCATGTTCCTCCTGCCTTGATATCAGGTATCGTGATACAGATTGAAGTGCATCCCACCAAACTGTGATGAAGAATGGTATCCATTGTTGAGAATAAAAAGCGATTTAGAGTAGGTTCACTATAAATAAAAATTTAAAAATTGAATAATTCGTGATTTATGTATGAAGACATGGAACAAGATCCATATAACCTCTATTCTCTGCCACTGCCGTTAGTCTTGATATTTCCTATGTAGTTTCTTGATTAATCATCTCTTAATATACCAAACCCCACCTCTAACCTAAACAAACTGTTTTTGATTGAACGAACTAGATTCTCGGTAGGATAGGTATCAGCATTATTATCAATTGCGCCAGGGAAATTGGGTTTAAAAGATCAGAATGAAAAAAATCTACACTATGCAAACAGGTTTAGAATGTCAGGCTCGAGGATGGACCTAAACCAAACGGTAAATATTTCCCGCAGGAGTTGGCGGTGTGTTGGCGGGTGGCAAACCACCGGACATCGCGCACCCATCAAAGTAGTTTTGTTTAACAGAAATAAACTCAACATACCTAATCCAAATCTACCCTAAGCTTAACATAACCTAAACCAAACCTTAACTAACCTAAATCTAACCTAACCTAAACACTGGTAAACGTAACCTAACTCAGCAATTTGGTAATAATGGACGATGACTTCGCGGTCGTTTCAGAGACACCGACATTATTTTTTCATGGTCTTCAATAGGTGCATTTTCTAATGGAGAGGATAGTTTATTTTGCGCAAACCCAAAGTTAAAAAAAAAAAAAAATCATCACTGAATTTTATGGTACCATTCCATTAAAACACTGTTCTCATCAGAAAAAGCACTTAAAACTTGGCCGGGAGAAATTAGTCAGGGTGCTATAGGTTTTAATGAAACCTAACCTAACCTTTTAGGTTTAATGACACCAAAAAACTAACCTGGAAAATCTTAAAAAAAACAAGGTCTCACGCTAAGCTGACACAATGGGCTCTACGTATTATACTTACTGTCTTTAAGACATCTGTTTAATTTTAAGAGTGCCGATCCTTACTTTGTCTACATGCCGATATTAAATTCAGCGATCCATAATGTTATATATTTAGTCTTGGTCGCGGGTCCCGGAAGATGCAGTAGAAGCCGAAACGCCGTGTGACGAAACGCGCATATTTTTGCACCACTACGGGCATCTTTTGGTAGCAAAATACCAAAAGATGCCAGAAAAAGTGTCTGTGTAACCACGGCCTTTAGGTTAGGTAGGGCAGGTAGGTTAGGTTAGGTTAGGTTAGTGCACAGCACAAGGGGCTCGAAGGGGGTCTAGGTTAGGTCTGTTAGAGTTGTCATCTTTTAGAATAAAGGATCAATCTCCTATCTTATTCTTAATGGCCAACAAGCTTGGGCGGACATGGTGGAAACCGGGGTTTTTGGGTGTGGGAGCACACACCTAAAGGGAAATATGGCCCCCCCACAAAAAAATGCCTAAACTAGAGAAATTTTCCTATAGTTCATGGACTTGATCGGGGAAATATTTCCCTTGATATGGTGTGCTCCCCCACCAAAAGGCGCCACACTCATAAGGGAATATGGCTCCCCACAAAAAAAATCCCTAAACTAGCGGAATTCCCTAGTACCATAGACTTAATCGCGGATAATATTTCCCCGATATAAAGTTCATGAACTAGGAATACCCCTAGTTTAGGGATTTTTGTGTGGGGCCAATTTCCTTATGTGTGTGCTCCCCCACCCAAAAACCCCGGTTTCCACCATGTCCCCAAGCGTTGGACTATAAGAAGAAGATAGAGGTGGAGCCTTTGTTCTTCAGATTACCACTAACCTTAAACCACAAAGTATATTAACCTAACATTTATACGGTTTCATTAAAACCTATAGACTATGACAAATCTTTCCCGGCCAAGTTTTAGTTGCTTTTTTCTGATGGAGTAGTGTTTTTGTACTGGAAATGGTAACATTAATATTCGGTGATAAATTCTTCTTTTTTTAAAAAATGGTGTTTGCGCAAAAAAAAACTCTCCGGTAATAATGGGCGAGGAGTATGCACCGGTCGTCTACAGGAAACAAACTATTTTTTCTTGGCGGTACAATAGGTGCTTGCTCTAATTGGATATAGTTTATTTTGCGCAAAAAAAAAAAAAAAAAAAAAATTTGAAAAAAAATTGTAACTAACCTAACCTTATAGATTTTAATGAAACCTAACCTAACTGTAAGGGTTTTGCATGAAACCTAACCCAACCATATAGGTTTTAATGAAACCTAACCTAACTGTAAGTGTTTCGAAACCAACCTAACCCATATAGGTTTTAATGAAACCTACCTAACTGTAAGGGTTTCATGAACCTAACCTAAACCTTGATAGTTTTAATGAAACCAACCTAACTGTAAGGGTTTTCATGAAACCTAACCTTAACCCTATAGGTTTTAATGAACACCTAGCCTAACGCAAGGGGTTTTCATTGAAACCTAACCTAACCTTTATAGGTTTAATGAAAACCTAGCCTAACTTGTAAGGGTTTCATGAAACCTAACCTAACCTTATAGGTTTTTATGGAAACCTAAACTAACTGTTTAAGGGTTTCATTGAACCTAACCTAACCTTAAGGTTTTAATGGAAACCGAACCTAAACTGTAAGGGTTTTCTTGAAACCTAACCTAAACCTTATAGGTTTTAATGAAACCTAAACTAACCATATAGGTTTTAATGAAACCTAACCTAACATTAACCACAAAGTATACCATTTTTTAATCTTTTTTTTATGGGTTTGCGCAAAAATAAAACTCTCATTAGAACAAGCAACCATTGTAGGCCAAGAAAAATAGTCGGGTGTCTCTGAAAACGAACCGCGAAACTCTTCTCCATTAAACCCTATCTCCATACCAAAAAGCACCTATGTAGGCCAGGAAAAAATAGTCGGTCTGTCTTTGAAAACGGACCCGCGAAAGTCCTGTCCATTATAACCGGTAGTCCTGTTGACGTATCTCTCGCTATGGAAGGCCGGCGCAGGCGATTCTGGGGTTGGCGATGGCCTGTCAGGCATTCTGCCCTTGCTCTTCGCCGCATCATCGATGGAAAATTCCCCTCGCAGGGACATAGGATCATTTTCCTTGCTTGAAAAGAGCTGGCCAAGGTATGAAAGTCTTTGTCCTTGAAAAATATTATCTTTTCTCGTCGATAGAGCGAAAAGACAATGTCAATGTTTTATGTCTTTTTGAACGGAATGTTGCATATCTGGTACAATTATTCTTATAGATGAATACAATTCGTGTAGTCTTCAGCAATTATCATAGAAATTGTAAGTTATTTATAATCGTGTACTGATTAGCGGCATTCTTCTATGGTTTCTTGTTTACTGTATTGTAGGTGTGACTGCTGACGGGCTGGCTGACTTGGCTGGCTGACTGACTGACTGATTATCCTGACTGGCTGATTTTACTGACTGGCTGATTTACTGACTGGCTGATTTACTGACAGGCTGACTGCCTGGCTGATTATTGACTGACTGGCTGATTATTGACCGGCTGAGACTGGACTGACTGCACTGATATGACTGACTGATTGATTGACTGGCTGACTGGCTGGCTGACTGACTGACTGACCGGTGACTGACTGGCTGGTTGGCAGGCTGATTTACTGACCGGCTGACTGGCTGGCTGCTGGCAGCTGATTTACTGACTGGCTGGTGACTTGACTGGATTGGCTTACTGATTTCTGACTGGCGGCTGATTTACTGGCTCGACTGACTTAAATTTCACTTATTTACTGACGTACTGACTGAATTAAAACTCTAAGATTATGGACTTTTAAAGATGATATTTTATATCATTACTCCTAATAAAGACTGAAAACTAACTACTTATTTAAATGACGTCCATCCTTTCATTGACTTAACAACCCACAGATTATTAACCCTTCACGCCCAGATACTTCCTTTGTAGTAGTAGTATTAGTAGTAGTGTAGTAGTAGTTAAGTAGTAGTATATAAGTAGTAGTATATATAGTAGAAAGTAGTAGTAGTAGTAGTAGCAGTAGTAGTATAGTATAGAAAGTAGTAGCAGTAGTAGTTAACCCCTTCACGCCCAGATCTTTCCTTTGTAGTAGTAGTAGTAATAGTAGTAGTAGTAGTTACCTTCACGCCCAGATCTCTAATAAAATTGTCTGTTGTCAGCCATAAAATAACGAAAAGTCACTGAATATACCAAATGAGTTAGTGGACAAGGATACTAAACAGGTCATAGCTACAATATATTGCTTATAGTCACTAAAAATCATCTAATGGTACCCAAATTACAATGGAAATTACGTTCTGGGCCTAAGGGGAGTCTGCAAGCACTACCATGCAAGTTTTTAGTAGGCATTCCACACAACTTTTAAATATAAACTAAAATACAGTGACTTTCATATTCAATTGTGCTGAGCTTTAAATGAAATATATTCTTTCCCTAAAACATTAATACGCTTAACCATAGACCACTGTATACCTGGACTGCACACGAGACCATGTTTTGAATTGCGGGGCTGCATAGGGGCCTGCGGGGCACCCGACAAAGAGATATAGTGGTCTATGGACTATCATATAGACTGGTTTATCAGTATATATGCTATACTGTAATCTTCGTAAATGTTTGTTCTATAATATTATCAAATAAAAAACAGTAAAACACGCTAAAGAAATGCCATTACGAGACTATGAAGAAATATGCATGAACTTAAAATATTCACTTAACTCTTCGCCATTTAAAACCTTGCGATTCAACTTTTATCATGAAGGGTTCAATAGAATCGCAATTTTATTAGCTTTCCATTGCTATATTTCGTTATCGTGATAAATGAAGATAACCATGCATAAATTAGCGTTTTACTAAATAAATAAATCTTTACCTGGTAATTTTCTTTTCCCGATTGATGAGGTTTGTATTTACTTATATATTTCGGTTTTTTCTGATAAATGAATTACGTACCATGTATAAAATTAGCGTGACTAAATATAGCAAGGGAAAGCTAATAAAATTGCGTTCTATTGATACCCTTCATGATAACAGTTAAACCTCCAAAGTTTTAAATGTGGCGAGAGTGAAGTGAATATTAAGATTCATGCATATTTCTTCAGAGTCTCGTAATGGCATTTCTTTAGGGTGGTTTTAACTGTTTTTTATTTGATAATATGATAGAACAAACCATTTTAACGACGGATTACAGTATATCATTATACTGATAAAACCAGTCTATATGATACCGTCATATATATATATGATATATATATATATTATATATTATATATATATATATATATATATATATGATCCGAGCGGGCCCCTCCGATTACAGGCCCTTGTGCGACAGGCCGATATTCCGTGCGCATCCAGGGCCCATACTATAAGGATTTAGGATTCGTCTTAGACTCGCTCGAAGTCTTAAATATGGCGGCCGGCGTACTAAATCCTTTCGAGCGGCATCCTAAAATCGCTAAGACTCGTCCTAATTTCGAGGTTTGGCTATGACAGGGTGTGGAGGTGTCCTAGCGAGCAGGCGGCGGCTAAGACTCGCCTAAGGACGTAAACATGGAGTGCCTCATCCACTCTGAGAACTTTTCGGATAGGATAGATGTACTGGACGAACTTGTTGCTACATAACTAATCAAGCTATAAACGCTCTGGACCGGAATGGATTATAATGTGAACAGACTAGTGGACATTTAATAGCAAGCACACTGACAAAATACTGCTGATCAGTGACTGACAAGTCACGATTGGTGTTATTATTCACTCTTTGAGGTAGTCATGTTCCTCCTGCCTTGATATCATGTATCGGGATACAGTTGAAGTGCAATCCCCACCAAACTTTGATAAAGAATGGTTATCATGTTGAGAATAAAGAGCGATTTAGAGTAGGCTCACTATAAATAAAAATTTAAAAAATTGAATAAGTCGTGATTTATTAACAGGCCATGGAACAATATCTATAACTCTATTTCTCTCCCACTGCCGTAGTCTTGATAATTTTCTTATTAGTTCTTGATAATCATCGTTAATATACCCAAACCCCACCTCTAACCTAACATAACATTTTTATTGAAAGAACTAGATTCTAGGTAGTATATTTTATCAGCATTATTTTCACACAAAATTGCGCCATGGGAAAATTGGGTTTAAAAGACTCAGACTGAAGAATCTACACTATAAACAGGTTAGAATTGTCAGGCTCGAGGATGACCTAAACCAAACGGTAAATATAGTTCCGCAAGAGTTGGCGGTGGCCAACCACCCGGACAATCGCGCACCCATCACATTTATTTTTTTTGTAACCTAAATAACTCAACATAACCTATCCAAATCTACGCCTAAACTTAACATAACCAAACCAAGAACCTTAAACTAACCTAAATCTACCTAACCTAAACTAAACGTAACCTAACTCTGCAATTTGTAAAATGGAAACGATGACTTCGTGCGGTCGTAGGTTTCAGAGAACACATCCGACTATTTTTTCCTGGGTCTTCAATAGGTTGCATTTTCCCTATGGCGATAGTTTTATTTTTGGCAAACCCAAAGTTAAAAAAAAAAAAAAAATCATCACTATTTTAGGGTACCATTTCCATTAAAAACACGTATCTCTCCATCATAAAAAGCACTTAAAACTTGGCCGGGGAGAAATTAGTCAGGGTCTTATAGGTTTTAATGACAACCTACCCTAACCTTTTTTAGGTTTTAATGAACAAAACTAACCTGGACAAATCTTAAAAACAAGGTCTCCATCTAAGCTGAACAAAATGTTGGGCTCTACGTATTATACTTACTGTCTTAAGACCATCCTGTTTTATATTTAATGAGTTCCGATCCTTACTTTGTCCTACATGGCCCGATATTAAATTTCAGCGATCCATAATGTTATATTAATTTATCTTTGGTTGCGGGTCCCGGAAATGCCAGTAGAAGATGCTCGTAGCCGAAACGCGTGTGAACCTAACGCGCATATTTTGCCACCACTAACGTGCATCCATTTTGGTACAAAATACCAAAAGAATCAGAAAAAGTGTCTGTGTAACACGGCCCTTTAGGTTAGGTTAGGGCAGGTTAGGTTAGGTTAGGTAGTGCAACATCAACAAGGGGCTCGAATAGGGGTGCTAGTTAGGTCTGTAAGAGTTTTGTCATCTTTAGAAATAAAAGGCTCAATCTCCTATCTTCTTCTTCTTATGGCCACCAAGCTTGTGGACATGGTGGAAACCGGGTTTTTTGGGTGGGGGAGCACCAACATAAGGGAAATATGGCCCCCCCCCAAAAAAAAATCCTTAACTAGGGAAATTTTCCTAGTTCATGGACTTTATCGGGGAAATATTTTCCCTTATATGTGTGCTCGCCCCCACAAAAAGGAGTCCCACTCATAAGGGCAATATGGCTCCCCACAAAAAATTCCCTAAACTAGGGGAAATTTTCCCTAGTACATAGACTTATTCGGGATAATATTTCCCCGATAAAGTTCATGAACTGAGGAAATGATCCCTAGTTTAGGGATTTTTTTTGTGGTGCCATATGTTCCCTTATGTGTGGTGCTCCCCACCCAAAAACCCCGTTTCCACCCACATGTCCCCAAGTCTTGTTGGCTATAAGGAAGAAGAATAGAGGGTGGAGCCTTTTGTTCGTAAAGATTTCCCCTAACCTTACCCACAAAGTATATCTAACCTAACATTATAGGTTTCATTAAAACTATTAAGACTCTGACAAATGTCTTTCCCGGCCAAGTTTTAGTGATTTTTTCTGATGGAGATAGTGTTTTTAATGGAATTGTACCATAATTAGGTGTCGTGATAATTCTTCTTTTTTTAAACTGGGTTTTGCGCAAAATAAACTCTCCCGGTAATATGGGCGAGAGTTTCGCGGTCGGTTACAGAAGTCACCACATATTTTTTCTTGTGCCTACAATAGGTGCTTGCTCTAATGGAGATAGTTTTTATTTTTGCGCAAAAAAAAAAAAAAAAAAAATAATGAAAAAAATTGTAACGTAACCTAACCTTATAGGTTTTTAATGAAACCTAACCTAACCATATAGGTTTTAAATGAAACCTAACTTAGACCACAAAGTATACATTTTTTTTATCTTTTTTTTTATGGGTTTGCGCAAAATAAAACTTTCATTAGAAAAGCACCTATTGTAGGCCAAGAAAAAATAGTCGGTGTCCTCTGAAAACGACCGCGAAAACTCTCTCCATTATAACCCTATCTCCATTACAAAAAGCCCTATTGTTAGGCCAGGAAAAAATAGTCGTGTCTCTGAAAACTGACCGCTGAAACTCTCCTCCATTATAACCCTATCTCCATTACAAAAAAAAGCACCTATTGTAGGCCAGGAAAAAATAGTCGGTGTCTTGAAACGACCGCGAAGTCCTTGTCCATTATAACCGGTATCTTGACGTATCTCCCTCGCTATGGAAGGCGGCGCTGGCGATCCTGTGGTTGGCTAATGGCCTGTCAGCTCATGCCTTGCTCTTGCGCCGATCATCTCGGCATGGAAAATTCCCCTCGCAGGACATAGGACATTTTTTCCTTGCTTGAAAAAAGCTGGCCAAGATGAAAGTCTTGTCCTGAAAAATATTTCTTTCCTCTTCGATAGAGCAAAGAAAATGTCAATGTTTATTCTTTGAAGGGAAGTTGCATATCTGGAAAATTTTTCTTATAGATAAATACTTCGTTGTAGTCTTCACCTTATCTAAAAATATTAATCTTGTGTTTTTCATATTTTTTTACCTTTCTGATGATCTTGGTAGTGATATTTCTAATCCAATTGGACTCTTCTAAATGTAGCGCTCAGCCTTCGTCCAAAGCCGCCGTCTTAGACCGTCTTAACTTTCCTCAAACCCTTAGGACGCAGGGTTAGGACGAATCCTAGACAAACCCCTAAATCTTATGGTTTTCCCGGGTTTCGCACGGAAAAAAAAGGGGGGGGTCGGGGGGGGCCCCCCCCTTTTTTTTTTTTTTAAAAAAAAATTAAAATTTTAAAATTTAAAAATTTTTTTTTTATTTAAAAAAACGGACAAATTTTTTTAAAATTTAAAATTAAATGAATCTTGTAAAGTTTTGTTTTTTAAAATTTCAAATAAAAAACGTTTGCTCCCCTAAACCCCGGAAAATTAAAAACATTTTTCAATTTTTTTTACCTTTTTTAAAATTTCAAAACGGGTTTTTTAAATTTCCCCTTCAAGAGATAAAAGAAAAGAACCATCATAAATTGCGTAAAAAAAATTAAAATTTTCCCGGGTAATTTTTCCCCCTTGGGTAATTTTTTTGGGGCGCTTTTTCTGGTTTTTTTTAACGAAAAAAAAAAAACTTTTCCCCGGGAAATTCCCATAGAAATTTTTTTTTTATTTAACGCTAATTTATGCATGTTTCTAATTAACTTATCAGATAACGAAATTAGCAATGGAAAGCTAATAAAATTCGCTTCTATTGATACCTTCATGATAAAAGTTGACTCGCAAAGTTTTAAATGGCGAAGATTTAAGTGAATATTTTAAGTTCATGCATATTTCTTCATAGTCTCGTAATGGCATTTCTTTAGCGTGTTTTACTTTTTTTTTATTTGATAATTTTATGAACAAACATTTACAAAATTTAAACAGTATAGCATATATCTGATAAACCAGTCTATATGATAGTCCATAGACCACTATATCTCTTTGTCGGGTGCCCCGCGGGCCCCTATGCAGCCCCGCAATTCAAAACATTGTCGCGTGAACAGCCCCGGGAAATACAGTGGTCTATGGCTGATTATATAAGCCAAAACTTACCCATCAAAAGTTATTGTCAATGGATGGATCTACAATTGTATCCCCGCCATTTCCAATTATTTTCTAGCGAAAAAAATATTTTAGGATTTCTGGCTCCTCAAAAATATTCCAAAATTGACGAAAATCTGGTTTTTGTTATTTTGCCGCAAAACTATGAGTCGTAGAAAAATTATGGAAGTAACAAAGGTTCCCTCTTGAGGTGTTCTACATTACGCCGTCATCGGCTTGTCAAACACCTCAAAGGGTTTTCGAGAAATAGATATTTTTTTATAAATTACGAATTGCTATTTTCTCGGCTATTTACCAATCAATATTTTTTTTGTTTTAAAACCCCCCAAAAGTACCCCTTTTATCTACTTCATACTTCTTTTTTTCCTTTTGGGCATTTACTCCCCTTATTTTTTTTAGTTATTAAAAAAAAAAACGTGTTTTTCCCAAAAAAATAAAGGAAAAATTTAAATCGATTTTTTTTTGGAAAATATTTTTTTGCTTAAAAATTATTTCCCTATCAGTTATGGGGAAATGCTGAACACGATCTGGCGTCGTTTTCTTTTACAATTTTTAAAAGGGTCCTATTTCACCCCTTCCCAAAATTTACATGTTTATTTCCAGATTTCCCCTTAAAACCAAAATTTTAGACAAAATTACTCAAGACTAAAACATCCCTGGGCATTGCTAGAAAAATCATAAACCTTAAATAAAACCCGATCAGTAGTAGTATTTTCAGTTTTTATTTTTTTAGTAATATTCCCCTTCCGCCCAAAAATTTTTCCCTTTGGGTATATAAAATGGTCTGTTTGAGCCATAAAATAAGGAAAAGTCACTAATATACCACAGTAGTTTTGTGGACAAGGATCTAAAAAAATTTATAGCTAAAAACTTTTCTTTTTACTCACTACAAAGCGTCTAATGGGGACACAAAATTTAAAATTGGGAAAATTTCGCTCGGGGGGCCCCAAGGGGTTAAATTTAAAAACTAAAATTGATAATAGATGTAAAGGGAATTAAAATAACTGAAATTTAGAGGGCAGAACCGAAATTTATTTTTGGGGGGTTTGTGTGTGTGTGTGTTTTGTTGTGTCGAGAGAGAGAAAAGAGAGGAAATTTTAAATTTAGAAAATTTTGAAGAGAGACGAGAGAGGAAGGAAAGGAAAGGGGGTTTTGTGTGGGGGTTGTGTGTGTGTTTTTGGTGTTTTTTTTTTCCGGGTTTCCCCCCCCGTTGAAATGGGGAGTTTAAAGAGGTAGGGGTGGGTTAAATACCCTCCCCTAATTGCATCATCTTGTTCTGCAGCTTCACCCGCACGTGGGAAGTCTTGGGGCCGGGGGACTGCGGGGAGAGAGAGAGAGAGAGAGAGAGAGGAGAGGCAGAGAGGAGGGAGAGAAGAGAAGAGAGAGGAGAAGAGATAGAAGATAATATGGTTAGAAAATGTTTGCTTAGAAAAAATAAATAAATTATATATTGGAAAAGGAGAGAGAGAGAGAAGAAGAGACGGCGGAAGAGAGAGGAGAGAGAGAGAGCTGAGAGAGAGTAGAGAGAGAGAGAGAGGTTGTTTATACATACATATATAGAATAGAATATAAATTGGTTTGTTTATGGGAAGTTCACAATACATTAATTTTGAGCTAGCCAAAAAGTCCACCCGGAGGTCGGCTTTGCGGCTAGTTATTTAATAGGGCTACACACACACACACACACACACACACACCCACACCCACACATACCCCCCCACACACACACACCCATACACACACACAGAGAGACAGACAGACACAGAGAAAACACACAAAACACACACACACCCACACCCACACACATACACACACACAGAGAGACAGACAGACACAGAGAGAACACACACAAACACCCACACCCACACACACACCCCCACACACACAGAGAGTCAGACAGACACAGAGAAAACACACACAAACACACACACACACATACACACACACAGAGAGACAGACAGACACAGAGAGAAAACACACACAAACACACACACACACACATACACACACACAGAGAGACAGACAGACACAGAGAAAACACACACAAACACACAACACACACACATACACACACACAGAGAGACAGACAGACACAGAGAAACACACACAAACACCCACACCCCCACACACACACACATACAGAGAGACAGACAGTCACAGAGAAAACACACACAAACACACACACACCCACACACATACACACACACAGACAGTACACAGAGAAACACACACAAACACCCCCCCCCCCCCACACACACACACACAAGGAGTCAGACAGACACAGAGAGAAACACACACAAACACACACACACCCACACACACAGAGAGACAGACAGACACAGAGAAAACACACACAAACACCCCCCCCCCCCCACACACACAGAGAGTCAGACAGACACAGAGAGAAAACAACACAAACACACACACACCCACACACAATACACACACACAGAGAGACAGACAGACACAGAGAAAAACACACACAAACCCCCCCCCCCCACACACACACAGAGAGAGTCAGACAGACACAGAGAGAAAACACACAAACACACACACACCCACAACATACACACACACAGAGAGACAGACAGACACAGAGAAAACACACACAAACACCCCCCCCCCCCCCCCACACACACACAGAGAGTCAGACAGACACAGAGAGAAAACACACACACAAACACACACACACCCACACACATACACACACACAGAGAGACAGACAGACACAGAGAAAACACACACAACCCCCCCCCCCCCCCCACACACACACACAGAGAGTCAGACAGACACAGAGAGAAAACACACACAAACACACACACACCCACACACATACACACACACAGAGAGACAGACAGACAGAGAAAACACACACAACCCCCCCCCCCCCACCACACACACAGAGAGTCAGACAGACACAGAGAAACACACACAAACCCCCCCCCCACACACACACACAGAGAGAAAACACACAAACACACACACACACACATACAAACATAGTTTGTATGTAAATTTGCTACTGGACAGAGAGAGAGAGAGAGAGAGAGGAGAGAGAGAAAAGAGAGAGAGAGAGAGAGAGAGAGAGAGAGAGAGAGAGGAGATAAGAATACTCACCTAAAGAAGCACTCCCTCTTTTCCCTTAAACTCGCTCGGAAGAAATCCCTTAGCCTCTCCTCCTCCTCCTCCTCTTCCACCTCCTCCTCCACCTCCGCCTTCTTCCCACTCTGGAGGAAGAGCGAGAAGTCCACCTCCCTTCTGTTCTTCCGCTTCGGTCTTCCGTTGACGTCGTATTCCACATTTTCTTTCTCTTCTTTATTCTACGGAGAAAAAACTTACGACATATTAATGAAAAACTGAAAATATTACGAAAAATTAACGAACAATAAAAAAAACTTACGACAAATTAACAAAAGCTTACGACAAATTAACAAAAACTTACGACAAATTAACAAAAACTTACGACAAATTAACAAAAACTTACGACAAATTAACAAAAACTTACGACTAATTAACAAAAACTTACGACAAATTAACAAAAACTTACGACTAATTAACAAAAACTTACGACAAATTAACAGAAACTTACGACTAATTAACAAAAACTTACGACTAATTAAAGAAAAATAACAAAAAATGACGACAAATTTCATGAAAAATAATAAAAAATGACGACAAATTTCATGAAAAATAATAAAAAATGACGACAAATTTCATGAAAAATAATAAAAAATGACGACAAATTTCATGAAAAATAATAAAAAATGATGACATATTAACAAAAACTCAGAATAAATGACGACATATTAACGAAAACTATAAAAAAAATCACGACAAATTAAAGAGCCCTAAAAAAATCACGAAATTAAGGAGCCCTAAATTTTTTTCAGAAACAATCAGCCTAAACCAGGGAGGCTGAGCGGCAGATTCACTTATAGGGGTACTGCATCACCCTCCAAATACCTGAGTAAGTGTAGTCACTATGAGTAAAGGGTGTAGAAGTTGGTGACCGTGTAGCGACTAAAGTAGTCACCCCTTTCAGTCTTCAAGTTTTCCGTTCTCTACCAGTATTGTCTCTGAGAGAACCAGCGTAGCAGCGATGACTATTCTATTTCGTAGTCTTCAATATTTGTTATTATTATTATAATGTTCTTGCACTGTATCAGCTCATCAATGTAAGTAATTATATATCAACGTGTCACCAGCAATATATACTGGAAGTGTCTTTGGTGAAACTCGCAAGTCTTGGTCGAGTTTCGCATACACCTTTAAAATCACCATTTATGAAACCTGAAATGAATTTCATTTTGCAACTTTGGTAAAGGGCCCCCCCCCCCAGTTTTTGGTCCCTTTAGGCTTCGGGGTCCTTCGTCGAAACATACGAAACCGCGGGATGCGGAAAAACCCTCGCGTCCCGTATGACCACCTCAGAGAGGGGCGTAAATGGTAGTAGTTATAAGTAGTATAAAAATAAGATTTGTGGTGTATAAATAAAATTAATGTAATAGTAGTAGATTTACTGGGGTGTAAAATGTTTAGTACGGAAAACCTCTTTTAACCGGGCTTTAAACAACGGCAGCCTCAAAACAACGGCACTAATCGACCCGGGCTTTTTTTTTTTTTTTTTTTTTTTTTTTTTTTTTTTTTTTTTTTTTCCCACTGATAAACTTGGAACTCTCTCCGTTTTATTTTTCCACTTTCCTATGACTTACTCTTTTCAAAAAAAAGAACAAACCCTCCCCGAACTAAATTGGCCCCCCCTCTTTTTTTTTTTTTTCCTTACTGCTTCTTTATAGGGACTGGAAAATAAGCGGGCTTTGTATTACCCATTTTTGGTGCCCCTTGGCCGGTTCCTTGGGATGGGGGAAAAAAAAAAAAAAAAAAAAAAAAAAAAAAAAAAGGGATTTTGGGCTTTCCATAGATACTCCAAAAAAACGGAAAATGAGTTACGGCATCCCCCCCCCCGAGGGTCCCGGGATAAAGAGGTTCTCCTGTTAGTAGTAGTATAGTAGAGTAGTAGTATATATTGGGGCACAGACGGTTTTTATAGTGACGCCTGTGATTAGGGGCTCATGTCCCCTTAGAGTCATGCCCCCATGTGCTATACGACCCCCCACACCCACACCCACACCCCACACACACACACCCCACCCCCACCCCCCACACCCACACCCACCCCCCCCCCCACCCCCAAAACACCCACACCCACCCCACACCCCCCACACCCACACCCAATACCCCCCCCACCCCCACCCCACCCCCCCCACACCCCCCCCCCAACCCCCCCCCACCCCCCACACACCCCCACCCCAACCCCCACAACACACACCCACCAACCCACACCCCCCCACACAAACACCCACCCCCCCCCACCCCCCACACCACACCCACCCCCCCACCCCACCCCACCCCCCACAACCCACCCACACCCACACCAACCCCACACCCACACCCACCACCTCATAGGACGTAATCCAGGGGTGACGGCAGGGGGGCAGCCCTCACACACCCCACCTCCTTCATTTCCCGCCTTTTGGCCACCGCACAGACTCCCCCGGGGTAAGCAGGGTGGGGCCCTGGGGGGGAAGAGAGAGAGAGAGAGAGAGAGAGAGAGAGAGAGAATAAAAAATAAATCCCCCAAAAAATCACACCCCAACAAAAAAAAAAATCCGAAAATTTGTACGTAAAAAATTAAAAAAAAAATTGACCTAGTTACCTTTTATCAAATACGTACCGAAAATACCCCCTTTCGGGCATTGCTAAAATACGCCCTTTAATAAAACCCCCAATCAATAATAAATTTAAATGCATTTTCGAAAAAAAAAAAAAATTTATATATTTTCATAACCCACAAAAAAATATAAAATTTAAAAAAAAATCGTACTTTCAAACAAATTTTAAAAAAATCAAAACATTAAAATTACAACTTTGAACGCAAAAAAAAATGTGTACTTTCGAGCAAACTATCAAAATCGTCTTTCGAGAAAACTATAAAAATACGTACTTTGGGGAAAAACTATAAAAAATACGTATTTTCGGGAAAAACTATAAAATACGTCTTTCGGGCAAACTATAAAAATACGTACTTTTGAGCAAACTATAAAAATCGTACTTTCGCCCAAAACTATCAATACGTACTTTCGACCAACTATCAGCCCCAATTTTTTTTTGGGCAAACTATAAAAATACGTACTTTCGAGCAAACATCAGAATACGTATTTCCCCAAAACGATAAAAATACGTATTTCGAAAAAAAAAAAAACTATCAAATACGTCTTTCGAGAACTATCAAAATACGTCTTTCGAGAAAATCATCAAAATACGTACTTTCGAGAAACTATCAAATAGTACTTTCGAGAAAACTAAAAAATACGTACTTTCGAGAAAACTATAAAAAATACGTACTTTCGGAAAACTATCAAAAACGTATTTTTCGACCAAACTTAAAAATACTACTTTGGGAAAAACTATCAAATACTATTTTTCGAAAAAATATAAAATACTACTTTCGAGAACTATCAAATACGTATTTCGAGAAAAACTATCAACATACGACTTTCGAGCAACTACAAATACAGGAGAACCTCGTTTAACCGGCTTTAAAAACACGGCAGCCTCAAAACAAGGGCATTTTTGACCGGGCTTTTTTTTTTTTTTTTTTTTTTTTTTTTTTTTTTTTTTTTTTTTTTTTTCCCCTGATAAACTTGGAATCTTTTCCTGTTTTATTTTTCCACTTTCCCTATATTTTAATCTTTCAAAAAAAGGAAACAAGACCCTCCCGAACAAAATTGGCTCACCCCTTTTTTATTTTATTCTCTGACTGTCTTTTTTATGGACGGCAACTAAGCGCCTTTTGTGTTACCCATTTTTTTGTTTGCCCTGGCCATTTTCCTTTGTGTAAAAAAAAAAAAAAAAAAAAAAAAAAAAAAAAAAAAAAAAGGGTTTTTTTGGGGGGGATTCCATAAGAGTAACTAAAAACAAGGGCAAAATGAGTTTCCGGCATGCGTTCCCCCCCCGGGTGCCGGAAAAAACGAGGTTCTCCTGTACGACTTTCGCCAAAATAATAAAAAATACGTACTTCGAGCAACTTAAAATACATTTCGACAAACTATAAAAATACGTACTTTCGAGCAAATATCAAAATTTTAAATTTCGGAAAACTATCAAATACTTACTTTTCGAGCAAACTATAAAAAATACGTACTTTCGAGCAAACTATCAAAAAATTTACTTTCGAGAAAAACTATCATAATCGTACTTTCGACCAAACGATCAAAATACTACTTTCGCCAAACTATCGAAACGTCTTTGGGCAAACGTAAAAAAACGTACTTTCGAGAAAACTATAAAAATGTACTTTCAAGCAAACGATCGAATACGTTTTCGAGCAAACGATCGAAATACGTACTTTCGGCAAACTATCAAATGTACTTTCAGCAAACTATAAAAACTCGTACTTTCGAGAAAAACGTAAAAATACGACTTTCGAGCAAACTACAAAAACTATTTTTCGAGCAAACTTAAAAATACTACTTTCGAGCAACTATAAAAATACGTACTTTCGGCAAACTATCAAAAATCTACTTCGAGAAAACTATAAAAAATACGTATTTCGAGCAAACTATCACATACGACTTTCGCCAACTATCAAATACGTGCTTTCGAGCAAACGTCAAATACGTACTTCGGCAACTTCAAAAACTCTTTCGACCGACGATCATAATACGTACTTTCGACCAAACGTAAAAATACGACTTTTTGACCAAACGATCAAAAAATACTTCGCCCCCAAACGATCAAAATACTACTCGAAAAAAACGTCAAACCCGTATTTTCGCCAACTATCAAAAACGTACTTTCGAGAAATTTAAAAAATCTATTTGAGCAACATCAAATCCTACTTTCGACCAAACATAAAAATACGTATTTCGAGAAAACTTCAAAAAAAACACTTTCAGCAAACTATCAAATCCATACTTTCGACCAAACTATAAAAATCCAATTTTCGACCAAACGATAAAAATCCGTACTTTCACCAAAAAATCAAATCTACTTTGAAAAAACGACCCAAATACGTACTTTTGACCAAAATTATCAAATACTACTTTCGACCCAACGATCAAATACTATTTTCGACCAAACGATCAAAAACTACTTTCACCAAAACGATCAAAATACGGCTTTCGAGCAAACTACAAATACGTATTTTCGCCCAAAACATAAAAAAACGTAATTTCGCCCAAACGTCAAATACGTATTTTTCGAGCAAACTATCAAAATACTATTTCGACCAAACGATCAAAACCCGTACTTTCGCCCCAAAACGATCAAAATTACTTTCAAACCAAACGAAAAAATAGTTTTTTTGCCCAAAATTATAAAAATACGTACTTTCGCCAAACGATCATAATGCGTATTTCGACCAAAACATAAAAAACGTATTTCGACCAAACGACAAAATACGTGTTTTGAGAAAAACATCAAAATACGTACTTTCGCCAAACGATCAAAATACTACTTTCGCCCCAAAACGTCAAAATCGTATTTTCGAGCACTCTAAAAATCGTATTTTCTCCCAAACGATCATAATACGTACTTTCGCCCAAACGTAAAAATACGTATTCGCCCAAACGATCAAAAACTCTTTCGGCAAACTATCAAAAATACGTACTTTCTCCCCAAACGATCATAATACGTACTTTCGGAAAAACGACAAAATCGTACTTTCGACCAAACGTAAAAAATACGTACTTTCGAGAAAAACGATCAAAATAGTACTTCGACCAAAGATAAAAAATCGTATTTTTCGAGCAAATTAAAAAATACGTTTTCGGCAAACTATAAAAATACGTATTTCGAGCAAACTTAAAAATCGTATTTTGGGGAAACTATCAAAATACGTCTTTGGGGGCAAACTATCAAAAAAAGTACTTTCGCCCAAATTAAAAATACGTACTTTCGACCAAATATCAAAATACTACTTTCGACCAAACATCAAAATACTTTCGAGAAAAACGTAAAAATACGTACTTTCGCCCAAACGATAAAAATAGTATTTCGACCAAACACAAATACGATTTTCGACCAAAAAATCAAAATACTCTTTTGAGAAAACTATCAAAATCCGTAC
>JACEEZ010019705.1:37500-52214 GCA_016584305.1 Chionoecetes opilio
AAAATACGTACTTTTGACCAAATTATCAAAATACGTACTTTCGACCAAACGATCATAATGCGTACTTTCGACCAAACTATCAAAATACGTACTTTCGACCAAACGATCAAAATACGTGCTTTCGAGCAAACTATCAAAATACGTACTTTCGACCAAACGATCAAAATACGTACTTTCGACCAAACGATCAAAATACGTACTTTCGAGCACTCTCAAAATACGTACTTTCTACCAAACGATCATAATACGTACTTTCGACCAAACGATCAAAATACGTACTTTCGACCAAACGATCAAAATACGTACTTTCGAGCAAACTATCAAAATACGTACTTTCTACCAAACGATCATAATACGTACTTTCGAGCAAACGATCAAAATACGTACTTTCGACCAAACGATCAAAATACGTACTTTCGAGCAAACGATCAAAATACGTACTTTCGACCAAACGATCAAAATACGTACTTTCGAGCAAACTATCAAAATACGTACTTTCGAGCAAACTATCAAAATACGTACTTTCGAGCAAACTATCAAAATACGTACTTTCGAGGAAACTATCAAAATACGTACTTTCGGGGCAAACTATCAAAATAAGTACTTTCGACCAAACTATCAAAATACGTACTTTGCGACCAAACTATCAAAATACGTACTTTCGACCAAACGATCAAAATACATACTTTCGAGCAAACGATCAAAATACGTACTTTCGACCAAACGATCAAAATACGTACTTTCGACCAAACTATCAAAATACGTACTTTCGACCAAACAATCAAAATACGTACTTTTGAGCAAACTATCAAAATACGTACTTTCGACCAAACTATCAAAATACGTACTTTCGACCAAACGATCAAAATACATACTTTCGAGCAAACTATCAAAATACGTACTTTCGACCAAACGATCAAAATACGTACTTTCGACCAAACGATCAAAATACGTACTTTCGACCAAACGATCAAAATACGTACTTTCGAGCAAACTATCAAAATACGTACTTTCGACCAAACGATCAAAATACGTACTTTCGACCAAACGATCAAAATACGTACTTTCGAGCAAACTATCAAAATACGTACTTTCGAGCAAACGATCATAATACGTACTTTCGAGCAAACGATCAAAATACGTACTTTCGACCAAACGATCAAAATACGTACTTTCGACCAAACGATCAAAATACATACTTTCGAGCAAACTATCAAAATACGTACTTTCGACCAAACGATCAAAATACGTACTTCGACCAAACGATCAAAATACGTACTTCGACCAAACGATCAAAATACGTACTTTCGAGCAAACTATCAAAATACGTACTTTCGACCAAACGATCAAAATACGTACTTTCGACCAAACGATCAAAATACGTACTTTCGAGCAAACTATCAAAATACGTACTTTCGAGCAATTGTTAATATAGGGAGTTATTAATATAGGGATTATGCACCGACAAGGGTTAACACCAGTCTCTCTTGCAGCTTCTACCTGTTCTCCCCGCTGGCCTACGGCATGCACAACCTGGAGGCTGATTGGGAGAACCACACCATTCACAAACTACGCTGGCTTGACACCTGGGAGTTCTGAGAGAGAGAGAGAGAGTGAGAGTGTGTAAGAAGGAAGGAAGGAAGGCAAATGATGGAGAAAGAAGGGANCAAATGAACGTCCATCAGCGTCAATTTGAAGCGGGGCGGGGCTGTCACTTTTGGGTTGATAATGGACCACAAGTTTTCAATGGATTAGGCAGGAGAATGCTGCCAATCCTCAATGAAGTCCACAGAGCAGTCATGAAGCCGGCTGTCACCGATTTGCTTTGTGGCGGGTGCATTACCCTGCAGAATGTGTGGGCCTGGCACACCCCGAAGCAATCAGGCAGATTGTCACACAGCAGTTCCAAATAATTATATTGGTTCATTGACTCATTTTTGGGGAGCACCACAAGTTTCCCAACACCATGGAAAGAGAAGCATCCCCACACCATTAAGGAATCTGGGAATCTTAGTGTTGTGTGTGAACTTTGGCGCGTACGGATCACTGCCCGGGAGGCGATAAACTTTCTTTTTCCTGCTGCTGGTAACTGTAAATTTTGCCTCATCACTCCAAAGTACTCCTTTCTAGTTCTCAGTATCCCAAGGGAGGTACTTGCGGCAGAACTGAAGTCTGTTGTCCTTATGAACCTCTTTTAGGAGAGGTTTAGGTCGCGCAACAAAGTGTTTAAATCCAAGGTCGTCATGGACTCGACGTCGCACTGTCCTGACAGACACTTCACCCAGCAGTACATGGTTATTTTCCTTTATAGTCGGGTCACTTAGGGCGGAAAAAAGGCTTTCGCTTCACCTTAGGTGAAGGAAGTATTTTGAGGGTCTTATCCTAAGCATTTTGTGCCGCTGAATCCGAAAATCGTAGTTGGGTCACTCGTTAGCGGTAAGTTTTCGCGCAATTTGCAATTTGGCAATTTGGCAATAAAATTGGCAATTACAAATTGCAGAATGAGAACCAGACGTCGTAGAGACCTCGTTTTGGACTCAAATTGAAGCTTATTAAGAGTGCATAAAATGTTATTGAGTACTCCGTGGTTGTATCTGTTCGGATTACTGATCTATAATGGAAATTAGAGATAAGTGGAAAAAAATTGGGAAAAATATAAAAGGAATAATTTTGGCCTTAAGCCTGAGTTCTTAATAATTAAAAAACTAAATTTTAATTAGTAAAAAAGTAAAAATAACAAAAAATTGTTCTTAGGACACATTTAATTAACGAATTTGTGCAAGGGTGGGTACAATTATTGCGTAGAACAGGGTATTTCAACTGAAAAATGCTTAGGATAAGACCCTCAAAATACTTCCTTCACCTAAGGTGTAAGCGAAAGCCTTTTTTCCGCCCGAAGTGACCCGAGTATTAATCCAGAACACAAAATTTCAAACAACGAAACCGAGATCTCCTCCGCGTATTTTTGGAAAATAACAATTAGAACACAAAAAAAATTCCCTTACTTGCGATAGCGAGCGTTCACAAGTTGAAAAAAATCGAATATCTAGTCGTCTACGCCATCGACGTCCTCATGCCCATCTTCCTCGTCGTTGATGCACATCTCGGGGGAGCAATCGCAAAGCTCCGAACAAGGAGTCTGCAGGCGTTGACAGCGGCAGCGATTGGTCGAGCAGTTCGTCTTGCATCCCGCACTGCTCCCATCCATGATACTTTGCGGGGCGGGAGGCAGGGTGGAAGGGATAGGCGCCAGGTTTGGTCCGTAGCCGTACTTGGTCGGGTCGAGGGTCACCAACTCCTTCTTCACAGCCCCCTCCCAGACGACGGCCTGTAGCTGGGCTCGCATAATGTGCTGGGTGGTGGCGTTGACTGTCGGAGGGGCCAGTGCTGCTCCAACCTTCTTCTGAAGTGCCGTCCACCTCGCCTGCGGCAGAGAGCAGGTATATCCGTAAATTCTGCTCACGAATCGGCACAGCACGTCCAGGCTCTCTTGCGTCAGCGGACCAGGGCTTCGGAGTGTACCCAAAGCGTCGAGGGTTGCCTGGTCGGCCGCCTGGAACACAGGCCAAGCTTGCAACTTGCCTTTCCTGAAGAGGGCGCAAGTGGTGTCGCAACCAGTCAGAGCATGGAAGGACGTGATCACATCCGCGTGAGAGCCCAGTTCATCGTGGATGAGCTGAACGTTGAAAGTCGTCTTGCCAAGCTGGAGGCACGTGTTGGGAAGTATCTTGGGAAGTGTCGGAGGAGGAGGACGAGGACGTCAGTGTCCGGAGAAACTACGGTTGCCTCCACATCTTTGTCGAGCATGGAGAGATGATATATCATCTTAGTGTCCGCTTCCTCTTGTTCTGAAGCGAACTTGGCTCCGTCCGGTCCAGAAGTTGCCACGGCTTTGTCGCGCCACGCGCAGACGACGCGTAATCCCCATGAATGGTGCTGGATTTGGGAGGCAATGAGAGAGGTCATAGCAGTCTTGTTGCTTTTGGTGGACAAGATGTTAGCCATGGTCATTCCAGCTTTGATCCTCGTCGCTGCTTGGATGTCGATATCGTATCCTCCACCTCGGGCTCGCTGTTCCCTCGTCTTGTCTTTGAGGGACGCGCCGATGTCGTACCTGCCCAAAGACAAGGTGCAACTCCCCGTAGCCCACACCCAGTTGGGTAAACTCTCTGCAGAGGGATCCAACCAGGTCCTTAAAGTTTGCTGAGCCGGAAACAGGGTGCTGCTGAAGGATAGCCATCCCGTCGGGGGACCAGCACGCGAGAGGATGAAGGGGTTTGCGAGGCCGTGGAGACCGCCGCGTTCATCTTCTCCAGAACCCTGAGAAGGGCCCACTTTTTTGTCGTGACCCGCGGGTGGCCTTGGTCTCAAAGAGGGCAAGAGGGAACAGGGAGAGCTCATAGTTGGAGATGATGGTGCGAAGGTCCAGACTGCTGTCGAGTTGGAGGGCGAGCAGCAGGCGCCGAGTGAAGTCTGAGGATCCCGTGACAATCACCTGCTTCCCTCCGATTGAAACTTTGGCTTTCTTGCCCAGCGTTTTGAATGTATTGGTAGGCTGACGATGCAGGACCTCCCATGGACTTTGCTGCGCAGTCCTGATCCTTCCCTCTTCGTACTTCAAGAGAGCTTCCTTGCCAGTCTCCTCGATTCTTGTCAGTGCGTCCACCATCTTATCTGGAACAACCTTGCGGGAAAGGACGGTGGTGAGTTGGGCTTTCTCGCGAGTGAAGGGGTTACACGATTTAATTGCGAGACCTGGGAAGGAAAATGTGCGATATAATAAATGAATTTATTTTATTTACGGGTTTATAGCTAATTTCTAAAATTATAGCCAATGAAATTTTACATTTATTTGCGAAATTTCATTACCGTATGTCATAAAATACGACCATGAGGGGACAGTCAGAGAAAAGTTACCATTTTCTATTAATCAGACGGTAGTGCCTTTATGAGAACAGATACAGCCAGAAACATTTCATGACTTTTGATGTGAAATTAAGGCCAAAATTATTCCTTTTATATTTTTTTCCATTTTTTTCCACTTATCTCTAATTTCCATTATAGTTCAGTAATGCGAACAGATACAACCACGGAGTACTAAATAACATTTTATGCACTCTTAATAAGCTTCAATTTGAGTCCAAAACGAGGTCTCTACGACGTCTGGTTCTCATTCTGCAATTTGTAATTGCCAATTTTATTGCCAAATTGCCAAATTGCAAATTGCGCGAAAACTTACCGCTAACGAGTGACCCAACTACGATTTTCAGATTCAGCGGCACAAAATGCTTAGGATAAGACCCTCAAAATACTTCCTTCACCTAATGTGAAGCGAATCGCCCTAAGTGACCCTACTATTAATTGTCTGCCGGAAATACTGGGACACTTATCAACATCACGCTTGATGATGTTTAATGTTCTTGGGTGGGTTTTACGGGGCCTGCCAGGGGGTAATTTTTTCCGCGGCAAATCGTCGTCACCAGAGTTTGAAATTTGTTGCACCCAACGGCTGACACTTCTCACACTAACGCCTGTGTTTTCAGCAATATCTTTCACTGAGTGTCCTGCCTTGTGGAGTGACGAAATAGCACTAATGTCATCACTTGTCACTGGTCTATACCTCCCCATAGTCCACAGAAGAGGCAAGATAGAGGCAAAACGCTGTTGTCTTAAAATGCCGCGGGCTGGCAACTCCTCCGCGGCACCTCCCTGCACAGGCTGTAATGGATCACTGGGTGTCGTGACCTTGAGCTCAGTGACAACTGACAACACAGAGCACTGCCCCAGTTTCCCTTGCAGAGTTGCCAAATGCCCAATAAATTAAAATATGAGAGTATGTTTAGTTTTTCTGTAGTTTGCTCTGGGAACCAAAACCAAAAAGTTGTTTCGTACACCAAGAAGTTGTTTCGTACACCAGTAGATTCGTATACCAAAAAGTTGTTTCGTACACCAAAAAGTCGTTTCGTACACCAGTAGATTCGTATACCAAAAAGTTGTTTCGTACACCAAAAAGACGTTTCGTACACCAGTAGATTCGTATACCAAAAAGTTGTTTCGTACATCAAAAAGACGTTTCGTACACCAGTAGATTCGTATACCAAAAAGTTGTTTCGTACACCAAAAAGTCGTTTCGTACACCAGTAGATTCGTATACCAAAAAGTTGTTTTGTACACCAAAAAGACGTTTCGTACACCAGTAGATTCGTATACCAAAAAGTTGGGTTATAATGGAGGAGAGTTTCGCGGTCGTTTTCAGAGACAACAACTACTTTTTCTTGGCCTACAATAGGTGCTTGTTCTAATGGTGCTTGTTTTATTTTGCGCAAAAAAAAAAAAAAAAAAAAAAAAAAAAAAAAAAAAAAAAAAATTATATATTGTGGTTAAGGTTAGGTTAGGTTTCTTTAAAACCTGTAAGGTTAGGTTTCTTTAAAACCTGTAAGGTTAGGTTTCTTTAAAACCTGTAAGGTTAGGTTAGGTTTCATTAAAACCTGTAAGGTTAGGTTTCTTTAAAACCTGTAAGGTTAGGTTAGTTTCTTTAAAACCTGTAAGGTTAGGTTAGGTTTCTTTAAAACCTTTAAGGTTAGGTTAGGTTTCATTAAAACCTGTAAGGTTAGGTTAGGTTTCATTAAAACCTGTAAGGTTAGGTTAGGTTTCTTTAAAACCTGTAAGGTTAGGTTAGGTTTCTTTAAAACCTGTAAGGTTAGGTTAGGTTTCTTTAAAACCTGTAAGGTTAGGTTAGGTTTCTTTAAAACCTGTAAGGTTAGGTTAGATTTCTTTAAAACCTTTAAGGTTAGGTTTCTTTAAAACCTGTAAGGTTAGGTTAGGTTTCATTAAAACAAGGTTAGGTTAGGTTTCATTTTTTTTTTTTTTTTTTTTTTTTTTTTGGTTTGCGCAAAATAAAACTAGCACCATTAGAACAAGCACCTATTGTAGGCCAAGAAAAAGTAGTTGTCTCTGAAAACGACCGCGAAACTCCTCCATAATTACCAAAAGTTGTTACGTACACCAGTAGATTCGTATACCAAAAAGTCGTTTCGTACACCAAAAAGTAGTTTCGTACACCAGTAGATTCGTATACCAAAAAGTAGTTTCGTACACCAGTAGATTCGTACCTACACCAAAAAGTTGTTTCGTACACCAGTAGATTCGTACACCAAAAAGTCGTATCGTACACCTAAAAGTTGTTTCGTACACCAGTAGATTCGTATACCAAAATGTCTTTTCGTACACCAGTAGATTCGTACCTACAAACAAAAAGCTGTTTCGTACACCAGTAGATTGGTACACCAAAAAGTTGTTTCGTACACCAGTAGATTCGTACCTACACCAAAAAGCTGTTTCGTACACCAGTAGATTCGTACACCAAAAAGACGTTTCGTACACCAGTAGATTCGTATACCAAAAAGTCGTATCGTACACCTAAAAGTTGTTTCGTACACCAGTAGATTCGTACCTACACCAAAAAGCTGTTTCGTACACCAGTAGATTCGTTACTACACCAAAAAGCTGTTTCGTACACCAGTAGATTCGTACCTACACCCAAAAGCTGTTTCGTACACCAGTAGATTCGTACCTACACCAAAAAGCTGTTTCGTACACCAAAAAGTCGTTTCTTACACCAGTAGATTCGTACCTACACCAAAAAGCTGTTTCGTACACCAGTAGATTCGTACACCAAAAAGTTGTTTCGTACACCAGTAGATTCGTACACCAAAAAGTTGTTTCGTACACCAGTAGATTCGTACACCAAAAAGTTGTTGCGTCACCAGTAGATTCGTACCCCAAAAAGTTGTTTCGTACACCAGTAGATTCGTTTCACCAAAAAGTTGTTTTTGTACACCAGTAGATTCGTACACCAAAAAGTTGTTTTTGTACACCAGTAGATTCGTACACCAAAAAGTTGTTTCGTACACCAGTAGATTCGTACACCAAAAAGTTGTTTCGTACACCAGTAGATTCGTACACCAAAAAATTGTTTCGTATACCAAAAAGTCGTTTCGTACATCAAAAAGTTGTTTCGTACACCAAAAAGTTGTTTCGTACACCAGTAGATTCGTACACCTAAAAATTGTTTTGTACACCAAAAAGTTGTTTCGTACACCAGTAGATTCGTACACCTAAAAATTGTTTCGTACACCAAAAAATTGTTTCGTACACCAGTAGATTTGTACACCAAAAAGTTGTTTCGTACACCAGTAGATTTGTACACCAAAAAGTTGTTTCGTACACCAGTAGATTCGTATACCAAAAAGTTGTTTCGTACACCAGTAGATTTGTACACCAAAAAGTTGTTTCGTACACCAGTTGATTCGTATACCAAAAAGTTGTTTCGTACACCAGTTGATTCGTACACCAAAAAGTTGTTTCGTATACCAAAAAGTCGTTTCGTACACCAAAAAGTTGTTTCGTCCATCAGTAGATTCGTACACCAAAAAGTTGTTTCGTACACCAGTAAATTCGTACACCAAAAAGTCGTTTCGTACACCAGTTGATTCGTATACCAAAAAGTTGTTTCGTACACCAAAAAGTTGTTTTGTACACCAAAAAGTTGTTTCGTACACCAATAGATTCGTACACCAAAAAGTCGTTAAGTACACCAGTAGATTCGTACACCAAAAAGTTGTTTCGTACACCAATAGATTCGTACACCAAAAAGTCGTTAAGTACACCAGTAGATTCGTACACCAAAAAGTTGTTTCGTACACCAATAGATTCGTACACCAAAAAGTCGTTAAGTACACCAGTAGATTCGTACACCAAAAAGTTGTTTCGTAGTCTATATGAAACCATAGTTGTTTCGTACACTCAGCTCAGAGTTGAACTTGACTACTAGAGTTACGAAGCGACACCAGGTATGTACGAAAATACTCAAAATCAGTGTACGAAACAACTCACGAAACCTGGGTACGAAACCACTTGTGTACGAAACTCCCTGTCACCCCATAGTCGCAGCGGCCTAAGCTGGCGGTGGGTGGCGGCGCCTGGGGCCTCAGCGGTGCAACAGTTACCTTACAGTTGTACCTAGACGTGGAGATCTCTCTTGGCCAAAATGGACGAGGACTGCGTGGTCATTTTCTGAGACACTGACAATGTTTTCCTGGCCTTAAATTGTTGCTTTTCAGTGGAGATATTTTTATTTTCGGAAACCTGTTAAAAAGTTTTCTATATTATTATTTACATCCGCCAATCCTGTGGTCGCCGTGTCCACTGCTAACAATGTGTCTCCATCGACAAAACACTAAACTTGTCCAGGAATAATAGTCAGTGTCTTAGAAACCAGGGAAGTGACGGAAGGTACCAAAACAAGTGTGCCCCGCCCCGCATTGCCCAGCCGCCGAGTGGTCCGCCCCGCCCCGAGGATTAGTACCCTAACCTCACCTCCTAACGGATGGGTTCTGGGATATAATGGACGGAACTGTTGCGCTCGCTACCTCCGTTACCACTTAGGTTTTCTATATTCTTATAGCCTCTTTTAAAAGCTCCCTAATGACTCCGCGACTAACTACCCATGACTGAGTCCATTCCAATCATCTACCACCCTATTTGTGAAGCAGTTTTCTCCTATTGCTGCTTTAAATCACGTGTTACCCGTGTGAATCCGTTACTTCGGTAAACCTGCACACAACAACTCCAACCTTGCTACTTAAATCTTTTCCCTCAACCCAGCAACCTCGGGGAGCTGGGGCGGACAACCCAGCAACCTCGGGGAGCTGGGCGACAACCCAGCAACCTCGGGGAGCTGGGCGACAACCCAGACACCTCGGGGAGCTGGACGACAACCCAGCAACCTCGGGAGCTGGGCGACAACCCAGCAACCTCGGGGAGCTGGACGACAACCCAGAAACTCGGGGAGCTGGGTCGACAACCCAGCAACCTCGGGGAGCTGGGCGACAACCCAGCAACCTCGGGGAGCTGGGCGACAACCCAGCAACCTCGGGGAGCTGGGCGACAACCCAGCAACCTCGGGGAGCTGGGCGACAACCCAGCAACCTCGGGGAGCTGGGCGACAACCCAGCAACCTCGGGGAGCTGGACGACCGAGAACCTGGTTCCCAGAGTGTACGAAACGACTTTTTGGTGTACGAAACAACTTTTTGGTATACGAATCTACTGGTGTACGAAACAACTTTTTGGTGTACGAAACAACTTTTTGGTATACGAATCTACTGGTGTACGAAACGTCTTTTTGATGTACGAAACAACTTTTTGGTATACGAATCTACTGGTGTACGAAACGACTTTTTGGTATACGAATTTACTGGTGTACGAAACTACTTTTTGGTGTACGAAACAACTTTTTGGTATACGAATCTACTGGTGTACGAAACGTCTTTTTGGTGTACGAAACAACTTTTTGGTACACGAATCTACTGGTGTACGAAACGTCTTTTTGGTGTACGAAACAATTTTTTGGTATACGAATCTACTGGTGTACGAAACGACTTTTTGGTGTACGAAACAACTTTTTGGTATACGAATCTACTGGTGTACGAAAAAACTTTTTGGTATACGAATTTACTGGTGTACGAAACGACTTTTTGGTGTACGAATCTACAGGTGTACGAAACGACTTTTTGGTATACGAATTTACTGGAATACGAAACGACTTTTTGGTGTACGAATCTACTGGTGTACGAAACAACTTGTGTACGAACTGACTGGACGCCGACTATGGCCAGTGTAATAAAGCCACAACTTTGCGCCAGCCTGGATTTTGGCGCCGCCGTACCTTTACCGTAGATAACACTTTAGTCGCCAGCTGCAATAATGTCGCCAGACGCCAAATATTACGAATTATAGCATCACTACCTAGCCCCGGAACACTTGTAATAACCCAAGTCACACACACGGGCAATATAATGCAATATTTCTGTGTGGTAAATATTGCACCATTATTCCTCCCCAAACAAGCGGCCGCCTCCATCCGTCCTATTTCTTCCTCCATTATCTCCCTTATTTCCCTCTTGCCGCCATTATCAACGCCATCAATGGATTCCCCGAGGCAGCAGTAGTATTGGTGAACCATGCATTATACTCACGCCATTAGGATAAAGCAGATATTCAGGGATACACATCAGTAGATAATTCCTGTTTACAGAAGCAGCGTTTGGGATGTCTTGATCTTGAGCTTAATAAAAATCCCAAGACTGACCTTCAAAAAATCCCAAGATAGACAAACATATCCCAAGGTCATTATAATAGCATTGAAACTGAACTCTAAATACAGTACACATGCTTACCTTGAGAGACTACAGGAGAAAATACTTGAATAATCCGCAAAAAATCCCAAGATAGAGAAACAATATCCCAAGGTGGTGTTCCCAAGATCTTGTAAAAAATCCCAAGATAAGAGAAAAAATATCCCAAGGTCATGATGAACTTCAATCCATGGTCAGGTGATGGTCAATGATGATTGGGGAAATAGTTTGTTTATTGATAGAAGGAAGTGTAATATTTCTTGTTATCACTATTATGTTTGACAGATGAGTTAAACCCTTGAGGCCCAGAACGTAATTGCCATTGTAATTTGTGTACCATTAGACGATTTTTAGTGACTATAAGCAATATTTTATAGCTATGACCTGTTTAGTATCCTTGTCCACTAACTACTGTGGTATATTCAGTGACTTTTCGTTATTTTATGGCTCGACAACAACCATTTTTTTTTTATAGCAAAGGAAAGATCTGGGCGTGAAGGGATTAACTGTTCCCAAGGATTGATGTTGATGACTATTCACTCACTCACTCACGACTCATGCATTGATACACTTTCAATGCAATGCTGTGCGATGATTATATGATTCAGAATTTCTCTTAACCCCTTCACGCCCAGATCTTTCCTCTGCTATATAAAATCATCTGTTAGCTATACAATTACGAAAAGTCGCTTAATATACCAGGTACATTACCGTAGATAACAGTGAAGTCACCAGTTCTACGTTTCTTTGTTATTTACATAGGTGTGGTGGCGTTAATAGTTACATTTCTACATCCATGATTTCAGGAAAGTTAGAAGGGGCTATCTGGAGAGTCTGTGTCATTTTGTGTCTTCATCTGTGTCATATTAGGGCTATAAATGAACAAATTACAAAAATAAAACCGAGTGGCGACCTCACTATACCTACTACAGTAAAGTCGCCAGCTAGTATTTTAACCCAACAGTTGAGTCGCCACTCTGGAGAATTCAGGTAAATTAGAGGTAAAGTAAAACAAGTCTCTATATATATTAGCTGCGGAAGATGCTTGGATATATAAAAATTCCTCTGCCAACGTGAAAATAAATTATATTCAAGTTTGAAAGATCTGGCAAGTCTGTGTCCTGTCGCCCGAAAGGCTATTGTTTACTGTCTGTCATCGCGCGAAGAAAAACTTGAGAAGCAAAATGCGCAACAGTTATATTTGCAGATACAAAGCATAAAACAACGCTGAAACAGGGTATGATATAAACTACTGTGTAACATCTTCAGTGGCACATAAAAATCAGTAGTAATGTAATGCCCATTATTCGGGAGAGATAGTATGAGAATTATTATCATATAATTCCCGAGTTATGTTGTAAGCAGTTCACTTTGTTAGTTTCGCGGTTGAGTCACCGCCCTTCTTTCTTATCCGCCATTTTTTCTCATCTTCTTTCCTTCCTACGCGCCATTTTGTTTATCTTCTTTCCTTCATTCCCCGCCATTTCTTTCTTCCTTTCTTCCATTCCCCCCCCCCCCGACATGCCGGTTGCGAGTCAAAATTCGTGGAATAATTATTCCGCGATCAGTGATAACTAATGGATTCAAATCTTTTCATTCTCCCCCAACCATCATATCAGATCAAGGAACACTCCTAGATTCTTAATGTCTTTCAAAATAGTCCCCATCGTTACCGATCACGTTCATAAATGGATGTCTTAGTAAAGTTATACGCTAAATTGAAAGTCTACCAAGTTTCTAGGCTCACGTCCATACCCTCTCACTCCTGAATACGCGTTCGGACTTTTGACATGGAAAGTAATCACACCCTTCTCGGATATAAGATTAAACATATTAAATTCTTCTATATCAAAGTAACAGGTCTGTATTATAGGCAGCCTTTTCTTAGGTACACGAGTTTCATTATTTAATTAGTTATTTCGGGATTATAAGCTATTCATTTGAGGCCACGTCTAGACCATTCAAACAATTCCCCTTTTATGCCGCGGGCTCGGGGTAACCGAGACGGCAGTCTCAACCCATCCTTCCCGTAGGTAAGTCGCCCGACGTTACGCTCCTGTTTCCCCCCCCCCTTTCCTTGTTATCATATTGTTATCTATATTTTCAAATATGGGTATCGATGTTTAGTTTTCGCTAACGTAAAGGAGGCCTGCCCATCCTTATAAGTATTATTAACGAGTCGCAACCCATCCTTCCCGTAGAGAGAGAGGCTTCGACGGGGGTGTCCCGCGCCTTCCTCTCCAGACCACATGGTCTTGTGAATCCACACAACAACTCATTACTCTCACATTTTCTTTCCTGTATATATATTCAATGTATACCTATAGTGCTCAGTTGATACGGACATAGGTGGTAATCCTAAGAATGATTCATTGAGGAAGGTTTATGCTCATTAGAGCTTAGCTTCATTTCACAGGGAGAATTTCCCCTATCAGGTTGTAAGGTTTTTCTTACATCCGATTAGAGTTTTTCCGGTGTTGGATTAACCCTTATATGTTGTATGTGATCTCAAGCAAGAGACATACTATTTCAGTATGAATAAATAGGATGATGTTTTCAAATATAGTTCTTGTGTTTATTATAAAAACCCCAGGTGATTATTCTGTGTTAGGACAGTAATTCCCCACACTTCCAAAAGAGTCAGCCTTACTCGGTATAGTTCCACGTATCAATCACGACTACCAAGATAAATCTAATCTTAATATTATTCAAACGTGCCCAGGGAGTAACCCAGAGAACTACTCGCCTGAGCTGGTGGCAGCCCCCCTTAACTCATACCCTGTTTCCTTTAACCTAAACCCCTACCCCTTCCCCTTTAAATACATCCCCCATTTCATTACTCTCCGCAGTGAGAAGTGTTCATACTATAATCACATAGTGAAGTCGTAAGACTAAGTTAAATCCTCCATTCAAGTTGTAATCAAATGAAAAATCATAATCAATTAATATCATTCAAGTAACATTGACCAGTTATAAACTCCCCATAGGAGTTACCAGCAACACACAGGTAGTTTTGCGGTGGAATCTTTTTTGTATCGGTCATAAGATACAATAAGTTATAAAGTCTTTTCAAAACCCATAAAATTCTGGCAACACAGTAATGCTATAATTCGTAATATTTGGCGCCTGGCGACTTCACTGCAGGTGGCGACTTCACTGTTATCTACGGTAGCTAGTGGACAAGGATACTAAACAGGTCATAGCTATAAAATATTGCTTATAGTCACTAAAATCGGTTAATGGTATCTATATTACAATGGAAATTACGTTCTGGGCCTCAAGGGGTTAATATAAGGTTTGAAGTTTGAAAGTTTGAGTTGTGTTGTTTGTTCATCGTTGTTTTGCTGTGAAAGTTTATAAAGTTCCGTCCACACCAGGACACTTGTTTGCCAAAAGTTTGCAGACAATGTTTGGTGTCCAGACTTGGCGCTGTTCCAGTTCCTTCCCTCACTTGTCCTGCCGCTGTGTCTCCCGCTCAATGCCCCCGTTCCTTCCTAAACTTGCCCTGGCCTTCCCA
>JACEEZ010019705.1:52487-62810 GCA_016584305.1 Chionoecetes opilio
GCCTTCTTTCTATCCCGCCATTTTTTCTATCTTCTTTCCTTCCTACGCGCCATTTTGTTTATCTTCTTTCCTTCATTCCCCGCCATTTCTTTCTTCCTTTCTTCCATTCCCCCCCCCCCCCCCCGACATGCCGGTTTGCGAGTCAAAATTCGGGGAATAATTATTCCGCGATCAGTGATAACTAATGGATTCAAATCTTTTCATTCTCCCCCAACCATCATATCAGATCAAGGAACACTCCTAGATTCTTAATGTCTTTCAAAATAGTCCCCATCGTTACCGATCACGTTCATAAATGGATGTCTTAGTAAAGTTATACGCTAAATTGAAAGTCTACCAAGTTTCTAGGCTCACGTCCATACCCTCTCACTCCTGAATACGCGTTCGGACTTTTGACATGGAAAGTAATCACACCCTTCTCGGATATAAGATTAAACATATTAAATTCTTCTATATCAAAGTAACAGGTCTGTATTATAGGCAGCCTTTTCTTAGGTACACGAGTTTCATTATTTAATTAGTTATTTCGGGATTATAAGCTATTCATTTGAGGCCACGTCTAGACCATTCAAACAATTCCCCTTTTATGCCGCGGGCTCGGGGTAACCGAGACGGCAGTCTCAACCCATCCTTCCCGTAGGTAAGTCGCCCGACGTTACGCTCCTGTTTCCCCCCCCCCCCCCCCCCTTTCCTTGTTATCATATTGTTATCTATATTTTCAAATATGGGTATCGATGTTTAGTTTTCGCTAACGTAAAGGAGGCCTGCCCATCCTTATAAGTATTATTAACGAGTCTCAACCCATCCTTCCCGTAGAGAGAGAGGCTTCGACGGGGGTGTCCCACGCCTTCCTCTCCAGACCACATGGTCTTGTGAATCCACACAACAACTCATTACTCTCACATTTTCTTTCCTGTATATATATTCAATGTATACCTATAGTGCTCAGTTGATACGGACATAGGGGGTAATCCTAAGAATGATTCATTGAGGAAGGTTTATGCTCATTAGAGCTTAGCTTCATTTCACAGGGAGAATTTCCCCTATCAGGTTGTAAGGTTTTTCTTACATCCGATTAGAGTTTTTCCGGTGTTGGATTAACCCTTATATGTTGTATGTGACCTCAAGCAAGAGACATACTATTTCAGTATGAATAAATAGGATGATGTTTTCAAATATAGTTCTTGTGTTTATTATAAAAACCCCAGGTGATTATTCTGTGTTAGGACAGTAATTCCCCACACTTCCAAAAGAGTCAGCCTTACTCGGTATAGTTCCACGTATCAATCACGACTACCAAGATAAATCTAATCTTAATATTATTCAAACGTGCCAAGGGAGTAACCCAGAGAACTACTCGCCTGAGCTGGTGGCAGCCCCCCTTAACTTATACCCTGTTTCCTTTAACCTAAACCCCTACCCCTTCCCCTTTAAATACATCCCCCATTTCATTACTCTCCGCAGTGAGAAGGGTTTTATACTATAATCACATAGTGAAGTCGTAAGACTAAGTTAAATCCTCCATTCAAGTTGTAATCAAATGAAAAATCATAATCAATTAATATCATTCAAGTAACATTGACCAGTTATAAACTCCCCATAGGAGTTACCAGCAACACACAGGTAGTTTTGCGGTGGAATCTTTTTGTATCGGTCATAAGATACAATAAGTTATAAAGTCTTTTCAAAACCCATAAAATTCTGGCAACACAGTAATGCTATAATTCGTAATATTTGGCGCCTGGCGACTTCCACTGCAGGTGGCGACTTCACTGTTATCTACGGTAGCTAGTGGACAAGGATACTAAACAGGTCATAGCTATAAAAAATTGCTTATAGTCACTAAAATCGGTTAATGGTATCTATATTACAATGGAAATTACGTTCTGGGCCTCAAGGGGTTAATATAAGGTTTGAAGTTTGAAAGTTTGAGTTGTGTTGTTTGTTCATCGTTGTTTTGCTGTGAAAGTTTATAAAGTTCCGTCCACACCAGGACACTTTGTTTGCCAAAAGTTTGCAGACAATGTTTGGTGTCCAGACTTGCGCTGTTCCAGTTCCCTTCCCCCACTTGTCCTGCCGTGTGTCCAAGCCCCCTTTTCCCAAAATTTGCCTGCCTCCGATACTCCCCTTTCCTTTAAATTTTTCCTTTTCCCACCGCGGCAATCCTCTGGATCCTTTGTCAATAAATTGTGATAAAAACCTACCCCACTAATAGACGTTGGGAGATGCTCTCGACGCTTAGCATGGGCCATCCCAAACCTCACACATCCTACCTATGTCACGCTCCCCCCCAACCTTGCACACCCTGTCAAGCTGCTTCCTGCCCAACAGTCCTAAATCTCCCCCAATCTTTTTGCCCGTTCCAGTTCTTCATCATTTGTCCCCTTTCCCGACTCCCTGTCTTGCGGCATACTCCCGGAATCCCCCCCTTCTCCCTGGATAATGTAACCCCCTTTCCCCCCAAAAAAACCCACATCCGGAACTGATCAAACCCCTCCGCTGAACATTCCCTTGCTCTCCCTTCCTCACCTTTTTCCAACCTATAACCCCTGACCCTTATTATGTTTTGCCATAGTGCCATATAAACCTCTGAGGGGCAATTTCCCTTTTTGCATGAAATAAACAATCAACAGTTGTTGTCAGGCTGGTTGGGGGGGGGATGTGTGCAGGCCAGTGTTTCGTGAAAGGCACTCACTGAATGTTAAAAGGCAGAGAGACGTGTAAGGGGGTGAGAAAGTTTTAACCGCCCCCCACGTCAATTTATTTTTTATTGTTTTTCATCATTTTAGTCATTTACTGTTTTTTTACTGTCATTTCATCCCAGTATATAAAAACGGTAAAAAAAAAAAAAAAAAAAAGTTCTGGCAAATTTAAAAAAACAGTTTTAGACTAATTTGGGGGTGCTAAATTAAAATCTATTAATTTTCTCTATCACATCCGTTTTGCGTATAGGTAATATTCCTTTCATGAATTTCAAAAAAAAAAATTTCCTTCTATTGAGTAGGAGCAAAAGGGCCGGATTATATGGTTATTTTTAATTCAGTCTCCCAAAAATGGAGAATATCTTCGTTTTTTTTAAAACTGCATAACTTTCCCCCTTCTTTATGATACGAAAGAAACAAAAAAATTTTAACTAGACAGCAATCGCCCGCGGTGGGTTTTTTATTATTAAATTTTTACTTTTGAATTGATTATTTATTGTATTTTTCCTGTTGTTTTTTTTTTGTGAAACAATCCCTAAGGGGAGGTGGTTGGGAGCAAATTAAAGGGAAACCCAAACTCGGTACAAAACAACTTTTTTTCTTTTATTTGCCGCATTTTGGTGTTGCTGCTCAACAATGGCCTCTACATCTCACGAAGAAAGGCTCAAATATAAAATAATTTTGTAATTTTGGGGAACTTTACTTTGAAGATCAGGGGCGAACATTACTGACTTTTTTTTAAGAGCGTGATTTTGGTACTTCAAAGTACCATGGAGACCAAGACAAGATTGGGTCCCAAAAAAGTGTGAAAACCCTGTGTTGAGACTTTGAGTCAGGGTCTCAAGGGAAAGAAGGCAAAATTTTAAGTTTGGGGGTCCCTAGTTTGGAGAGAACCAAGCAATCTTTTTAGATGACTGCTATTTCCCCTTTGTCAATGTAAAAGGTTTCAATAAGAAAAACAAGAAAATTTTGCAATCCCAAAAAGTACCCCTTCAGCTATTCGACCAGTTACCCATAGTGAAGAAATCCCTGTACAATTTTTACTAGCTTAAAAAAATGAAAAAACAGATTTTGCTCACCTGTCCCATGTGAGAGACACTACAGATATTTTTCAGCCATCTGATGAAGTTTTGTGAAAAACCAATTTTTTACTAGTTGTTTGAATGATTTGGTTGAGATTTTTATCTACCAAAAGATTGCTGAATTTTGTCTTCAAGACTGCAAGAGAATCGAAGTAAAACCCGGCCCCGGGTTTGTTCATTTTATCGAAAACAGGAAGCAGAACGCGTGAGTACTTCCATTCAGAGGGCCCCGCTTGTCTATTGTATGATGTAGAAGGGCACTTCTTTTTAGGGGACTGCTAGCATATGATTCAAGGGAATTGGAGGCTTTTTTTTGACATTTCCAAAAAGAATTTTTGAAATGGTTCTGTTAAAAGGAAAAAGTTGGGTCTTTACCAATAGGGCATTCTGTAAAAAATTTAAAAAAGAATTTTTTAAAAAACATCAAAGTCCTAGAGAGGTTGAATATATGTTCATGGGTGGTTAATTTGTGCCCCATTTGAAAAGGTAAATTTCTTTAGGTCAGCAAGGAGGGTACACAAAAAAAACCCCCGTTTTCTGTGTTACTGGGACAGTAGAGTACAGCAGAGATTGGGTGAAAAAAGAATGGCCTCAGCGACAGAGTTTGATTTTGGGGATAAAAATTCATCAATGATCCTTAGTGGATAGGAAGAAAATTGTCTTTTTCCCCCTTTCACATAAAACTTTGGGTTTATGAAGCAGTTCGTCAAAGCTCTTTATCACAGTGGAGAATGCTTCGTTATATGTTAACTTTTCCTGGTTTAGTGAAGAGAAGAAAAAGGCTGGAATATTTTATGGACCTCAAAAAAGAAAAACTAATGAGAGATCCAATTTTACAATCAATGAATGAGAAGAAAAAAAGAGCTTGGAATGATTTTTTAATTGGGGAGAATTTTCTAGGGGGTAAGAAAGCAGCAACTATGAAGAGATTGTGGAAGAGCTACTAATGAGCCTGCGAGATCTTGGATGTAGAAGGTATCAAAGGTTCACTATTTCACAGCCATTGGACAAGTTTTCCCGGGGAAAAGGGGATGTGAGCGAGGAACAAGGGGAGGTTTTCATCAGGACATTAAAAAATGGAAGAACGGTACAAGGGGCCGGGGGACCCCATTGATGGGGATTATTGCTGGAGCTTTATGAGAGAAACCAGAAGTGTACATCAGAGATCAGCCAAAAAAAAAAATTCACATAACTGTACTTGCATTTATCTGTGCACCCTATATAGTATTGTTTATTTTTTATTTCAATTCTGTCACTATATTTGATTTACTTGTACCCTGGACTTCGTAATTTTGTAATTCCCTTTATTTAAGAATATTCAAAAAAGTATTACAAAAACATGTTTTTATTTGAAACCTGATATATAGGGGGAGAGTCATTTTTATCAAAAATTGAAAAATGTATATCGCGAAATCCTGATGTATAGACAAAAAATTGAGTTCATATTTGTAATCGCAGCCCAAAAATTCAGTTAGAATTTGTTTTAAAAAACCCTTTTCCAGAAAATATCTGGACCAGTGTAATCATTAAACCCTATTTTTACAGGAATCCCCCCGGGACGTCCCCGGCCTCTTGTAGCTTTCCCCGCACAACACACACACAAATGTTTTTGATGTTTGCCCTTTGGATGAGAAACAAAAAACCTTGTAGGTTTACAAAAAATTTTTCCCGGTGTGGACGGCCTTAGAAAACTCGGTTGTTTTTTTTTGGGGGCAATTTATAGTCACAACTATAAAACATTTCAGATGTTACATAATAGACAACATTGTACTGAAAAAATAAGGAGAGAGAGATTCTTCCTCCCCCTAACCAAAGGGGTCAATGAAACCCCTCACATAACTCTCCAAAGTTTTCAATCTAAAAAAAAAACTCTTTTGATCCTTAGTGTAATTATTTCTGAAAAAAGGGTTTTTTTTATAAAGTTGTTTAAATCGACGGTTTTTTCTTACTTTTCTATTTGTTTTCTATAGGGCTATATTTTATTTCACGTCTTTAACCAGGGTGAACAAGAATCAGGATTTAAGTGCAAAAGCCTAGAGGTCAAAAAGAAAAGGGAAAAAATGGGGTTTACAAATAGGGGGGGGAATGATTGGATGGACCATAGACAGGTATTTTTGGGGTCATTAGGGAGCTTAAAAGGAGGCTGGAGGAGCATGGGTTTCAAGGCATGTATTGGGGTCCTTTCCATGGAACGTCTGTCTTCTGTGTGGACCTTTTCCCCCGGGGGGCGTGTAGGCTGGAATCTTTACTCCCGAAGTGGGACAGTAGGGAAGATCAGGGGAAATGGGGTAAACAGGAATAAATGAAGATAATAGGTGATATAGGCATGGTGGTTGTTGTTTTTGGAAGCAGGGGCGGGGACAAATGCCTCCGCAGCTCTCGCCTCCCCAACAAAATATCTCCCTGGTTCAGGCTGCCAACCAGGCACAGAGTGGTCTTAGCCGTGGAGCAACAGAACACCAACATTATAAGATCATAAATCAACATTAGACTCTCCCTAGTCAATGTTTACAAAATCAGCCCATTGCCACACAGGACACACTCCCACAGGCACGGGTACAACCACACTTGTCCACACAACACACCACCTCAAAAGTGGATCTTCATGTGCTGGGCAATATCACTCTTTGTCTTGAAACACTTGCTACAAATATCACACTTGAACTCCCGCAAGCCAGTGTGTCTAAAGGTGTGTTGGTTGAGTTCAGAACGGGTATAAAACCTTTTCCCACACTCCAGGCATTCATGGTTCTTGACACCACTGTGTCAGGGTGTGTTTGGTGAGGGAACTCTTTTGAGTGAACATTTTCCCACACTCTAAACATTCATAATTCTTAACACCACTGTGTGTCAGGGTGTGTTTGGTGAGTTCACTCTTTGTAGTAAATCTTTTCCCACACTCTAAACATTCATAATTCTTAACACCACTGTGTGTCAGGGTGTGTGTGGTTCGGGAACTCTTTTGAGTGAACATTTTCCCACACTCTAAACATTCATAATTCTTGACACCACTGTGTGTCAGGGTGTGTGTGGTGAGGTCACTCTTTCTAGCAAATCTTTTCCCACACTCTAAACATTCATAATTCTTAACACCACTGTGTGTCAGGGTGTGTGTGGTGAGGTGACTCCTTGTAGTAAATCTTTTCCCACACTCTAAACATTCATAATTCTTAACACCACTGTGTGTCAGGGTGTGTGTGGTGAGGTCACTCTTTTCAGTAAATATTTTCCCACACTCTAAACATTCATGATTCTTAACACCACTGTGTTTCAGGGTGTGTTTGGTGAGATTACTCTTTGTAGTAAATCTTTTCCCACACTCTAAACATTCATAATTCTTAACACCACTGTGTGTCAGGGTGTGTGTGGTGAGGCTACTCTTTGTAGTAAATCTTTTGCCACACTCTAAACATTCATAATTCTTAACACCACTGTGTTTCAGGGTGTGTGTGGTGAGGTTACTCTTTGTAGTAAATCTTTTCCCACACTCTAAACATTCATAATTCTTAACACCACTGTGTGTCAAGGAATGTTGCTTAAGGTCACTCTTGTATTTGAATGTTTTGTCACACTGCTGGCACTTCAGCTCACTGTGTGCCTTGTGGCCTGAGCTGCCTGCCTCCAGGTGATTCTTGCCATCACCCCTGTGCCTCCCCACCCCTGAGGCAGACTGATCCTGCTGCTCCCGGCCACTCAGCCGCTGCCCGGCCCCACAGCCTCCACCGCAGCCAACACTCTGGCCACCACACGCGACGGCCGGTCGACTGACGATGTACACGAACACAGATGTGATGATACCAAGCAGCCTGGAACGGAGAGATTATTTATTAACTAAAGATCCAGGCGTGGTGTGTCTAACAGACTTCATGCTTAGAAGACCAAGTGTTGATAAGTAATAACTACAACATGTGCAGAAGGGACAGAAGTGGTGGAGTTATGATAAGGACAAACTATAAGGGTGAAAGTATAAACAAAGTGGAGTATGGAGAAGGAAGAGCTGCAATAGTGAGTGTACTAATATAGAAGTCACAACTAGAGAAACACAGACTATAGTGGCGACCTCTGTACCACCCAAAACAAAGACTTGGAGGAAGGAACAACATGAGAAAGTACTAGAGGATACCTTGAGAAGTACTGAAGGGTACATTTCTAGTGTTTGCCCAGACTCTCCCACTTCCCCCAAACAAGCTTGGGGACCTGTGGGAATGCGGGGTTTTCGGGTGGGGAACAAATTATGCGTCGGAAACACGTAATTTAAGAGTTGTGTAGGGGGGTAAAATTCCCTAGATCTAGGGTAATTTCCTTATATCTAGAGAAATTTGCCTAACCAAAATTAACCTAACCTAGCGGGGGGCTTGACCCACCGATAACCTAACCTGACCAAATCCAACCTAACCTAACCAAACCAAATCTAACCAAATATAACCTCACCTAACCAAATCTAACCTAACCTAACCAAATCAAACCTAACCTAACCAAATCTAACCTAACTTAACCAAATCTAACCTAACCTAGCCAAATACGTATAACCTACCCTAAGCTAAGCTAACCTCCTAGCGGGGGTTGGGGGGTTCTCGACACTTGGGTCATCATTCTGTGAGGATCGTCAGGTGCACACGTCTCTGGACTCAGAAGAAATACAATGAATGTTCCCTGGAGGAAGGGAATGTTTTCAACAGCCCTAACTCACAAACTATGATGTTGGTAGGCATGTTTTGTAGCCGGGGCCTTAATCCCGCATTGGCCCAGGTGGCCCAGCTTGTTTTGTGGGAGAGGGGGAGTATGGCCAAACACTAGAATAATACCCAAGTGCCAACCACAATACCATGTCACGTCAACGGTATCAAAAAAATGAGTCATAAAACGCCCGAAACATTAGTACAACTCACAACACGATCTGATAGAAGTTTTTAAGTGGATCAAGGGATACAATCAAGGCGAGGTAGCAAAAGTTCTTAAGGTTAGTAAGCAGGGTAGAACAAGAAGTCACGGATTCAAGCTGGAAAAAGGTGGGTTTATTAATGAAATAGGGAGAAACTGGTTCACAAATAGGGTGGTGAATGATTGGCATGGACTCAGTAGACAGGTAGTTAGTGGGGAGTCATTAGGGAGCTTTAAAATGAGGCTGGACAGTGTTATGGAAGGGGATGAAAGGTGGATGTAGGTAGTGTTAAGTAACAGGAACTACCTCGTGTAGGTCTCCCAGCCTCTTGTAGCTTCCTTCTATTACTATGTTCTTATGTAGCACTGCCAACACCACCATCTGCCAGACAGCGTGCCAAGAATTCCTCACCAAGCAGCCAGACCCTAAACTCAACACTAAACAAACACTCTTGACAAATAAATGTACCTGCATCAACAAGCAACAAACACAACAAACACAAACTTAAAACTACACTACCAAATGTCACCACTCTGAAAAAATAGCAGATAACTACAAATAAATAAAAAACTACAAAATAGACAAACTACCCGAGAAACGAGGCGATATTGTTTGAGAAGTGAGCTTTCCGGCGTCTGGCGGACTTAATGTAGGTCTTACGGCAATGTCGAGGGCTAACTTCCAATAGAGTTTTTTGCGCTCTACAACTTTGTCGTCAGTGAAATTTTTCGAATCTCGATCGTAAGTGGCTTTTCTGTGGGTGTAAAGTGTAACGGAGTGGGTTTCAGGTGGCCTTCGTGGCGTCTGGCGGACTAAGTATAGGTCTGAATGTAATTTTGAGGTCACACTCCGATAGACTTTGTGGCCCTCTACAACTTTGTCATCAGTTAAATTATTTTAATCTCGACCGTAAGTGGCTTTTCTGTACGAAAACTCCCCCGAGCCTCAGAAAAACCGTCAGCAATGGTCTGTGACTTTTGGTTCTCGAGTTGCCAGGTATGAATTTTACGTTTTTTTCGTTCTGACGAGTTTATGCGACTTTTTTGGGCCCAATGACCGTTAACATATTTTGAGCAACGTATGGTTTACTATCTTTTGGCTGTAAAGTACGAACGCTCTACGACTGACGGTTTGGGAGTTAGAGTATGAATTTTACGTTACGGTTTTTCCCGTTCAACAAATATTCGTCATTGGGAAAATGACATAGAATAGCAATTATTTATACCGTCATTATACACAATTATTAATGAGATCATTTGATGCACCATGCAATACAATGACCACCTATTGCAGGCCAAGAAAACATTGTCTGTCTCTGAAAACGACCGCGAAACTCGGAATGCTTGCGGTTTAAGGAGTTTTAATGTATCAGATAGTAAGATGTATAAGTAAGGAGCCTGTGTTGCTAGTGTTTTGGTGGTAGAAGGTGTGTGTGTGGGTTAAAATAGTGAATATTTGTGTTATGGAGAGGCCCCGCGGCAAGGCCTCTCCGTCACTCTGCCCCGTCATCAGTCACCTCATCATAACATCTTTAAATCACCCTTATTTAAGGTGACACACGGTGCTACATTGATTTAGATAATGACAAGTATATATAACATCTCACCATAATCACTAAGTTGTATAATAACGAGATAAGACGTTTAAGCCTGCCCAA
>JACEEZ010019706.1:0-5000 GCA_016584305.1 Chionoecetes opilio
TTCCCTGTCTCTGACTGGCGCCTCTGATGTTCAATAACTTTTATTCTTGCGTGTCTAGATCAGGATGAAAATCTATCTTACCTCTCCTTCTTCTGTATCTCTGTCTCTCTCTCTCTCTCTCTCTCTCTCTCTCTCTCTCTCTCTCTCTCCTTCTCTTCTCTCTCTCCGTCTTCTATCTCCTCCTCTCATCTCATCTCCTCTCTCTCTGTCTATCTCGCTCCCTCTCATCCTCTCTCTCTCTCTCTGTCTCTCTCTCTCTCTCTCTCTCTCTCTCTCTCTCTCTCTCTCCTCTCTCTCTCTCTCTCTCTCTCTCTCTCTCTCCTCTCTCTGTCTCTCTCTCTGTCAGTCAGGTAGTGGTTACAATACCCTAATCTTAGCATTACGATTCCCTCCACTCACTTACAAGTAGGCTGGGTGTGGGTTGGGTCTGATTGTTACCCGCGTCACTCTGAACCCCTCCCTTCTGTGTGTGTGGTGTGTGTGTGTTGTGTGTGTGTGTGTGTGTGTGTGTGTATGTGAGTGTGTGTGTGTGGTGTGTGTGTGTGTGTGTGTGTGTGTGTGTGTGTGTGTGTGTGTGTGTGTGTGTGTGTGTGTGTGTGTGTGTGTGTGTGTGATCCAGAGAGAGACATGCAGACGAAGAGATGGTGATACATAAATAGAGAGACAGACAATAGGACATCTATATAGAGTAATCTATATATATAATATATATATATATATTATATATATATATATATATATGTATTAATAGATAGATTGATACAGATAGACAGACTAATATAGAAAAAAACCCATAAATAATCAATTTAATATTAAAAAGAAATAAAAGGTAGCTGAAACAGACTAAGCTGAAACTTAGCCTACGTCATAAACATAGTAAACTAGCCGCAAAGTCCGCCCTCCGGGCGGACTTTTTGGCTAGCTCCTGCGGAGGACTATTGGTGGGCCACCGGCCCACCAAACACAGACTCTCCAGATAGCCCCTTCTAACTTTCCTGAAATCATGGATGTAGAATGTATGTATTAACGCCAACTCATTCACATCACCCCCAACCCATTCACTCTCACCCATTACCCATCACCCCCCACCCATTCACTCACCCATTACCCATACACCCCCACCCATTCACTCACCCATTACCACATCACCAACACCCATCATTCACCCATTTCCCATCACCCCCATCTATTCCCTCACCCATCACCCATCACCCCCCACCCATTCACTCACCCATTACCCATCACCCCAAAACCCATCTCACTCACCCATTCATTTTCTCACCCGCTCGCCAAATCACTGAAAAAAAACATCAAACAAACAATGTCAGATCATCCCAGTTCTAAAACCATCATTCCCTCAACCTGATTCCATCAACGCCACCATTGGAATTCGCCACGGGGGCGCCGAACTTACCACCACCCCACACACAACACACCACCAACACTCAAGTTTCTAAATTCTCGCAAAGCCCCCTCACGGCTGCTGGACTTTTGATCGGGCTCATCGCAAGGGCTATTCCTGGTCCTGTTCCAACCACATGTGTTGTCCGGGGCCTTTATGACCCACACAAAACACACACACCAGATAGCCCTTTAACTTGCCGAAAGTCCGTGGATTTGGTAGATCTGTAGGGTATTCCCTTCCCACCACCTGTTTCTCAGCCTTCCCCACCCCCACACACGACTCTTCCAATACCCCTCCACCCAAATCACTTAGCCATTATGATTCCCCCCCACCCATTCACTCACCCAATTACCCATCACCCCCCACCCATTCACTCACCCATTTACCCATCACACACACCCATTCACTCACCCATCACCCATCACCCCCCACCCATTCACTCACCCATCACCCCACACCATTTACCCATCACCCCACCCATTCACTCACCCATACCCATCACCCTACATCAAGGTTCCTCAATTCTCGCAACCCACTTTTTTTTTTCACAATTCTCGCTAATAGGCTGCTAAAAAAAAAAAAAAAAGAAGTGATCGGATCATCTCAAAACGTGGGCTTAAAACCTTCCCCTGGTCAACCTGGTTCCAAAAATGTGCCATTATGAGGTGAGTGCGCCACGGGGGCGGAACCTATAAACACACACATACACACACACACACACACACACACCCCACACAAAACACCACACACACACACACACACACACACCCACACACACACACACACCAAAACACACACACACACACACACACACAGACAGACAGACAGACAGACACACTTTCGCTTATATTATTATATATAGAAATATAACTCCTACATATCCGACAAGTAAATAGATATTTTTTGTACTTTTATTCTAAGGAAGAAAGATAATAGCCTACATGCGCTATAGGCTCAAACGAAAAAAAAAATATTCAAAAATGTTACTGAAAGAACTAGCCTATTTTGCATTCAATATATTGAAGTCAACATGAACAGAATCAGAATGTGTATGCCATTATTACAAGGGTTATTCTTGACATGAATATTACATTTAATGACGTCAGTGAAAATACAAATAAAAATTGGGTATAATGTACTAAATCTAGCAATAAAATGAAAGGATAAAATCTTAAAAGGCAAATAAAATAGCGAAGCAATAAAATATTAAGATACAGTGGGCATACTAGGGTCAAGTAAAACTATGTCAAATTACAGGCGAACATAATAAATTACATAATTCAAACGAAAACGTTAAACATTTATTCCTGAAATTGTTTACTTAATAGGTGCTTTTCTAGACGTGTTTTGAATGTGGTTAGGGAGGTGGCGTGTTTTACATCATTGGGAAGGCTGTTCCAAAGAGTGGGCGCAGCCACTTGGAAGGACCTGGTGCCCAAGCAGGTGTTACACCGGGGTACATGGAGCTGTTCTGTCTGCCTAGTGTTGACACTGTGGGCATGCACGGTGCTTACGGTGGCTAGTGGCAATAACCAAATAGGAAGATTTTTATTTAAGTTGTATATTACTTTTGCTACCTCAAGTTTGTGTTTTTGATTTATTTTCAGCCATCCCAGTTCTTTCAAGAAAGGAGTGACATGGTCACTCTTGGCGGCTCCTCCAAGAGCAACTTTAGCGGCAAAATTTTGCAATATTTGTACTCGTTGGATTTGAGTGGCATTGGTTGTTCCCCAGATGGCAATGCCGTAGTTTATTATGCTCATGACTAATGACTGTATGACAGAAACTCTTGTGCTTTTGTTAAAACAATCCCTTAATCTATTAACATACATTATTGTTCCATATACTGTCTTACTTATTTCAGTGATGTGCGTATCAAACAGTAGGTTATTATCAAAGTGTACACCCAGATTCTTAAGAGATGTGCTGGGGGTAATCACGTTGCCGGCCACCAGCATGTGAGTGTCAGGTGGAAGCTTTGACAGGAGCCCCCTTGTCCCTATGAACATACATTGCGGTTTTTTAGCATTGAGCATTAGACCATTCTTGTTAGAATATATTCTAGCTAATTTTACAGTTTCTTCACTTTTGTGTATCAGATTATTTAGGTCGTCTATATTACCCGTGTGGACAAACTGGGTGTCATCGGCATACTGAATGATTTCACGATTTGGGAGAAAACACGACAGATCATTTACATATATAGTAAACAAGTTGGGGCCAAATACTGACCCTTGAGGCACACCATAGGAAATATTTGTTTTATCCGACATGGTATTGCTTATGCGCACCGATTGTGTCCTGTCACTGAGGTAGCTGTGACACCAGAAAGAATCAATGTGCAACTTGAGACTTACGTAATAATAGTGCATGACTAACGCTGTCGAATGCTTTTGACAAGTCGCAGAGAGTAACTAAAGAAACTTTCTTATTGTCCATGTTTGCATATAAATTGTTGGTTAGTGTTAATAGAGCAGAGGCGGTTGATAAATTTGACCTGAATACATGTTGGGTTTTGGTAAGCAAACAGCTTAACTCCTGTATAACCTGTATAACCAAGGCGCGGCTACAACGAAGGCATTGCGTGTGTACGTAGTGTTCGTTGTAAGGTGATGACCCGTGTTCGTCAATGCGTTGTTTATCGTCTCATTTCCATAACGAAAGGACAGTGATGGATCTGTTGAACGTGCTTATTAAGGCCATTAGTGTCTTTTTTATGTGTGTGTGGTGTGTGTGTGTGTGTGTGTGTGTGTGTGTGTGTGTGTGTGTGTGTATGATGGGTTGGTAAATGGGGTGTGTTATTCACTCATGGTCTTGTCCACGCGAGCTGGCTCGCGATCGCCAGTTTCACCATCATCGCAGTGCGAGGTTGAAGCTCATTATTACCGATCTTTGGGCAATGCTGGGACCTCACACACCACACATCCCCATCCCCTTGCTCAAGGGGGACAGTACCGCCCGAATTTCACAGTGGAAAAATCCCCGGGAATGAGCGGGGTCGGGGATCGAACGCCGGACCACAGAGATGCCTGACGCCCTGACGCCCTAACCAACTGAGCCACACGGACGGTTGTGTGTATGAGAGATGAGAGAGAGAGAGAGAGGAGAGGAGAGAGGAGAGAGAGAGAGATGAAGAGAGAGAGAGAAGAGCGAGAGAGGACGCTAAAGCCAAATGAGAAGAAAAAAAAAAAAAAACCGAGTTGAGAGAATGACAAGAGTTAGAGAGAGAGTATGAGAGAGAGAGACGCGTCTCTTTTCAAACCACAAAAACACAACACAACATACACACACACAAAAAACACACACACAACACACAAAACGACACACGACAAACACAGCAGTTGAAGTAATAAAGCACAAGAAAGTTAAAGAAAAAATATGTATTACTAGGTATATAAGATGGTTTACGAAAAATTTAACTTGAACTTTCCAATGCATCAATTTGTATGTACTGAATGAGAAGAGTAGAGAGAGATTGACGGTAACATGAGATGAGAGAGAGAACGATGGAGAGAGAGGAGAGAAGAGAGACGAGAGAGGAGAGAGAGAGAGGAGAAGAAGAGGAGAGATGAGAGAGAGGAGAGAGAGAGAGAGA
>JACEEZ010019706.1:10000-12500 GCA_016584305.1 Chionoecetes opilio
TTAGGTTTTTTTTTTTATCCCCTAATTTTAGACCCGATTGTTTTTTTTTTGGTTTTAATAAAAACTTTTGGGTTTCCTGGGAAAAAAGGAATTTTTGGGGTGGGTTTGTGTTTTTGGTGGTTGTGTTGTGTGTTCTTTTTGTTTTCCCCCGTTTTTGTTTTGTTGGGGGGGGGGGCTGGGGTTGGTTGGGGGGGGGTTTTTGGGTGTGGTTTGGTGTGTGTGTGGTTTGTTGTGTGTGTGTGTGTGTGTGTGTGTTTTTGGTGTGTTTTCGTGTGTGTGGTGTGTGTTGTGTGTGTGTGTTGGTGTTGTGTTTTTTTTTTTGGTTTGTTTTGTTTTGTTGCTGTTGGGGGGGGGGGGGGGGGGGGGGGGGGGGGGGGGAAAAAAAAAGGGGGGGGAAGGGTTTACAGAGCCTAAACGATGCTGTTTCTTTCCACTAAACTTTTGGTTGAAACGTTTTTTTTTTTAAAAAAAGTGTCTTGGGGGTTTTTTTTTTTTGGGTTTTGGTGTTGTGGTTTGTTTGTGTGTGGTTTTTTTCTTTTTTTTTTTTTTTTTTTTTTTTTTTGGTTTTTTTTTTTTGCCTTTTTTGGGTTTCTTTTGGTTTTTGTGTTGTGTGTTGTTTTTTTGTTTTTTGTTGTTCTGTTTTGTTTTTTTTTTTTGTTTTCTGTGTGGGTGGTTGTGTCTTTTTTTGTTTTTTTGTTTGTTTGTTGTTTTTGGGGTTTTTTTTTTTTGTCTTGTTGGGGTTTTTGTTTTTGGCTTTTTTTTTTTTTTTTTTGTTGTTGTCTTTTGTTTGGGTGTGTGGTTGTGTGGGGGGTGTTGTGTCTGGGTTTGGGGTTTGTGTTTTTGCTGTGTTGGTGTGTGTGTGGGTTGTGTGGTTGTGTGTGTGTGTGTGGTGTGTGTGGGGGTTTTGTTGTGTGTGTTGTGGGGTGTGTGTGGTGTGGTTGTGTGTGGTTGGTGTAAAAGTTTAAGTTTGTAAAGATAAGCAGAAGACAGAATTTTTCGACCCATTTCCCAAAACCAACACACACAAACACCCACACACACACAACCACAACCACACACACAACAAAACACACACACACAACACAGATTGAAAGATAAACGGGGCGTTAGAAAAAGGGAAAAGGTTTTTTAATTTAGGTTTCCCCTTTCCTTGAGTAATTTTCCCCCTTCCTTCCTTCCCCTTTCCTTTTCCTTCCTTTCCTTTTTTCCTTTCCTCCCCCCCTCCTTTCCCCCTTTTATTATTTTTCCCCCCCCTCCCTTATCCTTTCCCCTTCCCTTTTTCCTTCCTCCCCCCCTTCCCTCCCTCCCCCCCCCTCCCTTTTTTTCTTATCTTCCCCTTTCCCCCCTTTTTTTTCACCTTCTTCCCTTTCTATTTACTTTCTTTATTCCCCTCAGACTTTCGAAAACCCCTTTTCCTACTTTTTATTTTTTACCTCTTAATGCTTTTTTATCCTCTCTTCTTCTCTCTCTCTCCTCTCTCTCTCTTTTCTCTCTCTCTTTCTCTCTCTTTCTCTTTTTCTCTTTCTCTCTCCTCTCTCTCTCTCCTTCTCTCTTCTCTCCTCTCTCTCAGAGAATCGGGGAAAGTAATTTGATGCAACTACAGCCGTAAAACCCCGAAATTTTTAAAAACCAAATAATTTTATGTATGTTTAGGGACCTGTGCCTAAAAATTGGGACACGTAATTTATTTATTAAGATATAAAGAACCTAACCCCCCATGGATCGATGGCTTTTTCCACGGGTTTTTTCTTGAAAGACCCCTCCCTATTTTATAAACTACCAAATTTTGCTTTGAAAAATACCTATTGAAAGGGGTTTTTTTCCCACAGAAAAGCACTTATTGTTTTTCCTTTTTCAAGGGCGGGGTAACGAATGTTAAAAAAAATCCCAACAACTAACAAGAAGACCTAACTACCGCCCTTTTTCTTTTTTGAGACCAATCCCCTTCCTTATTTTAAAAAAACCAGCATGGCTTTAGGCCCGGGGGCTTGTTCGGATTCTGCTTTTTAAAATTTTTTTAACAAGTTTTATCCAAATTGATAAAAAAAAAGGGTTCTCCCTCTTTCCCTCTGTGATACCCAAAGGGCTTCGACAGCGTCAGCCATGAGTTTTAAAAAATAAATTTTTTCAAGTTAAACATCGACCCCGGGGGTTCAAAGCTATTCAGGGGGCAGGACCAATCCCGTAGTTAGAAAAATGCATACCGAAAAGACAGTAATACCCCCTGGGGGCTCCCCAAAGGGCTTTACTAGGTCCCATTTTTTTCTAATTTTATGGCAAAGATCTCTCGTCCTCTTTTTCTGAAAGTGAAATTATACAAAATGCTGATGACACCAGTTTTTTTCACACCGGCCAAAATGTTAAAATAATCGTCCCGACCCTTTCTATTTTCCCGATTTAAAGCAGTCAAAATATAGCCATAGCGATATATCAAAATAGTTGCATTTTTTGCATCCCGCAAACCCCTTTTTAAATGATCCCATCAAAAACTGTAAATTCC
>JACEEZ010019706.1:22500-25000 GCA_016584305.1 Chionoecetes opilio
CATTAGTAACATTAAAGTAACATTAGTAACATTAAAGTAACATTAGTAACATTAAAGTAACATTAGTAACATTAAAGTAACATTAGTAACATTAAAGTAACATTAGTAACATTAAAGTAACATTAGACATTATAACATTAGTAACATTAAAGTAACATTAGTAACATTAAGTAACATTAGTAACATTAAAGTAACATTAGTAACATTAAAGTAACATTAGTAACATTAAGTAACATTATAACATTAAGTAACATTAGTAACATTAAAGTTAACATTAAGTAACATTAAAGTAACATTAGTAACATTAGTAACATTAAAGTAACATTAGTAACATTAAAGTAACATTAGTAACATTAAAGTAAATTAGGAACATTAAAGTAACATTAGTAATCTTAACAGGTAACATTTAGTCATAATTATTAAGTAACTATTTAGTAATATTTGTAAAGTAACATTTAGTACATTTATTAAATTTGTAATATTAGTCATCATTTCGTTAGTAAATTAGATTATTAGTTATTACGTTTCCTGATAAAGTATTTGTTACAAGGGATATTAGCTATCGATTTTATTAACATTTTTATTTAATCTTCACGGACATTTCAATCGGATTTTCATTAGATTTATTTTAGATTATTTAGAAGTTAACTGTACGTGTTCTCTGATAAATTATGTTGCCTTTAAAGATAATTATTAGGCTATTCATTTTATTTACAGTTCTTAGATTTAATTACTTCACACAGCGTTCAATGTTAAGTTTATTTTAGATTATTTAGAAGTTAAGCTACGTTGATAAATGATAAATTATGTTGCCTTTAAAGAGGATTATTAGGCTATTCATTTTATTAAACAGTTCTTAGATTTAATTACTTCACCACGGTTCAATTTTGGTTTTTTGATTTTTAATATTTATTCACGTTAGGCATGACGGTTCTGATATGATATTATGTGCTTTAAAGAGGATTATAGTATCATCTTATTAAACATTCTTAGATTTAATTACTCCCTCTGATTCAATTAATGTGTTGTTTTTTTTATATCTTTAATTACGTGGCTGAATGGCGGATACTAAGTGTTTTATGTTGCTTTTTAAACGAGGTTCCAAATTACTTTGGAAATATTCTTTAACTCTCAACAGATTTTTCGCTGATATAATGTACTTATGTCGCATTCTAAAATACTTCACCTAACTGTTGAGGTGAGCTTATCTTTTCTATGTTTTTCTATGTTCCTGTTGATGGAAATGTACTCTGGATCTAGAGTACTTAAGAGATATACTGTATTCAATCTAGTCATTCTCTCTATTACTCAATACTTTTCTTGCTTTTTTTATTTGGTTACCCGAGGTAGAAGTTTCCTCTTATTTTTTTTTAATTTCATCATTATGGGACATCAGGTTATTATCCTTTTAATTTTGTATCTGTTATATCTTTATTCGTTCCGAATGGACGATGTTAAGTTTTTTTTTTTTTACTCACAAGTATTGGTTATTGTTAATCCCTGTGTGTAGCTCACAGGGCCAAGGCCCACATCGGCATAGCCCTCCGGTATAAATGGGTACCTGGGGAAACCTGGGGAAGGTAACTGTTGTAACCCGGATGTAATACTAGCCCTGTGTCCCGGGGTAAAGGGTCCTCACCCACCACAGGCTTAAAGGGCTAATGCCACGGAGATGAACACCGAGGCCACGCGCAGCATAGTGTATGGCCCCTATTTATACCTACCTATTTAAATATTTTGTTCAGAGTAATTATTTCGATAGTGGTAATTATGTAGCAATATTTATTACCGTAGATAACAGTTAAGTCGCCAGGACAACTTTTTTTTCTGTTTACAGACGTGTGGTGGCGTTAATACTTACATTTCTACATCCATGATTTCAGGAAAGTTAGAAAGGGCTATCTGGAGAGTCTGTGTCATTTTGTGTCTTCATCTGTGTCATAGTATGGCTATAAATGAACAAATTACAAAAATATCTACTAAGTGGCTACCAACAGTAGAGTCGCCATCTAGTGTTTATTTACTGAGTGTCGTACCGCTGTCGTCGTCGCCCGAAAAAAAAAAGCGTAGCGAAATTTGAAACCGTCTATACTTGCAGCTACAAAGCATAAAACAACGCTGAAACAGAGTAGATTATACAGTCATTATATAAACTACTGTGTATCATCTTCAGTGGCACATAAAAATCAGTAGTGATGCTATAATTCGTAATATTTGGCGGCTGGCGACATCACTGCAGGTGGCGACTTTACTGTTATCTACGTAGATGAGGTGTTTTTCACTAGCGCTGGGCAAGCTGTGTTTTCTTTCTTTTTTTACATGTTATTTGTATAGGGGTATTTGTATAGGGGTATTTGTATAGGGGTATTTGTATAGGGGTATTTGTATAGGGGTATTTGTATAGGGGTATTTGTATAAGGGTATTTGTATAGGGGTATTTGTATAGGGGTATTTGTATAGGGGTATTTGTATAGGGGTATTTGTATAGGGGTATTTGTAT
>JACEEZ010019706.1:30000-40000 GCA_016584305.1 Chionoecetes opilio
CATCCTTTCTTCAACAAGTCGTATGTGTATCCCTAGAGGCGATCCTCCTAGCCATTACACAGTCATTTTGGCCTTAGTGACGCACATAGATAAACCTCACTGTATTTGGGTTATTTTTGAGCTAATATAACTTTCAGGGTTAGAAATGGGAAACTAATATAACTAACCTAACCTATATATACTAACCTAACTTAACCTATATATACTAGCCTAACCTAACCTATATATACTAACCTAACCTAACCTATATATACTAACCTAACCTATATACTAACCTAACCTAACCTAACCTATATATACTAACCTAACCTAACCTATATATACTAACCTAACCTAACCTATATATACTAACCTAACCTATATACTACCTAACTACCTAACTAACCTACACCTACTATTTCATACTAACCTAACCTAACCTAACCTATATATACTAACCTAACCTATATATACTAACCTAACCTAACCTATATATACTAACCTAACCTATATATCTAACCTACTAACCTAACCTAACTATATATACTAACCTAACCTATAATACTAACCTAACCTACTAACTAACCTAACCTATATATACTAACTAACCTACTATATACTACCTAACTATATTACTAACCTAACCTAACCTATATATACTACTAACCTAACCTATATATACTAACCTACCTAACCTATATACTACCTAATAACCTATATATACTAACCTAACCTATAATACTAACTAACCTAATATATATACTATACAACCTAAACCTATATATACTAACCTAACCTATATATACTAACCTACACCTATATCTAACTAACCTAACCTAATATACTAACCTAACCTAATATACTACCTATACCTATATATACTAACCTAACCTATATATATACTAACCTAACCTAACCTATATATACTACCTAACCTATATATTACTAACCTAATCCTATATATACTAACCTAACTAACCTATATATAATAGCCTAAACCTATATATACTAACCTAACCTAACCTATATATACTAACCTAACCTTAACCTATATTTTACTAACCTAACCTATATATACTAACCTAACCTATATATACTACCTAACCTATATATACTAACCTAACCTAACCTAATATACTAACCTAACCTAACCTATATATACTAACCTAACCTATATATACTAACCTAACCTAACCTATATATACTAACCTAACCTAACCTATATATACTAACCTAACCTAACCTATATATACTAACCTAACCTAACCTATATATACTAACCTAACCTATATATACTAACCTAACCTATATATACTAACCTAACCTATATATACTAACCTAACCTATATATACTAACCTAACCTATATATACTAACCTAACCTATATATACTAACCTAACCTATATATACTAACCTAACCTAACCTATATATACTAGCCTAACCTATATATACTAACCTAACCTAACCTAACCTAACCTAACCTATATATACTAACCTAACCTAACCTAACCTAACCTAACCTAACCTATCTATACTAACCTAACCTAACCTAAACTAATATTTAGTTCGATACATCGTGAGTTTAATGTTTTTTTTTTTTTTTTTGTGTGTTATTCACCCCCATGGTCTTTGGGCAATGCAATGTGTGTGTGTGTGTGTGTGTGTGTGTGTGTGTGTGTGTGTGTGTGTGTGTGTGTGTGTGTGTGTGTGTGTGTGTGGTTTGTGATGCAGTTTTGGCGCAGCGCTGATCCGGAACTCTTAATCTCGCCTTGATTGCGCAGGACTACATACATGTTCCGTAGTGTAGTGGTTGCACTCTCGGTTCACAACCCAGAAGTACTTGGTTCGATCCCTGGGCGGAGCGGAGATAGATGGGCTGTTTCCTTACAACCCGAACCCTTGTCCACCCAGCAGTGAATTTAATGGGTAACGGGTGTTAGCCGGGGTTTGTGACCCGCCTCTCGGGATGGTGGTTTCACTAAGCACTAAAGATGAATGATACAAAAAATGTAGCTATAGAGACGGGGCCATAGGAGTGTAGCTCAGGCCCTGTAAAATATAACTAGATGAATACAACTAGATGAATACAACTAGATGAATACAACTAGATGAATACAACTAGATGAATACAACTGGATGAATACAACTAGATGAATACGACTAGATGAATACAACTAGATGAATACAACTAGATGAATACGACTAGATGAATACGACTAGATGAATACAACTAGATGAATACAACTAGATGAATACAACTAGATGAATACAACTAGATGAATACAATTAGATGAATACAACTAGATGAATACAACTAGATGAATACGACTAGATGAATACAACTAGATGAATACAACTAGATGAATACAACTAGATGAATACAACTAGATGAATACAACTAGATGAATACTACTAGATGAATACGACTAGATGAATACAACTAGATGAATACAACTAGATGAATACAATTAGATGAATACAACTAGATGAATACAACTAGATGAATACAACTAGATGAATACAACTAGATGAATACAACTAGATGAATGCGACTAGATGAATACGACTAGATGAATACAACTAGATGAATACAACTAGATGAATACAACTAGATGAATACAACTAGATGAATACGACTAGATGAATACGACTAGATGAATACGACTAGATGAATACGACTAGATGAATACAACTAGATGAATACGACTAGATGAATACAACTAGATGAATACGACTAGATGAATACGACTAGATGAATACAACTAGATGAATACGACTAGATGAATACGACTAGATGAATACAACTAGATGAATACGACTAGATGAATACAACTAGATTAATACAACTAGATGAATACAACTAGATGAATACAACTAGATGAATACAACTAGATGAATACGACTAGATGAATACAACTAGATGAATACGACTAGATGAATACAACTAGATGAATACGACTAGATGAAAACAACTAGATGAATACAACTAGATGAATACGACTAGATGAATACAACTAGATGAATACGACTAGATGAATACAACTAGATGAATACAACTAGATGAATACAACTAGATGAATACAACTAGATGAATACAACTAGATGAATACAACTAGATGAATACAACTAGATGAATACAACTAGATGAATACAACTAGATGAATACGACTAGATGAATAACGATAATGATGAATACAACTAGATGAATACGACTAGATGAATACAACTAGATGAATACAACTAGATGAATACAACTAGATGAATACAACTAGATGAATACAACTAGATGAATACAACTAGATGAATACAACTAGATGAATACGACTAGATGAATACAACTAGATGAATACAACTAGATAAATACAACTAGATGAATACGACTAGATGAATACAACTAGATGAATACGACTAGATGAATACAACTAGATGAATAATAGATGAATACAACTAGATGAATACAACTAGATGAATACGACTAGATGAATACAACTAGATGAATACAACTAGATGAATACAACTAGATGAATACGACTAGATGAATACAACTAGATGAATACAACTAGATGAATACGACTAGATGAATACGACTAGATTAATACAACTAGATGAATACAACTAGATGAATACGACTAGATGAATACAACTAGATGAATACAACTAGATGAATACGACTAGATGAATACGACTAGATGAATACAACTAGATGAATACAACTAGATGAATACGACTAGATGAATACAACTAGATGAATACAACTAGATGAATACGACTAGATGAATACGACTAGATGAATACAACTAGATTAATACAACTAGATGAATACGACTAGATGAATACAACTAGATGAATACGACTAGATGAATACAACTAGATGAATACGACTAGATGAATACAACTAGATGAATACGACTAGATGAATACAACTAGATGAATACGACTAGATGAATACAACTAGATGAATACGACTAGATGAATCCATACATACATAATACATGGATCCACTGTATCCTTAGTGATCATCGCGCATCTTATACACATTGAGATCAAGAGATACACTATATCGCGGATCACACTGATATCACACAGAGAGGAATACCTAAACACAACAACACAACACACAACACAAACACACACAACACAACAATTTCCCTCCCGCGGTGTTTTTCAGTCGGTCATTAAGAACAGGATGTGTACTTGTGTGATGTTTGTGCAGAAAGGTGAGGAAATGGCGGTGTGTGTATGTGTGTGTGTGTGTGTGTGTGTGTGTGTGTGTGTGTGTGTGTGTGTGTGTGTGTGTTGATATGCGTGCGTGCGTGCTCAGTGAAGGGTGGGCAGGGGGGGGGGGGTGAGTGATCCTGTGAACTGCGGCGAAAGGAAGCTAAGCGATCGGTGAGAGGGGAAGCAGTGAACCCGCAAGTGTGGCGCTGAAAGTGTTTGGCGCCCCGGGGGTTGTGACTCCTTGACGGGCACGCCTGCAGGTCCTCGGCAGACATTCTCCTTCCGTGTGTGTGTGTGTGTGTGTGTGTGTGCGTGTGTGTGTGTGTGTGTGTGTGTGTGATGGACAGGCAGCGCGGGTGCGTGCGTTCCCCGGAGGAGTGTGATGGTTCCACGCTCCGGGTGACCTGAATCAGTAAGTGGTAATGGCGAAGAGAATGTGCCCAGTCAACGCAGTGACAAATTGAGAGGCAGCAGAGGGAGGGAGGGGGAGGGAGGGAGGAGGGAGGGAGGGAGGAGGAAGGTTTGGCCAGCATCACCGCCCTGCCTCCCCTGCCGCCCCCTGCACCTGCCGGGAGTCACCTGGGTTCGGGGGCGCGGCCTCCCCTCCCCCCTAACAGACCAAAGTTTTCTGTCGAAAGCTTCATGAAAAAAATACTTGTAAATAAACCCCATGCCTGGACAGTGCAGGACAGCGGCGCGGGTCTGCGGCGTGCGGGGCCGCGCGTCCGGGTATCTGCCTGCCTGGTGCTGCTGTAATAAATGTCAAGCGGCGCCGCTGGGCCACCGAGGACTCAAAACCCTGTAATGTTGTGACGCAACACCCCAGCCTGTGTGCTGCGGCCACGTGCAGCCAAGGCACGACCACTGCCTGTGCCTGCCGGGTGGCCGCACGACCCGCTCCTCCAGGCGGCTGTACGACCGCGTCCCGGGCGGCGGGCGTGTGACGCAGCTGGTGAGACAGGTGGCTGGGCGGCGGCTGGCCAGGTGGACAGGTGATGAAGCGGTCAGGAAGCGGTGAAGCGGCTGCCCTGCGTGGCTGTGCCTCGCCACGGGCAGCCAGGCGGTCACCGCGTCACCTGGTGCCGGGATGAGGCCTGGCCGGGTGCCACCAAGACCACAGACACCCCGCCACCTGCAGGCCAGTGTCTCGCCGCTGCCCCATGAATGGCCGCGCCACCACCACCACTGCCTGGATGGCTGCCAGGTCAGATGGCCGGCCACCTGATTACCAGACCAGGTGACCACATGCACGCCCTGCGGCCACCAGGGTGACCCGCTGCTTGGTGACCCATCGCCGTGACCTCCCAGGACGCCCTCCTGCACGCCGCCTAGGCAACACATGGCTGCCGGGGCACGAGGAGGGTGTGGCCAGGAGGGGCTGCCGCGGGGGTGTGGGTGAGGCGTGGCCGCGCTGAACAGGAAGCAACACATACCCATCTCCCTCCCCTCACCCCCCCGCCCTTTAAGATTGAATTAAAAATGCGATATCTGTGACGACGTTCCCACCTGAACCGCCGCTCCCCCTGTCTCCCCCCCCCAAACACCGCCCCGCCCCGCCCCGCCCCGCCCCGCCCCGCCCCGCCCCGCCCCGCCCCGCCCTGGACGCTCTCACACGCGGTGCAAGGTAATGAAAGGTGGGCAGCCGCCGCCGTGCCCGGGAGTGTACCCACCCAGGCAGGCACACCTGGCGCGGGCAGGCGCCGCTACCCACGGGAGGGTGGCGGCCACCGGGGGGCCCTCGAGGCAGGGCACGCACGCCCCCAGGGTAGGCGTGACATGTTCATTGTAGGGAAGCCAATGAGGGCGGATGCCTCCACGCCCAGCATGGGTGGCCAGGTGTGGAGGTGGTGGTGGCGGTGGTGGTCGCCGTGGCAGCCGTGGAGGCGCGGCGCGGCAGGCTGGTGGTGGGCGCGGGAGGCACCGCCGCGGGCACGCCGTCACGCCGCCCTGCATGCAGATGTGGCGGCCACCAGGGACCCACAGTGACTTAGACAAGATATGAAAGTTGATCCTGGGAGTGGGAGGCGCGAGGTTTCGGCCGTGACGCAACACAGCCCCGCGGCGACCCCCCCCCCCCTCTCCTTACAACACTGGCCGCACTGACCAGGCCGCGGGGGGGTTCCGGCGGCCCTCGGGGGCTCTGGAGGGGCGCCTTGAGGACATTCCCAAGGTTGCCTGTAAGGAGGCAACCACCATCACCACCCTCCTCTTCCAGGGGCAAGAATGACGCCACAACGCAACTCATTTTCCAGCTATTTTCCGGCTAATTTTCCTCTAATTTTTTGTAGTGGCAGGCTGGAGTGTGTACTGCCAGGGGCCCGCCGCTCCTCCCGCTGTCTTCCCGCCGCGGGGCAAGCATGCAAGATTTTTAATTAGGTCGGTCATTACACAGACCTGCCAGTGTGCTGAGTATTCCCCCCTCCCCCCCGCCTCACACCTGTAATGGAGACTAGGTATAGGTCGGGGGGAGGAGGAGGGGAAGGAAGAGAGGGAGGAGGGAGAGAACAAAACCGTGAGGGGCCAATACCACACCAAGCACACATTACAGGACGCATAGCTCCACATCACCACACACACACGTACCTAACATAGCATAACATGACATAACATAGCGTAGCGTAGCCGTAGCGTAGCCATAACGTAGCCTCATGACGGTGTAGAGGGAAGCGAGAGTTATGGCTGCCTCGTTGGTCGCGGTCCAGTTTGTTCGAAGCAGTGGTTCGCCGCTGCATGGAGGTCTCCGCTATTTTTATGGGTCGTATTTTTGTTCTTTTACGTGTGTAATGTTTGCAAGACTCGTGGAAGGACAAAGGTGTTAAAGTAACGGTGTGGGAGACAGAGAGAGAGAGAGAGAGAGAGAGAGAGAGAGAGAGAGAGAGAGAGAGAGAGAGAGAGAGAGAGAGAGAGAGAGAGAGAGAGAAGAGAGAGAGAGAAAAAAAAAATGAGAGAGAATGAGAGAGAGAGAGAGAGAGAGAGAGAGAGAGAGAAGAGAGAGAGAGAGAGGAGAGAGAGAGAGAGAGAGAGGAGAGAGAGAGGTGTTTCTTCATCGCTATATCCTTTCATTTAGACCAAAGTGTGGCTCCAGTTTTCTTGTTCTTTTCGTTATTCGTTCGTTTGTTTGTTTGTTTGTCATTCCCATCATCATCAGCAGCAGCAGCATCATCATCATCATCATCGTCATCATCATCACTGAAACTAATACTATTTAAGCGAAATAAAAAAAAAAAAAAAAAAAAAAATCACGGAGGATATGTGCAATTTGACTGAGTACATGTGTGTGTGTGTGCGTGTGTGTGTGTGTGTGTGTGTGTGTGTGTGTGTGTGTGTGTGGTGTGTGTGTGTGTGTGTAATTATTCGGTATGAGGCGTTACTGATAAGCTAGCACGATGAGCTCTTCTTCCTCCTCCTCCTCCTCCTCCTCCTCCTCCTCCTCCTCCTCCTCCTCCTCCTCCTTTTTCTTCCTTACTTCCTCTAGTGTTCTTCCTCCTCCATCTGTTCTTCCATTGCCGCATACTTGTTCCTTCTCTTCCTAGTTCCTCCTCCTCCTCCTCCTCCTCCTCCTCCTTCCTCTCCTCCTCTCCTCCTCCTCCTCCTCCTATCCTCTCTCCTACTCCAGTAATCTGCTCCTATCCTGATTCACTCCTCTCCTATCCAGTTCCTCCTCCTCCTCCTCCTCCTCCTCCTCCTCCTCCTCCTCCTCCTCCTCCTCCTCCTCCTCCTCCTCCTCCTCCTCCTCCTCCTCCTCCTCCTCCTCCTAGCAAACAGTTAGCCCCGAGTTGGAGACACAGTTAGTGCAGCCTCGCAGACAGTTACCTTCAAGCTGACTGTTAGCTGACCCGTGACTGTCTGTGGTTTGCGGTCAATCACAACCTTGTTTCTCACTTCCCACTCATCATGAATTAATATCAAGTCAGTTTTTCTATGATGTTAGGTATTGCATTATTTTTCTATGGGAGGGTGATGGGGATGAGCCTTTTACTGTATTAGCCACTTCAGTATAGCTTTATATTCCTATGGGGTGGGTGGTGAGGAGTCTTTTACTGTACTAGCCACTTCAGTATAGCTTTATTTTCCTATGGGTGGTGGGTGGGGGGGAGTCTTTTACTGTATTAGCCACTTCAGTATAGCTTTATTTTCCTATGGGTGGGTGGGGAGGAACCTTCTACTGTACTAGCAACTTCAGTATAGCTTTATTTTCCTATGGGGTGGGTGGGGTGAGCCTTCTACTGTACTAGCAACTTCAGTATAGCTTTATATTCCTATGGGTGGGTGGGGAGGAGCCTTTTACTGTATTAGCCACTTCAGTATAGCTTTTTATTCCTATGGGTGGGTGGGTGAGGAGCCTTTTACTGTATTAGCACTTCAGTATAGCTTTATTTCCTATGGGTGGGTGAGGGGGAGTCTTTTACTGTATTAGCCACTTCAGTATAGCTTTATTTTCCTATGGGGTGGGTGGGAGGAGCCTTTTACTGTATTAGCCACTTCAGTATAGCTTTATTTTCCAAGGGGTGGGTGGGGAGGAGTCTTTTACTGTACTAGCAACTTCAGTATAGCTTTATATTCCTATGGGTGGGTGGGGAGGAGCCTTTTACTGTATTAGCCACTTCAGTATAGCTTTATATTCCTATGGGGTGGGTGAGGAGGAGTCTTTTACTGTATTAGCCACTTCAGTATAGCTTTATTTTCCTATGGGTGGGTGAGGAGGAGCCTTTTACTGTATTAGCCAACTTCAGTATAGCTTTATTTTCCTATGGGTGGGTGGGGAGGAGCCTTTTACTGTGTTAGCCACTTCAGTATAGCTTTATATTTCCTATGGGGTTGGGTGGGGAGGAGCCTTTTACTGTATTAGCCACTTCATTATAGCTTTATTTTCCTATGGGTGGGTGGGGAGGAGCCTTTTACTGTATAGCACTTCAGCATAGCTTTATTTCCTATGGGTGGGTGGGGGGAGCCTTTTACTGTACTAGCCACTTCAGTATAGCTTTATTTTCCATGGGGTTGGTGGGGAGGAGTCTTTTACTGTATTAGCCACTTCAGTATAGCTTTATTTTCCTATGGGATGGGTGGGGAGGAGCCTTTTACTGTACTAGCAACTTCAGTATAGCTTTATATTCCTATGGGGTGGGTGGGGAGGAGCCTTTTACTGTATTAGCCACTTCAGTATAGCTTTATATTCCAATGGGGTGGGTGGGGAGGAGCCTTTTACTGTATTAGCCACTTCAGTATAGCTTTATTTTCCTATGGGATGGGTGGGGAGGAGCCTTTTACTGTATTAGCCACTTCAGTATAGCTTTATATTCCTATGGGGTGGGTGGTGGAGGAGCCTTTTACTGTATTAGCCACTTCAGTATAGCTTTATTTCCTATGGGATGGGTGGGGAGGAGCCTTTTACTGTATTAGCCACTTCAGTATAGCTTTATATTCCTATGGGGTGGGTGGGGAGGAGCCTTTTACTGTATTAGCCACTTCAGTATAGCTTTATATTCCTATGGGGTGGGTGGTGAGGAGCCTTTTACTGTATTAGCCACTTCAGTATAGCTTTATTTCCTATGGGGTGGGTGGGGAGGAGCCTTCTACTGTATTAGCCACTTCAGTATAGCTTTATATTTCCTATGGGTGGGTGGGGAGGAGCCTTTTACTGTATTAGCCACTTCAGTATAGCTTTATTTTCCTATGGGTGGGTGGGGAGGAGCCTTTTACTGTATTAGCCACTTCAGTATAGCTTTATATTCCTATGGGGTGGGTGGGGAGGAGCCTTTTACTGTATTAGCCACTTCAGTATAGCTTTATTTTCCTATGGGT
>JACEEZ010019706.1:45000-47500 GCA_016584305.1 Chionoecetes opilio
AAACTACTTAATTACCAAGTAGACCATAAAAGCTACTTAAGGGTCTCAATTCTAGCACTAAGTTCTTTTTTAGTACAAGTAGACTATAAAGCTGCTAAAAGAAGAGAATAAGAAAAGTGATCAGAGACTTATGCTCATAAGTGGTGCTTAAAAGGTACTTAAGTCGAGCTTTCCAAAACTTGTAGCAATGATGTATTAAAGCATTTTAGGGCAAGAGCACTTATACGCTGACTTAAGAACAAGTAGACACATCAAACACAACACAGCAACACACATAAAGCACTAAGTACACACAAGAGACATAAACTACAAGTAAGGACATTAGCTTATATTATTAATAGAATCTTTCTAAGTTTTAAATTTTGCTCTTGTCAAGTAGACTCCACTGAATTTAATGATAAGCAAGTAGACTTATAAAGCTACTTAAGTAAGCAAGTAGACTTATAAAGCTACTTAAGTAAGCAAGTAGACTTATAAAGCTACTTAAGTAAGCAAGTAGACTTATAAAGCTACTTAAGTAAGCAAGTAGACTTATAAAGCTACTTAAGTAAGCAAGTAGACTTATAAAGCTACTTAAGTAAGCAAGTAGACTTATAAAGCTACTTAAGTAAGCAAGTAGACTTATAAAGCTAGTTATTCAAATGTAAAAAATAAAAAAAAATAAAAAAAAAAAAAAAAATAAATAAGAAAGTACTGTAGGTCTTCCAAAACAATAGGAATAGGAATAGAACGATTATTGAATTATTGAATTAGAATAGTAACCCATCATGTTGTCCAAGTACATGTAAATTCAATTAGTAGTGGAATAGTGAAATAGAGAAATATAAAATTAGAATAGTAACCCCTGTATGTATGTTAAGCTAGGAATAATCTACACATTCCTGAAAAGTCAAAGATAGTTTTCAGTAGTCCAGCTGAAGCTCCTGACTGTAAAATCTATAAGAATTCAACAATAAAGTAAAAATAAAAGAAATGTAATAATAGGAATAATAATAAGAAGAAAGGAACAGTATCTAAAGACTAAAACTATGGTGTGTGAAGCCAAAACAAACATGGGGCCTTCCTTTGGCCTCGGAGTCACCCTGTCCTCGCCCTTCGCCCTTCAGTCCCGCTTGTTTATCGCGCCCTGTCCGCTCCCTTGCCGCCTTCATGCCCTTCCCAGAAAAAACCTTCGCCCTTCAGTCCCGCTTCGGTTTTCCGCGCCCTGTCCGCTTCCTTGCCGCCTTCATGCCCTTCCCAGAAAAAACCTTCGCCCTTCAGTCCCGCTTCGGTTTTCCGCGCCCTGTCCGCTTCCTTGCCGCCTTCATGCCCTTCCCAGAAAAAACCTTCGCCCTTCAGTCCCGCTTCGGTTTTGTGCGCCCTGTCCGCTTCCTTGCCGCCTTCATGCCCTTCCCGGAAAAAACCTTCGCCCTTCAGTCCCGCTTCGGTTTTGCGCGCCCTGTCCGCTTCCTTGCCGCCTTCATGCCCTTTCCCGAAAAAAACCTTCCCTGAATCAACAAAGAAACTAATTTGAGAGTCCAACTCCATATGCGCTAACCAATGCCGAAACTTCGCCCTTAGAGCTTTGGTTTTCCTGCTCCCTATACTTGATGACCCCCTATCATGCCTCCAAAAAACCTTCGCCCTTCACCCGCTTCGGTTTTGTGCGCCCTGTCCGCTTCCTTGCCGCCTTCATGCCCTTCCCAGAAAAAACCTTCGCCCTTCAGTCCCGCTTCGGTTTTGTGCGCCCTGTCCGCTCCCTTGCCGCCTTCATGCCCTTCCCAGAAAAAAACCTTCCACTGAATAAAAAAGAAAACTAATGAGATCCAACTCCATATCGCTAAACAATGCCGAACTTATCACTAAGAGCTTATGGTTTCATGCATCCCTATACGTAGATACAATAGATAGACCTATAAACTCACCTTAATCCCATACCACTTTAAAAACAACAACAATGAGATATCAACTCCAATATCCAACTCCCTATCACTAAATAATGCTAAAATCACGACTGTTACTCCGGGTTTCTTATTGTACTTCACCATAAAGACACAATGGATATTAAAAGCCTCCTTGGGTATTACTGTTAAACGCGCTATTGTCCCACTAGACTGTAAAATAGAATAAAAAACTGTTAGATTCAACTTCCTTGCTACTTTCACGTCCGTACTGGAGCAGGCAGGCAGGCAGGCAGGCAGGCAGGCAGGCAGGCAGAGGCAGGCAGGCAGGCAGGCAGGCAGGCAGATAGGCAGGCAGGCAGGCAGGCAGAGGCAGGCAGGCAGGCAGGCAGGCAGGCAGGCAGAGGCAGGAAAGCAGGTAGGCAGGTAGGCAGGCAGGCAGGCAGGCAGGCAGGCAGGCAGGCAGGCAGGCAGGCAGGCAGGCAGGCAGGCAGGCAGGCAGGAAAATAGGCAAGCCATTATACCTCTTTCCCTTCCTTCCTTCTTCCTTCCCTCCTTTCCCTCCCTTCCTCCTTCTCTCCCTTCCTTCCCTTCCTCCTTCTCTCCCTTCTGCCTTCCTC
>JACEEZ010019706.1:50000-60000 GCA_016584305.1 Chionoecetes opilio
GCCCTGCTTCCTATAGGGTCGACCGGTTTATTCCTGGCACTACGGACACTGGACCTTAGTGGCATCGCATGTTAATACCCCGATACAGAGTCAACCGCGCGGCCACTGACCCAAGCGCGGGTAATAAAGTGATGGATGGCCGACATAGGAATTGTAACCCGCGTAAAAGTAACACGGGTTCGATGCCACTTAGATTGCAGGAACTAGAAAAGGAAGGAAGATTACTGTACCACTTAAAAGTTGCCGCCACTGAAACCCACGTAAAAGTAACACGGGTTTGATGCCACTTAGATTGCGGTTACCTGGGAAAGGGAAGATTACTGTACCACTTAAAAGTTGCCTCCACTGAAGCCACCGTACTGTACCACTTAAAAGTTGCTGCCACTTAAATCCCCCGTACTGTACTACTGAAAAGTTGCTGCCACTTAAATCCCCCGTACTGTACTACTGAAAAGTTGCTACCACTTAAATCCACCGTACTGTACCACTTAAAAATTGCTGCCACTTAAATCCCCCGTACTGTACTACTGAAAAGTTGCTGCCACTTAAATCCACGTAAAAGTAACACGGGTTCGATGCCACTTAGATTGCGGTTACTAGAAAAGGAAGGAAGGTACTGTACCACTTAAAAGTTGCTGCCACTTAAATCCATCGTACTGTGCCACTTGAAAATTGCTGCCACTAAAACCACCGTACTGTGCCACTTAAAAGTTGCCGCCACTGAAACCCCACGTAAAAGTAACACGATTTCGACGCTTCTTAGATTGCGGTGACCTGGGAAAGGAAGCAAGGAAGATTACTGTACCACTTAAAAGTTGCTGCCACTGAAACCCACGTAAAGTAACACGATTTCGACGCTACTTGTTAGAATGCAGTTAACCCCTTCACGCCAAGATCTTTTCTAAATTTACTATATAAAATCGTCTATTATTAGCCATAAAATAACGAAAAGTAACTTAATATACTACAAATGAGCTAGTGGACGAGGATACTAAATAGGTCACATCTATAAAATATTGCTTAGATGCATCAAAATCGTCTGAAGTTACCCTAATTACAATGGAGTTACGTTCTGGGCCTCAAGGGGAAACTTGGTTAAGTGGGAAAGAAGGGAAGATTACGGTAACACTTAAAAGTTGCCGCCACTCAAACCGCCGCCACCGCCACTAAAACCACCACCAATTTCAAGCCGCCGCCACTGCCATTCCAGCCGCCATTAAAACCACCACTACCACCACCACCAACCACCACCACCACCACCACCACCACCAATTAAAAAAAAATACAAAGGTTTAACTATTTACCTTTTTACGTGGATTCCATTGTGGTTTTTTTCTGTTACTCCGTCGACACCCACGCCACAGGGAGTATTGTGTGCCCTCTTCTGCTACTCCCGCCACTCCTCCTGCTACTCCACTCTTCTACTACTCTCCCGTTACTCCACTACTCCTACCACTCCTCCTGCTACTCCACTACTGCCACTACTCTCTCGTTACTCCACCACCACCACTCTCCTCCGTTACCCCACTTTACTCCATCCACTACTCTCCCGTTACCCCTCCCCCCCACCACCACTACTTCCCGTTACTCCACCTACTCATAACACTACCTCTCGTACATACCACCACCACCACCACCCAACTCCTCCAATTACGATGTAGATAGACCATAATGATATAATCTGTAATAGATGACACAACACACAGCAGCACGCCAAAACCCAATCCTTAAAAACAGATAGAAGATAGACAGACAGATAGATAGATAGAGAAGACAGATAGAAGACAGACAGATAGATAGAAAAATAAGACAGATAAAAGAAGAAGATAGATAGATAGATAGATAGATAGATAGACAGACAGACAGACAGACAGACAGACAGACAGACAGACAGACGGATCATTTTAATGACCACACAAAGCAAAACATTGCACATATTGTCGCCTCCGTGGTGTAGTGGCTAGCGCGTGGTTCGAATCCAGGCTAGGGCAAGACGGCGGCCAGACAAACCAGCTGTTCTTCCTCCCTTCCGGGGTTGACCTGGGGAAGGTAACTGTGGTAACCCGGATATCACACTAGCCCTGTGTCCCGGGGTAGCGGGTTCTCACACACCACAGGCTCAACGGCTTATGCGACGGACAGAGTATGCCCCTTGCTTTACCTTTTACTTACAAAACAAAAGATACGCATTATAATTTTCAACAAAACAACAACAATTGGGCCAACAAAAGATACACATAACATGAATTTATAAATCATAGACACTCAGGGTTCATTGGGGCGTCACATTCCGAAGCTCCGAAGCCTCGATTAGTGAGTTCCAAAGCTTCATGAGTTGCCAATATGGACTAGTTATACCGCTCATCCACATTCCTCTCCCCCACCCCACGCACACACACACACACACACGCGCACTCATTACAAGTCACGGCTCGCTCACTTCACCACCTCAGGTCAACACGATCTCATCTTGACCCCAAAACTGACCTCGCTTGACCCAATATAGCCAATACGTGACCCAGCTTTCGTTTTATATGAAGTGAGAACTTGTGTAACCCAATTTGTGCGTGTGTGACCCAAGTTCTCGTCCCTTCCCGTATACATTTAATACGTAAACTAGCTGGGAAATAAGACACGTATTCTACATGTATTGGAAAATGTCATCTGTCTACAAAGAGGTGAGTACAGTTTTGGTTCTATTATGGTTCTAATGGTTCTATAAGAGGGTTTTGAATTTTTTTTTTTGTTTTTTTATACATTTGTGCCTATAGCGCCTGTAGGCAGTGGTGACCCAGGGCTCGGATGGTAGGCTCTGGAGGTTCACTTAAGGGCTGTGATGGTTGGTCCTCGCCCGTGGTGGCCCAGGCAGGATTCTTATAGTAACGCCTGTGATTAGAGGCTCATGCCGCCCCCCTGTGTCCTCCGATGCACTCGCAATCGAAGGTAGAGTTGATGGGCAGCATGTGGGTGTTCTTAGGCCACTCGACGGTGCAGAAAGGTTTTGATTTTCTTCGGGGATCGAACTCGGGTCACCGAGAACGCCAGTCGCAGACGCTAACCACTCCGCTACCGCCTCCCTCCGAAATAAGGTTCTGTCCTGATTTTAGTTGGTATTAGTGGATAGGATGGTGGATAGAATGTTGATAGGATAATGATAGGATGTTGATAGGATGTAGAAATAATGATAGGATATTAATTGTGTAGTGATAGGATATTCATAGGATGTAGAAATAATGATAGGATATTAATTGGGTAGTGATAGGATATTAATAGGATGTATAAATAATGCTAGGCTATTACTTGGGTAATGATAGGATATTAATAGGATGTAGAAATAATGCTAGGATGTTAATTGGGTAGTGATAGGATATAGAAATAATGCTAGGATATTAATTGGGTAATGATAGGATATTAATAGGATGTATAAATAATGATAGGATATTAATTGGGCAGTGATAGGATATAGAAATAATGATAGGATATTAATTGGGCAGTGATAGGATATAGAAATAATGATAGGATATTAATTGGGCAGTGATAGGATATAGAAATAATGATAGGATATTAATTGGGTAATGATAGGATATTAATAGGATGTATAAATAATGATAGGATATTAATTGGGTAGTGATAGGATGTAGAAATAATGATAGGATATTAATTGGATAGTGATAGGATATTGATAGGATGTAGAAATAATGATAGGATATTAATTGGTAGTGATAGGATATTGATAGGATGTAGAAATAATGATAGGATATTAATTGGATAGTGATAGGATATTGATAGGATGTAGAAATAATGATAGGATATTAATTGGATAGTGATAGGATATTGATAGGATGTAGAAATAAAGATAGGATATTAATTGGGTAATGATAGGATGTAGATATAATGCTAGGATATTAATTGGGCAGTGATAGGATATTAATAGGATGTAGAGATAAAGATAGGATATTAATTGGGTAGTGATAGGATATTGATAGGATGTAGAAATATAGATAGGATATTAATTGGGTAGTGATAGGATATTGATAGGATGTAGATATAATGATAGGTTATTACTTGGGTAGTGATAAAAATTTGGGGATAAAGATAGATTTAATTGGGTAATGATAGGTATTAATTTGGATGTATAATAATGATAGGATTTAATTTTGGGGAGTGATAGGATATGAAATAAAGATAGGATTTTTAATTGGGTTTGTGTAGGAATAGAAATAAGATAGGTTTTTAAAGGGGGGTAGGAAATATAGAAAAAAATGAAGGAAAATTTTAAAGGGTAGTGGGTGGAATTTAAGATATAGAGATAATGATAGGATATTAATTAAAGTAGGAAAATTAAAATGGGCCAAATGAAAAGGATCAGAAATGTTGTAATTTCTTAAATTAAATTTGGGGCCCGATGGGTGGGGTTTTGGGGGGATGAAAGGGGAAGTGACAAAAGGAGTGAAAGGATGCGAGGGAACAATGGCAAAACAATGGTAATGAGATACAATGAGATGGGTACCCGGGGGGCCGGTACTCCCCAAAGGGGCCACCCAGGGCCCACCCCACCCACCCCACTGCCCAAGCCTTTATCTGAAAGACCAAATTAAACCAAACATATACTACAAATTATACCCAGTTTTTCCCCCTTTTTCCCCTCTCTCTCATTTTCCCCTCTCTACCCGGTTTTCGCCCCTCTTTTTCTCCCTCTCCTCTCTCTCTCCCCTTTTTCTCTCCCCCTTTTTCCTCTCTCCTCGCTCCCCCGGCTCCTTTTCTCTCCTCTCTCGCTCTCTGCCTTCCCCCCCGCTCTCTCCTCTTTTTCGCTCTTTGGTTTTTTCCCCCCCTCTCTCTCTTCTCTCTCTCCCCTTTTTTGTTTTCTCTCTCTCGCCCCCCCCTCTCTCCTTTTTCTCTCTGCCCCCCCTTTTTGGGGGCCCTTTTATGTAAAAATTTTTTGGTTTCTTTGTCTAGAAAAGGGTTTTTTAAAAACCTTGTTTTTTTTTTTTCCCCTTTTTTTTTTCTTATTTTTTTTTCCCTGGGCGCCTTTCCTTTTTTGGTTTTTTCTTCTTTTTTTCCATCTTCTTCCTTTCCTTTCTTTTTCGCTTCCCTTTGTTCTCCCCTTCTTTTCCCCCTTTTTCTTCTCTATTTTTTCTTCTTCTTCCCCCTTTATTATTTCCTTTTTTTTTTTTTTCTTTTCCGTCTTTTTTTTCTTTTTTTTTTTTCTGCGTCTTTTTTTTTTTTCCCTTTTTCCCCTTTTTCTTCGTTTTTCTTCTTTTCTTCTTCTTCTTTCTTTTTTTTTTTCTTCTTTTCTTCTTCTTTTCTTCGGGCCCCCTTTTCCTACTTCCCCTAAACTCTTCCCCCCACCTCCTTCCCTTTTTTTTGGGGGTCCCTTCACTCCTTTCCCATCAATTTAAAGGGAGCTTTTAAATATGTAGGGTTGTTTTTTTTTCACTTTTCGGCCGGAGGGAGAGGGGGGTGGGGGGGGAGCCTTCAACTTTATATTCTTTTTTCCCCCTAAAACGTCGAAAATATAGTGGTAGGAAAGGTTTGTTACCCCAGGCAGACCCGGTTTTGGGCCCCTTATGGCGTTGCTGTCTGTTCTTCTTTTTATTTCCCCTTTGGGGTTTTTCCCCACCTTCCCTTCCCACACCCTTTCCCTTTTTTTTCCCCCTCCCTTTCCTAAATTCCCTCCTCCTCCTCCCCTCCTCCCCTCCTCCTCCTCCCCCCTCCTTTTCCTCCTCCTCCTCCCCCCCCTCCCCCTCCTCTTCCCTTTCCCCCTTTCCCCTCCTCCCCTCCTCCCCTCCTCTTCCTCCTCCTCCCCCCTCTCCCCTTTCCGGGTCCTCCTCCCTCCCCCCTTTTCCCCTTCCATCCCTCTTCCTCTTCCTCCCTTTCCCCCTTTTTCCTCTTTCCTCCTCCTCCTCCTCCTTTCCCCCTCCTCCCGCCCTCCTCCCCCTTTCCCCCTCCCCTCCTCCCCTCCTCCCCCCCCCCATCCCTCCTTCTTTCTCAATCATCTTTTTTCTTAAAAACCTAAATCACAAAAATCTTTTTCGTAAAAAAACTCTAAAAAAATGCCCACGCTTCTTCCCTTCCATCCAAAACTAAACCCTTTTCCCTTCCCCTCCCCCCTCTCTCCCTCCCCCCTTCTTCCCCCCCCTTTCCCCCCCTTTCCTACCCCCCCCACCCCTTTCCCCCCGGCCCCCCCCTTTCCCCCCCCCCCTCCACCGCTCAAAGTGGTCAGTGTCACTCACTTTCGCCCGCTCTGACCCCCGTTTTCCCTCTCTCTCTCTCTCTCTCCTCTCTCTCTCGCTCTCTCTCTCTCTCTCTCTCTCCCCTCTCTTCTCTCTCTCCCCCCCTTCACCCCCTGGAACCTTTCCTCGGAGGTGCCCAAACGTCCTCCATCCCTTTGTTTTCCCTCTTTGTACACGCCCCGCGACGCTCCTACCCCACTAAGGGAGAGAGAGAGAGAGAGAGAGAGAGGAGAGAGAAGAAAAGAGAGGAAAGAAAAGGGGAGAAGAGGAGAGAGAGAGAGAGAGTGGGGGAGAGGGAAGACAAACGGGGAGAAGAAGAAGAGATAAGATAAATAAGAAGTTTTTTCACCCTATCTAGACACTTTGCAAGTACCAAAATCAAGGTTTTTGACTTACAAAACGCCGCCACGTCAGCACGAACTAGGGGGACTGAAACCCCTGACCGAATGCCAGGGGCGCTCCCCATTGCAACTCACTCCCCCTACCAAAACCCTTTCCCCCTGACGGGGTAGCAGAAGGGGAGAGGAGAGGAAAAAGGGGAAGAGAAGAGAAGAAGAGGAGGGAGGCTTAAATTTTAAATTTTGTAGGGGGTCTTCTAATCATCGCATAAAAATTGTCATTGAAAGCAGAGGAAGAAGAGAGAAGAGAGGGAAGAGAGAAAGAGAGAGAGAGAGGAGAGAGAATAACTTGTTTCATATATTTTAAAACTTTCTTTCATTTCTCTCAAAATTTTTTCTCTTCATATATTGGGCTGATATATTCAAAGCATTCAATATTTTTTCCTCCCTCTCTTCTAAATTTCCCCTCTCTCTCTCTCTCTCTCCTCCTCCTCCTTCTCCTTTTCTCTCTCTCCCCCCTCTCTCCTCTCTCTCTTCTTCCCCTGTCTCCTCTACTCTCGCCCCTCGCTCTTTGCTCTCGCTCTCGCTCTCTCTATCTCTCTCTGTCGTAGTATGTCTGTCTTCGCTGTCTGCCCCCTCTCTCCCCCCCTCTCTCCTCTCTCTCCTCTCTCTCTCTCTCCTCTCTCTCTCTCTCTCTCTCTTCCTCTCCTCTCTCCTCTCTCTCTCTCTCTCTCTCTCTCTCTCTTTTTTTTTTTTTTTTTTTTTTTTAAAATTTTATCTCCCACTGAACACAAACTTTTTTTGCCTAAACTTTTTTTGCTAATAAAAACTCCAACCTTTCCTTCTTTTCCTCAAATACAAACTTTTTCCCCCTGCTCTTTCCTTTTCCTCCTACTAATTAAATAAACTTCTCCTTATTTGTTCCGTATCATTAAAATTTACCAACTTATTAATTTCGTGTCATTAAAAACCCACTTAATTTTTCTATCGGGTCCTAAAATCACGGTTTTTTTTTTTTTAAAAATTTTTTTATTTTTTTTTTCCCTGGCCGGGGTTTTTTTTTTGTTTTTTTTTTTTTTTTGTTTTTTGCCCCCTTTTTCCCCATTTTTTTTTTCTTTTTTCCTTTTTTTCCCCCTTTTTTCCCTTCCCCCCCCTTTTTTTTTTTTTCCCTTTACCCCCAAAAAAAAAACCCCTTTTCCCAAACTTTTTTTTTTTTTCCTCCCCCTTTTTTTTCCCCTTTTTTTTTTTTTTTTTTTTTTCCCCCCCCCCAAATTTCTTTCCTTTTTCCCCCCCCCCTTTTCCCCCCCCCCCTTTTTTTCCCCCTTAAACCCCTCCACTTTCCCCTCTTCCCCCTAAACCCCCCCTTTTTCCCCCTCAACCCCTTTATTTTCTTTCTTTTGGGGGGGTTTAAATCCTAACCCTCCCCCTCCCCTTTTCCTCTCTTCTCTCCCCCCTTCCCCCCCCCCCCCCCCTTTTTCTCTTTTCCCTTTTTCCTCCCCCCCCTTCCCCTTTCCCCCCTTTTTTTCCCCCCCTTTCCCCTCCCCCCCTCCCCCCTTCCCCCCCTTTTCCCCTTTCTTTCTCTTTTTTTCTCTTCCCTCCCCTTTTCCCCCTCCTCCATCCCCCTCTCTCTCTCTCCCCCTCTTCCCCCCCTCTCCCTCCCCCCCCCTCCCCCCCCTCGTTTCCCTCCCCCCTCTCCCCCCCTTTCCTCCCTTTTTTCTCTCCCTTCTTTTTTTTCTTTTTCTTTTTTTTCGTCGTATTTTTCCTTATCTCTTTTTTTTTCTCCCCCCCCTTCAATCAACCCAATCCTTTAACCCCTCCCATCCCCCCCTTCCCCCCCCCTGCCTTCAATCCCCTCCTTCCCCCCCCCCAAATTTTTTTCCCAAAAATGTTTTTTATTCGTTCCGCTTTAAAAATTCTTGGGTTACATTGGGGGGGAAAAAAAAAAAAGGGGGGGGGAAAAAAGAAAAAAAAAAAAGGGGGGGGGAAAAAAAAAAAGGGGAAAAAAAAAGGGGTGGCAAAAATGCGGGGGGGGGTTTTTTGGGTTTTTTTGGGGTTTGGGTTTTTTTTTTTTTTGGGGTTTTTTACATCTTTTTAAAAGTTCTAAAAAATTAAAAGCCTAAATGCCCTTTTAATTTTTCCCCCTTCTCTCTCCCCCCCCTCTCTCCTTCTCTCTCTCTCCCTCTTCTTTTCTTCCTCCCTTCCCCTCATCTCCCTCTCCCTTCTCCCTCCTCCCCTCCCCCCCCCCCCTTTTTCCCTCCCCTAAAGGGCCCCCGGTCCCTTTGGGTGTTTTTTTTTTTTGGTTGTTTTTTGTTTTGGGTTGTGTGGTTGTGTGTTTTTGTTGTGTGTTGTGTGTGTGTGTGTTGTGGGGTTGTTTTTGGGGTTTGTGGTGGGGGGTTTGTTGGTTTTTGGTTTTTGTTGGTCTTTGTGTGTGGGCCCCCATATGGTTTTTTTTTTTGGGGGTGGGGGGGTTTGGTGTGGTGGGTTGGGGGGGTTGTGGTGTGTGGTGTGGGTGGGGTTGGTTGGGTGGCCCCAAGGTTTTTTTAGGAGAGGGGGGAGGGGAGAGGAGAGAGGAGAGAGAGAGAGAGAGAAGAGAGAGGGAGAGAGAGAGAGAAAAAAAAAAGCCTATTTTTTCCCCTTCCTTTTTCCCCCTTTTCATTTTTCTGTTTCCCTCTTTCCCTTCCTCTCCACCCCACACTTCATTCTTAAATTTTTCTATCTGTTATCTCCTCTATCACTCCAATAATATTTTTTTTTTTAATTTCTTTCTTTTTTCCCTTTTATTTTTATATTGTTCAATTTTTTAACATGTCTATAATTATGTAATGTTTTATATAATAGGTGTATGGGCGGTTTTTTCTTACTTTTAAATATTAATTAGCCATAAAATGTTCTATGTACTATAATACGAATAATCAGTAATTCTATACATCATAATATATTTCTCTTCGATATTGAAATAAAAGTGAAATTTATGAATAGAGAGAGATTTCAAATTTTTTTTTTTTTTTTTTTTCATCACAAAGGGCTGGCCAAGGGCCAACAAAAGGGGAACAAAACCCGCTTATTTGCCATCCCTATAAAAAAACACAGTAAGAGATAAAAATAAAAACGAGGGGTAGGCCCGGGGATGATAAAATTTTGAGTGAAAAAGTGTAGAGTGTAAGCGCTGTAGTGTAAAATTGGTGAGATAAAAGGAAAATTTTCTTTTGGTGCAGGCTGCAGCTACTACAAAGAAAAATAAAAAAATAAGGAAGCTAAAGAGGCCGGAGACTTGCACAGGGAGTTCCCTTAAAAAATCTCTTGTGTATCTGAGCCTAAGGATATGGAAAGAGAGGACCGGGGGATTTCCTGATAATCTGCACACCAAACCGTCCCTTTAAAAATAGAGAACTTTGCAGCACCCCCTCAACTCCCTTTTACCTCCCGGGT
>JACEEZ010019707.1:0-63067 GCA_016584305.1 Chionoecetes opilio
AAAAGAATGGCTGAGGGGGAAGAGTGAAAAAATAAACATGGAATGGTACAGGAGAAAGGCCAGCCACGGTAAAAAAGGTTCTATGATGGGGGTATGGGGGGACCTACCTTCAAGCCGGACAAAGCCGGGAGGTAAATAGTCGTATGTACAATGGAAAAAGATGGCAAAAAGGTGTGTGGATGTGTGTCGGGAGTGGATGAAAGGGGAGCACTTATGTGGAATGTGAACGGTATGAGTATGCTAGAACAAAGATTTTTGGGGGTAGTGGTGGGAGAGGTCGGAGTGGAAAATGGTGAGAGATAAGACGGGTGTGGAAGGGTCCCTGCGGGGGTTTGGTGCTGAGTGGGGGATGACAGTCGTGTGTTAGAGGAAAAGGGGAATTTTTGGAGAATTTTTGGGAGACCCGTGGGAGGGAATGGGGGAACAGGGGGCCCTCGTGAGGGGGTCCCCGTTGGGTGTGGTGTGGGGGGGGGGGGAAACACCTGGCTGTTTTTCCCCCCCCCCCCCCTCCTTTTTGCTTCTTCCCAAAGATTAGCGTGTGGGGAACGCCGGCCCAAAAAGGCTTCACCAAAAAGCACCGCTGGGTGACTCCCAAATAAAAGGTAAAGATCAAGATCCGACGCCCCTAATCCCAATCATCTGTGTTTTTGACATCATCCCCTTTCAACTAAAACAAAAACAACCCTCTGGGCTTTCCTGAGGGAGCCTACCACGTTGGCCTGTGTTATTTTTGAAAGGATCAACCGGGAGGTGTCGCAAATCTTCACCCCCCCTCCACCACACCCACCAAGGTGAGGACCAAAGGATAGTAAAAGGGAAGGGGGGGTGTGTTTTTAAGTTTGGAGGAGGCGCTGCGCCATTTAGGGATAAATCAAAACAAGAAATTTTTTGGGGATTTTTAAAGTATTTCTATTTAAAGCATCCATACCCCCCCTTTTTCGTTTTTTTCCCCTTCCTATTTGGGGGGGTTGGTGGCAACCCTCATTTTCCCCCGCCACATCCAGTGTCACCCGAGGGGGGCAGTTGTGACTCCGGCGGGGCATGCCCGTCGCCTGTCAGCTCTCTGTAATTAGAGGTTTCCCCAAATAAACATCACGCCGCCCCCCCCAGCCCTTCTTTTTCCAACCCCACATGGCGCGTATTTTCAGGGCTCGAGGGGCATGGGGGCGTAGAACGCCTCCGGCATTTAGCGGGCGCGCGGAAAGACCCCGGTGGTCCAACTTGCCCCATACCACAACCCACGCGTTATACCCAAAGCCCCGACATCACACCACCCTCAGCGCAACTCTGGCCCAAACGCCCGGGCAGCATCGCCCCCCACCCCTCCGGGGGCCGGGGGGAGCGCCCTGGGCATGTCCCGGCAACTTTTTGAGGCGGGGCCCCCACGTAGAGGACTACAGCGCATCTGCGGTTGGCGGCACCCACACGGAAATTTGTACGCCTCCTTTTAACACAGGGTGCAACAGCGCATCGCGCGCGCCTGGGCAAGCAAGTGTTCGGAACTTCCCACGGAGGCCCAATCGACGTTGGAGAACGTGGTGATGGGAAAAACGCTGTATTATGGGAGCGGGGGCGGAATTCTTCTCTCTAGCACGGAATCGAGTGACTGTTGTGGTATTTTCCCCCAAATGCCGCCCAAGCGAGAGTGCGGCTTGGGTGCCCTGGTGCCAGTCCCCCTTAAGGATACATGCTCAGCAAAAAATTAATGGGGCTACTTATCGCAACATAAAGCGGGGGTGTTGCGTTGCTTCCCAAGCCTCGAGCATTCATGAAATAGTTCGCGGTGTGAATTTTTAGGCCGGGGAAAAGGCGATGCCCCCAAACCTTCGGCTACGTACCATGTGGGGTCGGTGACACACTACCCCCCCGTCATGGCCCCACCCATGGGGTGGCGGCACGGGCCCCGCGCCCCGGGCTTAGCGGACAAGGAAAACCCCCCCAAGACGGAGTCCGGGGGACGCAGGCGGTGCCCAGCTGGGGTGAATCTAGTGACAGGGGCGTCATGCAGGGGTTTGAGCGAATGCGTTTTGGGGCCGAAGGGGCATTTTCTGGCCCTGGTCCCGGCCCCCCCCCCCCCGGGCGGCGCCGTCCGCCCCCCATCTTTCGAACTTTACCCTACCCCCGGTGCAGTGATCGTTGGAGGAGTGGAGATGGGGGCGTCGCTGCCCGGGGTGATCAGCTGCTCACGCCCTCGCGCCACGTTCCCTACACAGCAGTGGGGGCACTGGGGCGAAAGTGCTGTGGGGGGTCCCCTACTGTTGGGGGGGACCTCGGCATACCCCAACGTCAGCTCCAGGTTTCACCCAGGGCAGCACCCACGTTCCGGGGGCACATGCGCCCCGGGGAACCATCACCTTGGGGTCTCCGGGGGGCGCCCTCCACCACAGAGTGCATCTAATAGCCAAAGGCGTGCAGCAACTCTCCCCTATCGCTCAAGATGCAAGGCCTTCGCCTGGTCCACACACCTTCCCGCGCCCCCTTTCCCCACCAGGTGTTCTGGGGACCCATCAGACCCCCCCACAAGACCCCGTGCCCGAATCGCCCCCTCACAAAACTTGTAAAGGAAAAACGTCGATCGCCTCGAAAAATTTTTGGGCATTTCGGGCGCACTTGTTTGCCATGGGGACGCACGCCGCTACCAGAGATAGGTCCGCCTCACCAGTCCACCTACGGCCCGACACAGCCCCCACGCATCCCCCCCCACCTCACCCGCTCCACTTTTTGACGAGGTACACGACAGCGGGGACGACGATGTTGAAAGGGCATCACGAGGCGGTCCCGGGGCGAGCCCACCGAATGGTCTCCAGAAGGTGGATGAAAAAAAAGGAGGGAAAGGGCCCCCGTCGCACGGTCGACTTTCACGCCTTAACCGTGCGACCCTTTAAAGGGGACACACCAACCCCAGACCCCCTTCGATCTCGTCTCTAGCGTCCCCAAACATACTTTTAAGACCTTAGCGGACGCAACTCGGGGCTACACCAGGTCCCCCCGACGAGGAAGCCGCAAGCTCAAAAACATTCATCCCCCCCTGGGGCGCTACCGTCCCGCGCACCCCCAGGGGCCCTGCGTTCGCAGGAGCTTTTCACAAAGCGTTTTGACGACACATCACCGACGTGCCCGGAAGCTAAAGTGCGTGACGACACTCTACTCCCGACAGCAGCGTCGCGACGCCTTCTGCACACATACAATTTTCTCCAAGGTGCATGGAAAGCGTGTCACCGCGACCTACAATTCCGCTTCTGCAGGAGGAGCGTAAAAACCTTTTGCCGGTCCCTCCTGGCGGGGAAGGGTACCAGAAAGCCGCACCCGTCAACAGCAAACCGATTTAAAGATGCCCCCCACCCCACCCTGACTGACGTGCGGTCATGGTTGGGGGCCTCGTCAACCAGGTCGCGCCCTTCCTGGCGGTCGCCCCTGTCATGGACCCTTTCAGGGAGCTACTCAAAAAAACCGGGGGGAAGGCAGTGTCTGGGCAACAGTTGGAGGCGCTTTTTCACCTCCCCCCAAAGCACTTTGGGCGATTGCGGCCGAGGGACTCCTTCTTGATTGTCGCGCCCCAAGAGTCCTCACTGCTACAGTCCCAGGGTATTGGTTTTTCCCTTTCCTCCCCGCGTACTGCGAGTTTTCCCGGAGAAGTCGCCGCTATGCTGCCCTGGGGGGTGGGAAAATTGTGCTCTGTGGGCCGCACCACAGTTGGCCGAGAGGAATACAGTACCCTCGAGGGGAGCGCTTGCCCTCGCCCGGTGCCTAAAGAAGGCCGCCTCTTCCTCCTTGGCTGCAATAACCCACGCTCGTCACAGACCCAAGGCCCTTTCAAAGGGTTTTCGGAGACAAGGAACTAAAGGACTAGCCCACCCCGGATCCTCAACCTAAAAGAAAGACGCTAATGTTACCTTCCCCATAATCCCGAAAGGGGGCACCAAAAGCGCGGCAGAAGCCCTTTTCGCGCTAAACCCCATCCTGTCAGGTGGGCTAGAAGGACGGACGAAACATGAAGGCTGGTATGCGCACCCAGACCCCCGGGCCCCCGGCAAGCCAAAGAGGGGGCATGTTTTGGCCTTCTCAAATGGGGGGGTGCCGGGACGAGGGTTTTCCCTTTGCAATGCTACCCTAGCTGGGTGAACGAAAAACCCGGGGCCCCTCCCCCCCGCCAAATTCAAAATGCCGCCACCTCCCTGCCAAGGGAATGCTTTTCACTGGAGGCCCGCCCCTGGGTCAAAACCCGCGGCCCTACGTCAGTTCCGCTTCCCCTCGGGGCACCAAACGGGACTTTTAATGTGCAGGGCCGTCATCTCTGGGCCAGGGATTACCAGGGGGGAGGAAACCCCGGGCGGAGCATCGCCGCCCCCTCCCCCCCGGAAAACCCTCTTTCCCACCCCCCCCCGCAGTACCCTTAGCAGGTGGGCGATTTATTTTTAACGGACGGGCCCCCTAACGGCCCCCCTTTACCCGGGCCCGGGGATCTCGAAATGGGCCCCGTCACGACGCCCCCCATTGCCCCCTCATTCCGGGTGCCAGTGGAAGCCTTTTGGCACCCAAAGGAGCTTCGGCGATGGGGGAAGAACCTCACCAAACCCCCGGAATCCAGGGGCTTCCTCGACACCTGGGGTTGCGGCTGAGGCTCTCAGCACATTACCCCCAGTTAACGGCCGCGCAGAGGGGGCCCGTCAAATGTGCCAAAGGTTGCTACGCGGCAAACACGGCCCCGGAACGGCTCCCTGGACCCGACGCCGCTGCTGGGCCCTCAGCAGTACCTTTTAAAACCCCCCCCCGGGGCCTGAAGCCTCCCCAGCCCCGTGATCACAGGAGTCAGCTGCGGGGCGCCATACCTGTGGGCGCGTGCTTAGAGGTGAGCGGCGATGGCGTGGCTGCTGCGGGAGCGCGAACGGGCCATGGCCCGCTCTGGGGACTGCAGCTTCCCGGGGAACCAAACAGCCCACAACCCCGAGCCCCTCACGCCCGGCCTACGGGCCCCCATCTAAACCCGGCAGTGGGGGCTGGGATCCGCAGGCCCGTCCCCGGAGACTACGGCACCCAGGGAGTACTTGGTGCGGTGGACGGCAGTGGGGCCCCCACCATCAGGAACCGGCGCCACCTGGCCCTTCACATCGTCAGGCGCACTACGAGGGGCAACAGCGATCCTGGCGCCCCCCCCCCACCCAAGGGAAGGCCTCAAAAGCCCAGACAGCACCACGCCACCTGCGGACTAGTTTTTAGGTAACGCCCCCCCTCAGCAACACACTGAGTGCCCCATATCACAAAAATTTGTTTGTATCCCCGGTTCACTCTTTTTTAAAAGTTTCTTTTTTTTTTTTCACCGCCCCGGTGAGCTATTTTGTAATTGGGGGGGGGGGGGGGTTTTGGGGGTGTGTGGCAACCCTCATCTTCCCGCCACATCCAGTGTCACCCCCAGGCGAGCATTGTGACTCCGGCGAGGGAGTGACCAGCGTCCTTCCTCCTTAATTAAAGTTTAAATCTCCAATAACATCACGCCCGCCCCCACCCTTCTGTGTTCCCCCCCACCATATTACTTTATTAAACCCTTTTTTTGATATATATATAATTCATTAAAAGGTAAATAGAAGAAATAGTGATCAAATTTTATTTTTAAGGATTTCAAGCATTAGACTTGGCCCCAGTCATGCAGAGTTGCAAAGTTTGAATACCAAAAAAAACGGGCCTGAAATCATAATCATGGCTATTTTCAAAGGGGAAAAATAAGGGGTTTTCAGTATGAATGACTCTTTGTTAGAATCCCCTACACAAAGCAAAAAACCCAAAACAATCTGTAAAAACAAAAATTGTAAAACAGTATTACCACTACCCCAAAAGAACAAACACAACACACCACACACACACACACACACACACCACACACACACCATATATTATATTATCCTCTAATTAAGGCAACATAAAACCCCACCTTTGTTTTTCTGTCATATTGGGGAAAAGTAAAAAAACAAATCCTACAGCACTTTACCTAAATTATATCAAATTACTAAGATGCAGGGACATAGGGTACTTTAAACATATCAAAAAATAAGGGGATAATAATCACTGCCTTTGGGGTTTTAACGTGTGCAATGGGAAAAAACTGGGGTTTTTTATTTCATTATGGAAGGGAAGGACAATGCAAAAAGTTTTCATCAAAATGAAAAAATGAGAACCCGTGTACAGGCTCTGCTTTTTTTGCCCTGATGCCCTAAAAAATAAGATTTTAAAAAAGAAAAAATTGTTGGAAATAGGGGGTCTGGAGAGATATGAGAAATGGCTAATTTGGTGATCTGCACGACAAAAGTTGTTTTAAAGGGTTTACCCAAACCCTATTTTTAAATAGGGTAAACTAGGGAACAGTCGAGAGAAAGGCAAGGGCACCGTATCCCCCCCGTGTACCCCCCAAGACAGCCCCCCGTAAAAATCGATCCTTTCGCGGGAAATTTTTGGGCACTGCACGCAAAAGCTATCGCCAGGGCAAGTGTGACACCCGCAGATTCCCTTTTAAAACGGGAAAAGAGACAAAAATTCGGGGATGAGGTATTCAACTAAAAGGTAGCGAGCCACTGAACCAAAATGGCGACCTCCACCCCCGTGTAAACAACGATGCCCCCGGTACGATGACTCTTCCCTGCACTATATGCCATATACATTGTTACTCGGGTTAAAAATTTAAAAACTGCAACGTGGAGTCACTACCCGGTGTCCAGAAATACAACATACTCATTATTGCATCGTCAATCAAACAAATGTTCAAATGCGCATTGAGGCACCAGGAAGGAATGTAGAACCAACGTTCACTAGAAAGAACAAACGGAGAGGGGGGAAGCTTAGGGCACTAATGAAGAACCACTAATTCATGGAGTTCCCCAAGGCATGCGTCTCGTCTAGTACCTCCCAATTTAAAACTGCGAGCCAGGGAGTCCAACAAAGCTCCTCTACCCCAACCAACCAGGCAGCTCAACAAGGCTCCTCTACCCCAACCATCCAGGCAGCACAACAAAGCCCCTCTACCCCAACCAACCAGACAGCAAAACAACAAAGCTTCCCTACCTCAACAAACAAAGGTAATGGAAACCATGCAACACCCATATGTCGATACTATAGAATGGGTGTATGCATGTATGGGCCAACTGGTAGAGACTGCAACTTTAGGCACCCAAAACCCTGCCGTAAGTTGATGACTCATGGTATCAGAGGACAACATGGGTGCAAACTAGGCAGGAAATGCTCCATGTTCCATCCCATGATGTGCCCGAACTTTATAAAAAGCCAGGAATGTCTCTTGGTATCCTGCAAATACCCTCACGTCCAAGACACAAGGAGGAAGAAAAATGTAGCAGCCCGGCGAGCCACCCAAACCACTAGGGTAGAAAGTCATGCATCAGCCAATGCTCCTGAGGCAGCAACATCCAACCTTGGCACGGCCTCCTCACTCACTCATCCTTTTTTAGTGCTAGTAAATGGGATGAGAGCGGACATGGCCAATCTAGCAAAAGTCGTGCAATCCCAGGCAATGCTACTGAACAACCTCCTGAAGGAGAACCGTGTGAGTTGGGCGCAGCAAGCTCCACAAGCCCCACCCGCTATGCATCACCCATGGCTAAGTGCCCTAACCTCTCGTTAGAGACCATCATAATGGGCAACATCCAAGGTCTCTATCCCAAAATAAACCAGACCAAAGTTCCTTTCTTGAGGGAGCTTTCGCTGCAAGAGGACCCAATGGTTATTGCCCTTACTGAAACGCACTTGAGGAGCGGAGTGAAAGACGAGGAAATTCACCTCAGCAACTACACACCATATAGAGCAGATAGGAAAACAAGAAGCCACGGAGGAGCCATGTTATACGTACGGCACAATATCTCCCTGGAAACAATACCACTACTCTCTTTCTCAAATGGACAAGTAGAACTAATAGCCATCCACATTAAGTCGATAAACCTAATCATCATAAATTGCTACCGCCCACCTCAGTGTACTTTGGAAAATTTCAAAATGGCAATAGACAATATTGACAGAATAATTGCTGATCAACCAACACCTATGCCAGATATCATCTTGTGTGGAGATTTCAACTTTCCTTTGATCCAATGGCCTGATGGCACTATCTCTGGAGGTACCTTGGAAGACCAAGCCCAAGCTAAACTCCTTCTTGGGGTTATTGAAAAGGTCTTTCTGGAGGGTCCTTTCTCCGAGGGTACGAGGGTCCCTCACAGGAGGGTCCGAACCCTCCTGTGATGAACACTGCCATAATGCAGAACTCCCCCAGGTTGTTGTTTTTGTTTTGTTTTTTTACATCACAAAGAACTGGCCAAGGGCACAGCAAAAATGGGTAACACAAAGCCCGCTTAGTTGCCAGTCCCTATAAAGAAGACGGTAGGAGAATAAAATAAAAAAGAGGGGTGAGCCAATTTAGTTCGGGAGGTGTCTCGTTACTCTTCTTTTGAAAAGATTTAAGTCATAGGAAAGTGGAAAAATAGAAACAGGAAGAGAGTTCCAGAGTTTACCAGTGAAAGAGATGAAAGGGTAAAGATACTGATAAACTCTTGCATTAGGAAGATGGACAGAATAGGGATGAGAATGAGTAGAAAGTCTTGTGCAGCGAGGCCGCGGGAGGGGGGGAGGCTTGCAGTTAGCAAGTTCAGAAGAGCAATGAGCATGAAAATATCGGTAGAAGAGAGCAAGAGAAGCAACATTGCGGCGGTGATTTAAAGATTGAAGACAGTCAGTCAGGTGGGAGGAGTTGATGAGACGAAAAGCTTTTGACTCAACCTTGTTTAGGAGAGCTGTATGAGTGGATCCTCCCCAAACATGTGAGACATACTCCATACATGGGCGGATAAGGCCCCTGTAGAGAGCAAGCAATCGGGAGGGAGAAAAAAAAGGACGCAGACGCCACAGGACACCTAACTTCTTAGAAGCTGTTTTAGCAAGAGATGAGATGTGAGATTTCCAGTTCAGATTTTTAGTAAAGGATAGTCCTAGAATGTTCATTGTAGAAGAAGGAGACAGTTGAGTGTCATTGAAGAAGAGGGGATAGTTATTTGGTAGGTTTTGTCGAGTAGATAGGTGAAGAAATTGGGTTTTTGAGGCATTGAACACAACAAGGTTTGCTTTGCCCCAATCAGAAATTATAGAAAGATCAGAAGTTAGGCGCTCGGTGGCATCTCTCCGTGAATCACTTAGTTCCAGTTGAGTTGGACGTCTAATAAACGACGTTGAAAAATGCAGGGTAGAATCATCAGCGTAGGAGTGGATAGGGCTTTGAGTTAGACTTAGAAGATCATTAATGAATAATTATATAATAGAAAGAGAGTGGGTGATAGGACAGAACCCTGGGGAACACCACTATTGATAGATTTAGGAGAACAATGTCCGTCTACAGTAGCTGCAATAGAACGGTTTGCAAGGAAACTTAAGATGAAGAAACAGAGAGAAGGATAGAAACCGAATGAGGGTAGTTTGGAAATTAAAGATTTGTGCCAGACTCTATCAAAAGCTTTTGATATGTCAAGGGCAACAGCAAAAGTTTCACCGAAACCCCTAAAGGAGGATGACCACGATTCAGTTAGGAAAGCTAGAAGATCGCCAGTAGATCGCCCTTTACGGAAACCGTACTGACGATCAGATAGAAGATTGTGAGCAGAGAGATGCTTAAGAATCTTCTTATTAAGTATAGATTCAAAAACTTTAGAAAGGCAGGAAGTCAAAGCTATAGGACGGTGGTTTGAAGGATTAGAACGGTCACCCTTCTTAGGAACAGATTGGATGTGAGCAAACTTCCAGCAAGAAGGAAAGGTGGAAGTAGATAGACAAAGACGGAAAAGTTTGACCAGGCGAGGTGCAAGCACAGAAGCACAGTTTTTGAGAACAATAGGAGGGACTCCGTCAGGACAGTAAGCCTTCCGAGGATCTAGGCCAGAAAGGGCAAAGAAAACATCATTCCGAAGGATCTTAATGACAGGAATAATATAGTCAGAGGGTGGAGGAGAAGGAGGAACAAGCCCTTCATCAACCAGAGTGGAATTTTTAGCAAAGGTTTGAGCAAAGAGTTCAGCTTTAGAAGTAGATGAGACAGCTGTGGAGCCATCTGGGTGAGGATAGGAGGGAAAGCATTGCACAGGCCATGCCCGCCAACCACCCAGCACAGGGAGGCGAGATGGCAAGCTGGCCGGGTAATCAGATACGCATTGGTGAGATGCAGATCTCAGGTGTGGGAAAGAAACAGCCTGCTATGACCATGTCTCAGCTAGGTGGCCAACAGGGCAAGATGACACAAATTCAGATGACAATGGCTGCTCAGTCTGGGGGAGCCACTGCCATCGGCCAAGTGGTTGGTCGTGGAGCTGCAGCCACCAAGCAGCCCCGGGTTCCATCCCCGGGCTTTGCTCGTCAGGGGACTCCGACGCCCGTCAGTGTTTCGCCGGCCCCCTCCCTGTCAGCGTCCACCAACCAGGCATCCCCGGCGTTTGTCAGTCCCTCTCCCTCCTCGGGCATGGTTCCCTCTCCTGCTGGAGGTAACAGTGGAGGCATGGGTCGTGGGGAAGGTCATCTATATAGGGGCGCCGTCTCCTGGCGGCATGATCAACACTCCAGGACAGACACAGCAACCCTCCCCGTCACCTTCAGTAATGTCCAATAGCCAGGTCGAGGAAGCTGCTTACATGGAAAAACTGCGGCGCCGCAAAAAATATGTGGTTCCTCTGGGCCGCATGATCCAGCGCATCGGTAACGATGACGGCGAGAAGTCCAGAAAGATGAAGCAGTTATACGACATGCTGCAGAACCCCACCCGCCGCATGCCCATGGAAACACTCATCAAGTGTGAGAAGGTTCTTGAGCGTCTTGAGATCCGTGACAATGAGGCCGAGGCACCAGTACCCCCCAGCATGGAGACCTGCACCTGACAGCCCTGGCTGTCAACGGTGCTCAAGTCCCCCTGTGCCGCTCACACCCTGCACCGCACACTGTCTCCGGCCCTCTCCGTGCTCCTGGGACCAACCTATTCCACCCATCCGGCATCACTGGCGCCTGCCACTCGGCCCCTCCAGTCACCGCCTGAAACCCCCGACATCAGTGACATTGTACAGGGAGAGGTGGCGCGTCTCAATGCCCGCTTCAGGATCAACCTTGACTGTCAAATGCCACCGGGAAGTGATGAATTGACACTGATTTGCCAGCTGGATGATCCTAACCTGCCCTGTGTCCCTCCCATCACTCTCACTGTGCCAGCCTCATACCCTGATAAGCCTCCTCGTTGTCACTTGTTGGCTGTGGACTACGAGAGTACAGAGTTCCTGCACAGCATCCGAGAGAGCATGAGTGAGCGGCTGCAGAGCATGCCCCCGCACTGCTCCCTCACCATGATGCTGCACAGCTGGGAGATGAGTGTGCGGCAGGCCTGCTCACCACAACCCCCACTCACTGCCACCATTGCCGCCGCCTTGGCCCTCGCCTCGCCTGTCTAGTGCTTCACAACTACACCAAGTCCCAGATTTATGAACCTTGCAAGTATGAACGTTCAAAGATAGGAACATTGTATCCGAGAAGCACATTGTGTCACATTAACGAGGTAAGTTGAAAGTTTTTGTTATTATAAACTTTATTTAGTGTATTTCAGGCACAGTACAGTATCCACCAAGACGAAGCTGTCTTGATAGATCAGGAGATATAAAACCCAGTACCAATAATGAATTACTGCACAGTACTATACAGGCTGTACACCGCACGTGTATTTGACTTAGGAACAAATTGACTTACGAACAACCTCCCAACCTAACTTGTTTGTAAGTCGGGGACCCGTTGTACAAAACTACTGCACAGTACTCTCATTTCTCGAGTAAGGCACGAGTTATATTTCTGGAAAATTATGTGTTAATAAAAAAATGCGTCAAACAAACCCTATTTTCCTATTAATATTACCATATTTTGTTCTTTTTATTTGAGAATAATTTTGTGTTACTGAATTTTTCATACGTAAAAAAAAAAATTGTGCATAATTTTTTTTTTGTTTTTTGCTCTGAATCTGTGTCAATCAAGGTTGCGCCAAACGAGGGACATCTGTACTGTACGTCCATGTTGTATTCCGTACCTGTGTTTAACTTTAGTCGGAACCTAACTATAGTTGGACTTCACGCCCAGATCTTTCCTTTGCTATGAAAAATTGTCTGTTGTGGAGCCATAAATTTACAAAAAGTAACTGAATATACCAAATTAGCCAGTGGACAAGAATACTAAACAGGTCATATCTATAAAATCTTGCTTATAGTCACTAAAAATTGTCTAATGGTGGCCAAATTACAATGGAAATTACGTTCTGGGCCTCAAGGGGTTAAACTGGCAGTCTGGGTGGAGCACTCAGTAATGTGCTATTCCCGCATATTGAAAATAATTAAGCTTAACTTTTGTGATATTTGCAAAAGGCATCACAAAAGAGATGTAAACGTATTGATACAGTTTTTACGTAAATATTTTACAGCTGGAGGCCTCGGGCGAATCTACCCAGACTGCCAGTTTTTTGGTCCGACTATAGTTCTGTTTGCTTATACTACTTTACGTTATAACAATGAATCATCGCCTTGCATGTCTAGTTTATAACAGTTCTTCAGCCAGTCAGTCATTGGATCTAGCTATGTCCATTGCTATGTCCATTGCTTACTGGTGCTTTAAGTCTTCTTCAGTTCCTCCTCGATGACCTCTGCTAGAATCTGAAAACCCTGTAATGTGGATGATTTTTAGTTATTTTTTTTTTTCTCTCTCTCTCTCTCTCTCTCTCTCTCTCTCTCTCTCTCTCTCTCTCTCTCTCTCTCTCTCTCTCTCTCTCTCTCTCTCTCTCTCTCTCTCTCGCTCTCTCCCCCTCTCTCTCTCGCTCTCTCGCTCTCTCCCCCTCTCTCTCTCTCTCTCATCGTTTATACCAACAAGCCTCCTGTTATCTGTACCTCCTATGTAACAACAAAGCGTAATAACATTGTGCATAACTTCATTAGTCTACGAGGTAAACATTTTGAGTACGCAGCAGCAGCCGTGTGTGTGTGTGTGTGTGTGTACCTCGTCCACCGTCTCGGGAGTTATGATGGAGAAGCTCACTCGGATGTAAGGGCAAGGCTGTGTCTCGTCCAAGGTACAGGCGCTGCCCGGTATTAACAGCAAGTTCCTGTTAAGACACTGTTTCTGTACCATCTCTGTCACGTCCTCCACTCCCAGAACCTGAGAGAACACCAAGACGTACTTAGTTTTATGCGATTTTTCATAAGCATAGATTTTTTATAGCTGGGCTCTAAGAATTGGAAAGAGTGTTACGTTAGAGAGAGAGAGAGAGAAAGAGATTACCATATTGCAAGAGTATGCACTTAATATACATCATTATGTGAACAAAATTTACTGTAGGAGGTGTGCACTTTTTATTCATCTCTCTCTCTCTCTTTCTCTCTCTCTCTCTCTCTCTCTCTCTCTCTCTCTCTCTCTCCTCTCTCTCTCTCTCTCTCTCTCTCTCTCTCTCTCTCTCTCTCTCTCTCTCTCTCTCTCTCTCTCTCTCTCTCTCTCTCTCTCTCTCTCTCTCTCTCTCTCTCTCTCTCTCTCTGAAAAAAGTATGCTCTGCTAGGTGATTCAAGAAGGAAATCCATTCAATATAATTAATGTCCATACTCTGAACTCCCTCGATCAAGAAATCTATAACACAAAAAATATATCATGTGCACTATCGTAAATTACGTTGAACTTGCCCAGAAGCCACGCCCCTGCCTTCCCCCCCTTTTGTATGTGGTAGCTGATTAGTGCATTCCTCGTATCATCACTACCAATCACAATATTCTCACTACACAACAGCGCGTTATCACAGACAGGGTAGAGCAATCTTCACGACAGAGGGTAGCACATTTCTTTTGTAGTGAAGATAAAATGTGCACTACACACACTCCTGTTGGCCTATATTTACACTACACCCTATGTAGTGAAGTTTGCTCTGCCCAGTGGTCACGCGCTGTTGTGTAGTGAGGATATTGTGAGTGGTAGTGATGATACGAGGAATGCACCAATCAGCTGCCACGTAGAAAACGGGGGGACAGGCAGGGGGCGTGGCTTCTGGGCAAGTTCAACGTAAATTTACTATTGTATTTTGAATATACTGATGACTCGCGTGGAAACTCTTACCTTCAACCACAGGAACATACCATCGGCTTCCCTCCATTCACACAGACCTAAACGCAAGGACGAAATTGGTATCAGTAAATCAAAGTGAATAGAAACACTATAATCACAACGGGTTGAATGTTTAGCTCTAGATACACGGCATTATTAGCACCAAAACATGTGTAAGGACGGTGGCGCTACGATGCAATGAGGAAATTTTGTGCCATGTCGAAGAGCAGCATATTAACTCCTTGAGGCCCGGAACGTAATTTCCATTGTAATTTGGCTACCATAAGACAATTTTTTGTGCATATAAGCAATATTTTATAGATATGTCCTGTTTAGTATTCGTGGCGACTAACTAATTTGGTATATTAAGTTACTTTTCGTAATTCTATGGCTAACAACAGACCATTTTTCATAGCAAAGGAAAGATCTGAGCGTGAAAGGGTTAAGAATGTCGTAATATCTGGAGGGCACTCACCTGATAAATGTTTGGCGGCTGCTGCCAACGCCACGTCTCGCTTCTGTTTGTACGCCTCGGCCATTAACTTTGTCTTCTGCATGAAACCCTCGTAACCCAAACTAAGCATCAGCTCGTTAAGGACAACCTGTAAAGAAATATAACAAGTATCAAAATATCTCTGGAACAATATTAGTTTCCTTATTTTAATATTAAATTTTTTTATTCAGAGAGCAACAATCGAGCAATATCATTTTCTTATCAGATAGATCTACTGCCCTTGACCCTTACTATAAGTTAACTACTTACCGTATTTTACGGCTTATAAGACGCACTTTTTTACCAAAAAATACCCTGAAAAACACTCATGCGTCTTCCATGACGAATGTTGTAGGAGGTTAGCTTAGGTAGCTATTCAATTCAGCCTCTTATATGATGTAACCTCAGTACATACCTATTAAGAGTATTTAGAATACCATAAGACATTCAACTACCAATCTGTCCTCACCCTGTGATGTTTACACGATACTGGCGGGAGCCTTTCCGCTCCGGCAGATTGGCGCCAACAGACATTGCGTGTATAAGGATCTTTGTTTGTTACATTAGATGAAAATTTGTATACCTACCCAGCAAACACAAAGACGGAGGGCCTCCGGAGGCCCTCCGTATGTTTTACCGGCGGCCCGACGGAAGTGTACGACGTAGGGCCGCTGGGGATTTGCTCAGAGGCTCACCGGCGGGCCGCTCCCAGCGGCCCGCCGTAGGGCATATGATCATTTGCCGCTGTTATATTAACTGATTGAGGAATATTTATGGTTATGCTTTCTAAGTATATTGCACATATAGTAATGTTTTAAGGGGTGCTGCACAACCCATTAGCCGATTAATAGACTAATGGGCTGTTCAACACTTATTAAAACATTACTATATCTGCAATATACTTAGAAAGTATAACCATAAATATTCCTATGTCGTTATCCAGTAATACGATGAATAGGAGATCATAATTGCTACGGACATTGTTTATTTCATAAGTACAAAAACATTTTCGTTATTGGGTTTACATGCTGGTGTACGTGGAACACTGAACAGCTATGTAGAAGGATATAGGTTGCGGCGAACCACATAACAACGTCCACCCACTTGTGCGTTTTCTCACTAACTGATTTCAGACACTCACTGACACAACGCTGCCGAGGAATTCCTAAAGAAACGTGTCGTACTGCAATTATTTATATTCAGTCTATTTCGATATAATGAAGGAGCGAAAACATGTTATAACTAAGTTCTCATTATGTTATCGACTGGTTAAGGATGACAATTAAGGCCTTTTGTGGGTTTTTAACCCTTTATAATGGCTATCGTACGTCTGGTAGTTTAGTGCATTGAGAGTTGGGAAATTATTTCAAATAAAATTCTATACTAAACCATGATATTATCCACGTTAATTCCAATGATCTGAAACTCGAGAAATGCCAGTGGTCGCTGGCAGTTTTAACTCAAAGGCTGGTCTACTGTGTTTTGGCTCCGCGACTAATATTTTTCATAAATTAATTTCGCGATAAACATTGATGCACCGCATCTGAATACCAAAAAATATAGTTCTTCTGTTGTTCTACTAATTATATGGATGACATGCATTACGATGGAACGTTCTATAATAGCAATTTAATGCAAATTACTCGCCTCGAGTAGCAAAGCTTAATATATTTTTTACATGTATATTGTGGCATGTAAAATTTGGGCGATGTTCACACTGTTTTCTAAGACAGTACTGCTGCGTCTGGCAAACGCTTGTCAAAATACAATAAGCAATGCCTTGGAAAAACGAAGAATAAAGAATGCCGAAATCGGCTTGTTGCTGCGACAATGTAGGTTATAATTGTGGAGGCGGCACGCCGCGGCGGGGAGTGGTGGGCGGGGAGATTGTGGCGGGGAGATTGAATCAAAACATTGCTACTTCACGCGTCGACTCATTGCACTTCCAGGCTTTCTATCTGATTGATACACAATAAGAACAGGAAAATATGACTGCCTAGGTATAGATAACTTCTAAACATTCGTTATTGACTATATAATATCATAGAGTAGCATTTACCTCGCCTCCTCAACTATAACCTCCTTGGTTATTTGGTTATATACAATGTTTTACAGAATCAGGCTTCTATACAATATACATATAGAAGAAAATCGTTCTTAATATTATACTTTTGTGTTTAAAGTGCAGTGGAATAAGCCCATATTTTGTTTTCCAGTAGACCAACTTATTATCAAAAAAGTGAGTTAAAACTGCCAGCGACCCCTGGCATTTTGGGTTCCAGTTCTCTCGAATTCTCCATCATCTACATATTCCTTATTAGGTGTACCGTTGAGTATTGATTGATATGTGTTGATAATATGTTGGAAGTTATTGAAATAAGGGAAAATATGACCTTGTGTTATCCCGTAATCTTTGCCGCGGCTATAATCAAATGTTATTTTTATATTATACTAGCTACACACATAGACTAACTGATAACCTTTTTCCATGTAAACTCCTTCCTATGTACGTACGTGTCTCATCTTTATTTCTATGTATCTCTGGGTGTTCCTGATTAAGCTGGAAATATTTGAAATAAACTGAAATATGATCATTTCTATAAACTATTATAAAAACTTTTATAACAATTTTAATAGTTTGAACAGGCCTAATAATAGTGATGGTACCGATATTGAGATACTATGTATATTACTATGTATATTACTTGCATATATATAATATGAAATGAATATTTCCCACCTACAAATACGTATCAGCGGGCCTCCGGAAGATTGACGTCAAGTTGCCGCTGCTTGTCACTACTGATGTAATACTGCATCAAGATAATCATATAACTGTTGTTTCAAAATGTTTACACATAGAAATATTCACTTCTTCAAATTCTGTACATTAATTTTCAACATTGTAAATTATCTCGTCTGAAAATACACCAGCGGGCCTTCGGAGGGCTGACGGAGGTAAATTTGCCGCCGGCGGCCGCCGTTCGCCGCTCTACAGCCTACGTCGGCCCGCCGGTGATGGTTAGCTGGGTATGTACTACATGCAGCCATCACAAATACTACACGCATACAGGAAAATTCAAACAATACGTGGTGAGGCACAGGAGGCAGGCAACGTAGTGAGGCACGGGAGAGCGTGAGAGGTGTTTAGGCCCGGTTCACACTTCACGTTTTTGCTGTCCGTAGTCTACGTGCGTCTTGTCATCAGTGACGTTACAATGACGTCACTCCCTGCCTGTGTAGTGTGTAACCAGGCTCCGTGCGACCACCTTGTTGCTGGAGCAGTGATGACATCACTGACCTTGAGAGACGCGCTTCCCAGGCTCACATTATTCGGAGCTCCCAATTCTTTCCCCGGGACTGCGGGAGTGACGGGGTGACGTCACTGTGACGTCACTGATCGCGACGCCCACGTAGACACGGACAGCAAAAACGTGTAGTGTGAACCCCGACTTACACTCTGGACAACAAAGCCAGACTCAGCTGATCGGCACATCAGGCAGGCATGCAGCTGCACACCGCCGCGGTCGGGTTTGTTTTCACTCCCGTCGTCCGACCGTCCGATGTTCAGCCAGCCAACATAAGGATTTACTTATACTAACGCATACAAGCTAGAAGATAAAAATGGCTGATGAGCAGTGCTGAATGAAGATAATTAATAGTGAGTGTTCTTGTGTGTAGATGACTATCGGACAACAGTTTTTTTTTGTTTTCTTTTTCTTAGAAATTTCTTTCCAAAATCAGGGTGCGTCTTCCAAGATGCAGCGTCTTATAAGCCGTATAATACGGTACTTACTACCTTACTATAAGTTGAAAAAAATAGTGAAGTCATTAAGAAGTTTCACATATGTTCTTTCAGGGAGCAACAATCGAGCAATATCTTTTTCTTATCAGATAGATCTACTGCCCTAAACCAATCTAGTTGAAAAAAAAAAGGTGGTCATGAAGAGGTTTCTCGTATGTTCCCCAATAATAACCACCAGTAGCGCAGCCAGCCAAATTTCGCTGTGTGTTTGCGAATAGATTGGAAATATATATGTCAATTACTTGTTAAGTCCAGGATGTAATAATCGGTGTGTCACATGTTTGGGAAACTGAAAGAAAGTGCAATTGTGAGTAAAACGTCTTTTATTGACACATATACTTTATAAGACTTATTTTATTTATGTGTGAGTACGGACGAAGCCAAGAGATTAATCAAACATTGCACGATTTGGACGGAAGGACTGTTAGAGTGGTTTGGAGGGAGGACGGGAGGCAAGATGGCCTAGATTTAGCCATACATCAACGCGCAGGGTGAAGTGCAGTATGGTTTTAAACTTCTCATGGTTAGTCATTTCCCCCCTCCCCTCCGAAATATATTTCTGGCTGCGCCCCTGATAACCACTGACCTGTGAGAGTGATGGAGCGCAACCCATTATTGTGGTGTGTAGGGTTTCCAGTGCTTTTATGAAGGGCTTATCAGCAGTCACGTAGCCGAGTCTCATGCCGGCTCCCACCGTCTTGGCAAAACTGTCGATGCGAATCACCCGTCCTTCCGTGTCGAGGTTCAGGAAGGATGGAGGGATCTGTGAGAGAAGGCGAGTCTATCAAAGCTGTCAGTACATACACTCGACCCTTGATTTAATGAATTTTGATTTAACGGATATCGGATTTAACGGACTCCATCTGCTACCGGACAAGCCGACCAAATTAGGTATTCAATAAGTCCGCTGCTTGAAAAATGTGTTCGCTAGGCCACCACCGCGGACTTAGAATAGAAGTCCCTCTGAGTCATGTACATAGTCCTGCATACATATAGTTTACAGTAAGTAAAACAAAAACTACAATTATTTTCATGTTTTTGGTTTGTAAAGATACGCAATTTGTAGGTTGTACATATCAATACGTTTCTTAATACCCATAAATGCTTATTCATAATCATATTTCTTATTTATATTGTCTCTATGTAATAAACGTGTTAAGTATGAAAAAAAATGGCATCCGGCCCGCGAATACCAAGCAACGGACACTTCAATTCCTCATTTAGTCCGTTAAATCGAGGGTCGATTGTATAGGCAAAAGAGAGAGAGTATTCAGAAATTGAACCACACATTCCTATAGGTGTGTATATGTAGCTGTAATATAAACAGTGCAATGGTAAGGTAAAGAAAGATCAACAATACATTGACTCTGCCCACCTTTGAGCCATATTGCATGCAGTAGTACGGGTCATCCTCCAGAATCAGCAAGTCGTACTCACACGCCTGGGCATAGATTTCCCGACGTCTTTCTACGGTTAAAGTGACGCCTGTTGGGTTGTCTCCATTTGGCACGAGATACAACAACTGAAAGACAACAGTTAGACAGTACATTTCCCGTCCTTACCATCATCAGTCACTTCCTGGGCCAGTCTTTGTCTCTTCTCTTCCCTTCCAACTTTGTGACAGTGCGTACCAAGGATAGTACAGTATATAGAGGCTTTATATATAGGCTTTAGGATTTATATATTATCCTTAGTAGGAAATGATATTAGATCGTTTAAATGATATTAGATAGTTTCTAATATACCAGTGATATTAGAAACAGCATCTTTATTGTGGGATCCAAACGTTTCGACATATTTCATTATGTCATCTTCAGTGGTAAAAATCTAGAAAGTTCAAAAATATCAAAAAATCTAGAAAGAAAGCTTGTACCACTGAAGATGACATAATGAAATATGTTGAAACGTTTGGATCCTACAATAAAGATGCTGTTTTTAACATCACTGGTCTTTCTCTATCTATCGAAGATCGGTTCCCTACGAACACACCTATTTCTGATGTTTTATATTATCCTTGGTGTGTACATACCTTGCGGCGTCCGGCGGGGCTGTTCTTCAAAGCGACCCTGAGTAGATCAGGACGCATCCCATGACTGTCACTGGGAATGGTCACCGTCTTTGCCTCTGTAGTTTTTATCTGCATGACAAGAACATCCAATAATCAACACTTATACGTAGGTGACATCACTGCTATTACGATAAGGTACGATTAAGGGTTGATTGGTCAAATTCACTCTCAACATGATGTCACACTTGAAGACTTGTACGACAGACTCCGAAAGTGTCATGCGAGAATGTAAAGACAGACGTACATAATCCAAATGAGGTTCCTTTAGAGAGACGACATAGAACAGTGATAGTGAACAGTGAGTGAACAGTGATGTTGCACCTCGAATTCGGTGTTAAGGTGTAGTATTTTTTTTATTATGTCTTCTATTGAGGCGTTTTAAGGTCATATACACGGAAGGAATGATAATAGAGTGATAACGTGCATGTGTGAGTGTGAATTAAGCTTAAGCCCGGTTCCCACAAGTCCGCTTCTACCGATTCCGTTGCCGTTCACCGCTCAACAATGACGTCACAAGAATAGTCGACCGCACGGAGCGAATGGACCCATTTACTCTACTTGAGGTAAGGATTGATTTGACATCTTCAATCCTCATATAGTTGGGCAGTGATGTTGATTTTTCTATGTGAACAGTATTTTTGATGATACAGCCAATTTAAGTACAGGAAAATGTATACGCTCTAAAACGACTGGCGCCATGTTGTGACGTCACTAGCTTAGACAACAGAGCAAAACAGCTGTAAAGCGGCCGCTACTATTATGTACTACCTACTAATACACCAACTTGCATTACCCCTACTACCGCAAGATGACCAGTAATCCTCCTTCAAGTGATGTAGTAGGTATTCACTGTGTTTGTGAATATGTAAGTTGTAGTTTATAAGGAAAAAGTGGATAGACAGAGATAAGTGGCCCGTGACACCTGACAAGTGACGACTTCTGGGATCGGCATTCCTTATAGGGAGCTTAAATGAACCTGCAATGACATGTAAAGCTAGACAGATAGACGAACTCATAGAGGAACAGGTAGAAATGTATGGCTTTCTTTCCCCACATAAGCAAAACATACACCCTTCGTCACTCTACTCACCACTACAACCTTTACTAACCATACATTTCTACCTGTTCCTCTATGAGTTCGTCTATCTGTCTAGCTGTACATGTCATTGCAGGTTCATTTAAGCTCCCTATAAGGAATGCCGATCCCAGAAGTCGTCACTTGTCAGGTGTCACGGGCCACTTTGCTCTGTCTATCCACTTTTTCCTTATAAACTACAACTTACATATTCACAAACACAGTGAATACCTACTACATCACTTGAAGGAGGATTACTGGTCATCTTGCGGTAGTAGGGGTAATGCAAGTTAGTTAGGTTAGTAAAATAAAACTATAATTTGCGGTTTGCTGAGCCAAAACAAGCCGATCAGCTGATCAGGCGAGATCTGAGTCTGCAGTTACTACGTCACAACCAATCACAGCGCGTTCCGCCGTGTTGTGATATTTTGGCCCCAAAAAGGCCATATATTTCATTTATGGTGCATTTCTCAGCAAAAAGAATATGAGTACAGTGATATGTAGCCTATATTGCACCCAAAGCTTTATAATACTCCGTGTTTTAGGTGTGAGTAAATGGGTCCATTGAGTTGGCTGCCGTACAAAGTTAAAATCAAGTCATCTCTCCCGCTCGGTGGTGTCCGCTCAAGCGGAGGTGCAAACTGTGCCCAGTTACCACTACAGCCACTCAAGCGGTGATGATGGTGACGTCATTGTTGGGCGGTGAACGGCAACGGAATCCGTAGAAGCGGACTTGTGGGACCCGCCCATTAAAGGGTAAGAGGTTGGAAAAGGATGATGTGAGAGACGGTGGAAAGAGACATAGATGTAAGGAAGTTCAGAAAATAATGTTAGACTGGAGCAAATTTTTTCATAGCCAACTCATGAGTGAAGACATCAGTTATAAGGAGAGTTTTTCCTTTCATGACACTGATGAAAAATAACAACGTGAAGTCATTGAAATTATGTATATTGCATTAATTTGGCGTGCTTTGGCAAGACTTACTTGGGATAAGAAAGTTGGGTAGGTATGTTCTGGCAGAAACACGTAGTCACCAGCATCGACAAAGGTGTGCAGTACGACATAGTTAGTGGTATTAGCGCCTGACGTCACGAACAACCCACGCTCGGCCATGTGTGGGGGCGCGTGCAACTTTGTGACCATATCCTTCAACTGGGCCAATAACGCCAGGATTCTGTGATCAACGAGAAGAAATTGTGAAAAATAGACTGTACTCTGAATAGCTTGTCCACTCTTCCTGTGCTGTCTGAAGTGCTTTTAACCCCTTAACGCCCAGATTTTTCCATTGATATTATGAAATCGTCTGTTGTTAGCCATAAAATGACGAAAAAGTAACTTAATATACCAAATTAGCTAGTGGACAAGGATACAAAGCAGGTCATTTTGTAATGCATATATAAAAAACACCAGAACCGTTCAGCCAAGTAGGTCTACCTTATTGGGTCAGCGGTGTAACGTGCCCGTGGTTGACTACCTTATTGGGTCAGCGGTGTAACGTGCCCGTGGTTGACTACCTTATTGGGTCAGCGGTGTAACGTGCCCGTGGTTGACTACCTTATTGGGTCAGCGGTGTAACGTGCCCGTGGTTGAACTTTGAGGTGCAAAATCTGGTGATAGTGCAGGTTCGAATCCTCACCGGGTCATAGGAAAAAGGAAATGATTTCCGAATTATGATTACCAGCCTGAGTCAGGTGTCTGTTGGAAGGACATACTGACGGGATTTCAGAAGATATATGTGGCCCAGGGTGATGGGTAATGGGTGGGGGTGATGGGTAATGGGTGATTGAATGGGTTGGGGGTGATGTGAATGGGTTGGGGGTGATGTGAATGGGTTGGCGTTAATACATACATTTCTACATCCATGATTTCAGGAAAGTTAGAAGGGGCTATCTGGAGAGTCTGTGTTTGGTGGGCCGAAGGCCCACCAAACACAGATGGTGGGCCAGGCCCACCAATAGCCCTCCGCAGGAGCTAGCCAAAAAGTCCGCCCAGAGGGCGGCTTTGCGGCTAGTATATATATAATAGAGGAACGTGAGCTGGACTTAGACCGTGTTTTGCGTTCTGCAGCGTTTATTTGAAATGTAACGGCCTACAGTTGGAATACATGTTTTGTTGTACGTCAAATGTGATGTTCTAAAAAACCGTCCGAATAGCTTTGTGAATTTTAGTTCTCGAGTTGCCATGTATGGATTTCACGGTTTTTTCGTTGTGACGCGTTTATTGGACATTCAACGGCCAACATTTGGAATATATGTTTTGTTGGACGGTCTTTGCCGGTTTTGCGGAAACCATCAGCAATGGTCTGTGACTTTTGGTTCGCGAGTTGCCATGTATGAATTTTACGGTTTTTTCGTTGTGACGAGGTTATGCTTCTTTTGTCGACCCAATGGCCGTTAACATATTTTGAGCAACGTAGGGTTTACTATATTTTGCTTGTCAAATACAAACGCTCTACGACTTACGGTTTGGGAGTTAGAGTATGAATTTTACCGTACGGTTCTTCCCAATCAACAAATATTCATTATTGGGAAAATTATATAGAATAACAATTATATATATTGTCCTTATACACAATTATTACTGATATTGTTTTAACGTATATATGTAAATAAAAAATATCATAGTTATTTCCCATATATAAATGCATACAAACTTTACTCCATCTCAACTAATATTCATCACTGTGAAAATTACTTAAAATAACAAGTATTTATACCGTCATTATACACACTTATTACGGATATCATTTTTACGTATATATGTAAATAAATAATTACACTTTTTCTGGCTGCAAAATTCCTCAAAATTCATTTAGTTTTTGGCCTTTTCCCACTAAACTATTGATCTAAACATAAATCTTATGGAAATAATTTATGTCCGGTTCGACGAGATCTACGCAATGAAACAGTCTGTTTAGTCCTAACAGGTCACGTTTTCGAGATTTTTTTTTTTTTTTTAGTTTTTGGAAAACATTGCTTTGTGCCTTTATTTATGCATAAATTCTACTTTCGCATATACCACTGAATCGGCCTTCAAAAGCTGCATCATTTATGTTCTATACAATTTTCTCATTACTTTTATTGTTACTGTGATATTAATGAAAATGTGATTTTCACAAAAAAATCCTGGACATTTCAAGCCTGCAGATTTCGGGCGAAAATAAATATATCCCATTTGGATGAAACTCGGGGTATAGGGGCTTCTACTGATGGTGATCACGAATCTGGTCTTTGTTTGCCAATATTTGATTCTAAAAGCTATTTTCTCCCTCTGTAAGCTTATTTACACCCTATAAATGCATACAAACATTACTCCATCTCCACTAATATTCATCACTGGGAAAATTCCATTGAATAACAAGTATTTACACAGTCACTATACACAATTATTAATGTAATTTTTTTTACGTATATATGTAAATTAAACATTACACTTTTTCTGGCTGCAAAATTCCTCAAAAATTTGGCTTCATTTGGTTTTTGGCCTTTTCCGACTAAACTATTGATCTAAACAGAAAAAAGACGTAAATATGTTTTGTCCGATTCGACGAGTTCTATGCAATGGCACAGTCTGTGTAGTCCTAACATGTCACGTTCTCGCCATATATCGTTTTTTTTTTTGTTTTTAGCAATATATTTTTTGTGCCTTTATTTACGTATAAATTTTACTTCCGCGTAGACCACTGGATCGGCCTTCAAGAGCTGCATCTTTTATGTTCCATACCAATTTGTCCTTAGGTGTATGGTTACTGTGATATTAATGAAAATGTGATTTCCAAAAAAAAATCTTGGACCCATATTAACCTGCTGAATTTGGGCGAAAATAAATATATCCCAATTTGGATGAAACTCGGTTTATAGGGGCTTCTACTGATGGCGATCACGAAACTGGTCTTTGTTTGCCGATATTTGATACTAAAAGCAATTTATTACCTCTGTAAGCTTATTTTCTCCCTATAAATGCAACCAACAATTAATCAATCTCCACTAATATTCATCACTGGGAAAATGACATTGAATAATAAGTATTTATACCGTCATTATACACATTTATTACTGAGATCATTTTCACGTATCTATGGAAATAAATCAAATATTTTCGTCTTCACGTACACAATAAGGCCTATAGATCTTATCTGCCATTTCCCTCCTTAAATATTAACCTTACAAGAAATATGTCTTAATTAAAATATGCTCATTTTTGCTACGTCCACCCACTGCCAATGAAATTTACGTTCTAACATGTCACGGTCTACATTTAAGCCTTTTTTTTTGGTGAAACAAATATATAGTATTCTACTCCGTGTCAGTTTGACAATAACTGTTATCCTTTAATTAAATCATACGTTCATACTCAAAACACACATTTTATTTACACACTTCATTCCTCAACGGAGTTTTTTTCTCATTACACCACAGGCAAGCCTGGAAAATTCTTCTTCAGAATAGCCTTTTACAAGCTTTTTTTCAATTCATCTTTAACGTGTTGTGCATGTTTAAATGATATAACAATTCTATTCACATCCTTTTCATCCGTTCCCTCGATGTGTTGAGTATTTCTCCTGGCTAATAATGCTCAAAACGCACATTTAAATTACACAAGTCATTTATCTACGGATATTTTTTTTTATTACACCACAGGCAAGCCTGGAAAGTTCTTCATCAGACAAGCGTGTTAAAAGCTTCTTTTCAATTCAGCTATAACGTGTGGTGAATGTTTACTCGCTTGGCAATGTATTATTTTCATAAAAGCAGCTCAGATTATTATGAAATCAAAACACGCATAATTTGTTATTTCTCAATGGATTTTTTTTCTGATTGAACCACAGGGAAGCCTCTTGAACCCTGGTTTTTTATTCATCTATAATGTGGGGTGCAATAACATACGGTTCTCGAGATAATAATGTTTTACCAGCTTTCTAAGTGGGCTAAAAGGCACTTCTCCAATGAAAAATTAAACTTCATGCAATCATTTCTCGATGAATTTTTTTCCCAATTACATAACAGGGAGGCCTGTTGAACTCATGATATTTATTCCTCTATAACGTTTTGTGAAACAAAGCACGGTTCTCTACATATTCATGTATTTCATGTTACGCAGCCTATTTCATTGTATCAGCGTAACGGTTATTTGGTTGGGGTTAAAAGGCACCACTTCAAGTTAAAAACACGCTTAATATCATCATTTCTCAATGGATTTTTTCCTAAATTACACCACAGGGAAGCCCGTTGAAATACGGATTTTTATTCTTCAAACACAGTTTGTGAAATAACACACGCTTCTCGAGATATTAATGTATTACCGATTCCGCAGCCTAATTGCCAGCTTATAGGAGTAACGGTTTTCTGCGGTTAGCACAAAGGCTTTGTGTCACACGGTCTGCTTCATCGCTAGAGGCAAGACGTATTACACTGCGCTCTTATCTCTCTGGTAACTTTGTCTGGTTATTATCATATATATCATACGATATTTTGCATGATAATTATAGGATGGCTTCGGTCACAAATGCTGCCTTAGAGGACATTCAGTTGGGTCGCAAACTCACTGATGAAGCCATTGTACCTTTATTGGGGATATTTGCTACCCATACTGGCATCGCATATGTCGGGCCAGCTGTCCTCATGACTGCCCTCTTCCCCAGGGCTCGCCTTCCAGACTTCTCGGCAGAGGCGAAAGCGCTGCTAATAGTTCATCTCGGCAAAACCGAGGCTGATGGACATTGGGCCCTGGTTACTTCTATCTATTATAATAATATAAGCGAAAGTGTGTCTGTCTGTCTGTCTGTCTGTGTGTGTGTGTGTGTGTGTGGTATAGGTTCTACCCCCCGTGGCGGAATCCCCTCATATGGCACAGTTTTGGAACTGGCTTGACCAGGGGAAGGTTTTAAGCACACTTATGAGATGATCCGATCACTTTTTTTTTTTTTTTTTTTTTTTTAGTAGCCTATTAGCGAGAATTGTTAAAAAAAAGTGGGATGCGAGAATTGAGGAAACCTTGATGTAGGGTGATGGGTAATGGGTGGGGTGATGGGTAATGGGTGTGGGGTGATGGGTGAGTGAATGGGTGGGGGGTGATGGGTGAGGGAATAGGTGGGGGGTGATGGGTGAGGGAATAGGGGGGGGGTGATGGGTAATGGGTGCGTGTTGATGGGTAATGGGTGAGTGAATGGGTGGAGGAAGATGGGTAATGGGGTGGGGTGAATGGTGGGGGTTGACTGGGTAATGGGTGATGGAATGGGTTGGGGGTGATGTGAATGGGTTGGCGTTAATACATACATTTCTACATCCATGATTTCAGGAAAGTTAGAAGGGGCTATCTGGAGAGTCTGTGTTTGGTGGGCCAGCCCTCCGCAGGAGCTAGCCAAAAAGTCCGCCCGGAGGGCGGCTTTGCGGCTAGTCTATTATATATGGATCGTCTCTAAGCACTAAAATACAAGGTGGTAGTGCATACCCATCACTTGCACCGTACTGGAAAGCCTCGTCAGTGAGGTGCTTGGGCAGGTGCAGGACTTCGCCGCTCTTCTTAGTGAATGTTGCCTCCTTGAAGGGGAAATAATCTGGATTTGGTATTCCCCAACCCAAATTTAATAAGTTACTAGAACCCCTGTGGTCCAGCCCTGAAAACACATAAGATTGATAAGTAGTTTGGTGGTGCATCATTGAATTAAATTTTATAGGATTTATATACAGTACCTACTCGCATATGATTTAGCATTATGGAGTGGTTGGTATGAGTGAAATGGGGAACTTTCAAGGCTAGCGCCACCAAATGTTTCTAGCGCTGGCACTTCTTTTGCACTTTGACTAAACTACACTAAACACTAAACTACATTTTTATTAAGAACTTTCAGTTTTTGTATTGAAGTCTAATTCTGATATGCCCCGAAGAAGCACAGGGAATTTACGGTAATTGATAGATCATTCAAACTCAAAGTGCAAATGAAGTGACAGTGCTAGAGACATCTGGTGTCGTTAGCTTTTCAGAAAGTTCCTCATAAGAGTGTATCTACAGTATTCCATGATGGATGCCTGAAGGGTGATTGTAACCTCGCAAATACTCACTCATTCTGCATAGGTAGGGCAATGTCAGCCGCCTCACAGTTGTGGATAAATATTTGTCGTAGTGAATCATAGTAATGTTGCCTCTGTACGTCCTTCGTGCTGAGAGAGATACAGAAATACATTAACTTATATTTCTTCGTTGTGGTGTATTCGTGCAACTGTAATCTTGATGGAGTAACTTATCAAAACATTCAAGAGTTCGTAGGCACCCCACACACATACTTATAAGGGACACACGTAAGACATAAACAGACCTGACCGACCCATGTGCTCCGCATGTGCTCGTGCCCACAGCTACGTGACGCGTATACGTATACGGCGTGCCCTACACAGACACGTGCAACCGCCAAGCTCGTCCCACTACCAAACTACCTCTCCACTACTGCTTCCTGCCACCACACTCTTTCAGTACATGTATGGTACCCCTGACGGTTCATAATGGTGGAATAGAATAGAATATAAAAGAGAAAGCAGGAGATGGGGAAGTGGGGACAGGGAGAAGAATAGATGGGTGAGAGAAAGATTTTCTCACTGGAAAAATTGGAAAATTGGAAAGATTGGAAAAATCCAATCATCCAAGGATACTATACTCTTATAGCATCCTTGGGCGGATTTTGGCAGTTATGTAGGGGCATAGACCACTATATCTCTGGACTGTTGACGCGCCAGTGTTTTGAAATCGCCAGGCTGCATAGGGGCCCTACTGGTCCAATCTACATACCATCTACACCGTCCTTGACTGTACCGAGAATGCATAAGTGTGGTTGGGGTGTGGCTAAGGTGTGGTGGGTGTGGTGGGGTGAAGGTGTGGTGGTGGGGGGGGGGGTGCGAGTGGCTGGGAGATGAGAGGAAATTATGTGGAATGGTTGTGGGTGGGGGTGGGTGGTTATAGTGTGGTAGGGGGGTAGAGGATGGGGTTATAGTGTGGTGGGGGGGAGATATTGGGGTGTGGTTATAGTGTGGTGGGGGGAGATATTGGGGTGTGGTTACGAGCGAGCGCAAAGCGCTCGTGAGTCCTCGGTGGATACGGGATTTTTCTCACTTAAGCGGCCGACCCGGCCCGGCCCGACCCGCGACCGTCACGCTTTTCAGGAGCTTATATCTTTGGAATCCCGCTTCCGATTGACAAGCGGTCTTCGCCATCTGATAGCCCCATTCAATCACTTTTGTGCTTGACATGTTTGTCTCACGTGAGGGGTCAGCATGGCGCGTGCCGCGTGAGGGGTGTCAGACAACGTTATCTTGCTATAGCTGAGAAACGGCTGTACCGACTAAGTTGAAATTTTGTGTGTGGTTTGAGACCACACACCTAGCAATGTCACACAGGTCAAACTCCGGGTGACGCCGCACGTGCGCACGTGCGGCGGGTTTCTACGGGCTCGCTCGTCCCTCGCCGATTAAGGCGTCTTACTAGTGTAAATATAACTGTTCAGAGAGAGAGAGAGAGAGAGAGAGAGAGAGAGAGAGTCCAACCTTCACTTCTTCTGTACAAATATAGATAGATAACGTCTGTTTGTCTGTCTGTCTATCTAGATCAACATAATCGCTTCAAAAATATACCACCACCACCAATAAAAACAAAAAGCATTACAATTATTTTCATGCCCTACTTCTCTTCCCTTCCCTCATCCCCTCTCCTTTCCCCTCCCCCTTCATCCTCCCCACTAACACCCCCTCCCTTCCCTCCATCCCTCTAAACACAGGAGGGAGGGAGGGGGGGAAGGGGAGACAAAGTTGTGAGAACTAAACATAAACAAACTTGGTAAATAAACTAACATAACAGAACTCATTAAACACGTCTTGTTATAGTGTGTTGGGGGGAAAGGAGGGGGATAGAATATTGAGGAAAGATAAGAGTTAGCTTTGGTTATGGTTGTGATAGTGGTGGGAAATATTGGGGCGTGGTTATAGTGTGGTAGGGGGTAGAGGAAGGGGATGGAGTGTTGTGGAAGGATAGAGAGAGGTGTGGTTATGGTTGTGGTTGTGGTAGTTCTGGGGGGATAGAAGGCTGGTGTTAGGAGTGGTGTGGAAGTGGGAGTTGTAATGGGTTGTGGTGGAGTGTGGTTGTGCATGTGGTAGGGATCGAGTGATAGTTAAGGTGGCAGGTGTTGTGAGTGGGTTGTGAGGTGTTTAAAGTGGGTTGTGAGTTGTTGTTAGAGAGTTATAAGATATTAATAATTATGAGGTGTTGTTAGTGGGTTATGAGTTGTGAGGGGTTATGAGTGGGTTATAAAATTTATGATGGTTATGTGTTGTGAGTGGGTTATGAGTAGTTATGATTTGTTGTGAGTGGTTTATGAGTAGTTATGATTTGTTGTGAGTGGGTTATGAGTAGTTATGATTTGTTGTGAGTGGGTTATGAGTAGTTATGAGTGGGTTATGAGTACAGGGAGGTCCCGATATACGAGCATTCGGTATACGAGAATCCGATGATACGAGATGTGTAAATTAGGGTCTATTTTCAATATACGAGATCGAAAATCCAATGCTACGACATTCAAACTGGGGTGAGTAAAATTATCAAGTTCAAAATACTCGCCCTACCACTCCCAGTCTGGACAAAGGGGGATTTAGTTGACCCCAGTCAGGTCACTCCTAGCAAGCCGTGACCTGAAGGGTAATTAAGCATATGGCGCGGCCTGACATTTAGTTGTAATTAGCCAGGTGTGCGGCTCCAACCTTGGGACTGCAGTCAGTAACCTGAAGGGTAATTAAGCATATGGCGCGGCCTGATCCTTAGTGGTAATTAGCCAGGTGTGCGGCTCCAACCTTGGGACCGCAATCAATGACCTGAAGGGTAATTAAGCATATGGCGCGGCCTGATCCTTAGGGGTAATTAGCCAGGTGTGCTGCCCCAATCTTAGGACCTCTACACTACCCTCTTTTGTATCACGCGGTGTCCCCTACAGTACAACGTCTTTTTTGCTTGTTATGCATGTTTTATGTTTAATTAATGTTGAGTTATGTTATTTTGTGTGCTATTTTCTCTTTCAGAATGCTTTTTCTACAGAATAGGTAGTACAGTGTGGGTAATATAGACGCTGTGTGTTTGTTGTGTTTGCTATAGTTTATTTTAGCTTGAAAAACACGGTTTTTTTTTTTTTTTTAATTGAGGTCTGGACAACTATTTTTACCATGTTATTGTTTTTATACGGTTTTGCTTTACGAGTTGCCAGGGAACCAACTGATCGTATTTCGGACCATCTGTAGTTATGTTGTTGTAGTGTATGAGAGTTATGATTTGTTGTGAGTGGTTATGAGTAGTTATGATTGCCGTGAGGGTTGAGTAGTTATTGTGTGAAGGGGTGATAGTTATGATTTGTGTGACGGGTTATGTAGTTTATGATTTGTTGTGAGTGGGTTATGAGTAGTTATGATTTGTTGTGAGTGGGTTATGAGTAGTTATGATTTGCTGTGAGTGGGTTATGAGTAGTTATGATTTGTTGTGAGTGGGTTATGAGTAGTTATGATTTGTTGTGAGTGGGTTATGAGTAGTTATGATTGGTTGTGAGTGGGTTAAGAGGTGTTATGAGTTATTAATGAGTAGGTTATTAGATGTTGTGACTTGTGAGTGGGTTGTGAGGTGAGTGAAATCCGGGACGCATCATAAACTTCCCCTCATATGGTTTTAATCACCTCACACACACACACACACACACACACACACACACACACACACACACACACACAAGGGTACTCTGTGGTGTAGGGGAAGCACGCTCGGTTCACAACCGAGAAGTCCCGGGTTCGATCCCCGGGCGGAGCGGAAACAGTTGGGTTGTTTCCTTAAAACCCGAGCCCCTGTCCACCCAGCAGTGAATGGGTACCGGGTGTTAGCCGGGGTTTGTGACCTGCTCTCCGGGGTGCTGGCTTCGGCCAACACAAAGCACTAAGGATGAATGATAAAAATTTTGATATGGAGACGGGGCCACACGAGCATTGCTCTGGCCCTGTAAAATACAACTAGATGAATACAACTATATGAATACACACACACACACACACACACACGTAACATTTATCACCACTAACCCCCCCCATAAAGCCCCCTCCTCCCACAAACCCCCCCACAACCCCTCCTCCACCTCACCGTAACCTCATTTCACACCCTTTCAACCCCCTACACTCATCTCCACTAACCTCAACATCTCCATAACAGCTTCTTCTTTACTTCCTATATAGCCTACTCCTATCATCTCCACTCATCTCCTATAGTCTCTTCTTTCACTCCTATGTAAACTACGTCACTATCAGCGACTTTCTATTAGGAACTGAAAACCTACAAAAATTCGCTTCGATAAACCTTCCTGGTTACCGAATGAACAGTGAAGTTGAAAACAGACACTCCGACTTAAGGGCCCTTGTGCAACAGGCTGATATTCCGGGCGCAGTCCAGAGATTTACAGTGGTCTATGTATCCAAGATACATACAAGATGGCCAAGTTATCAGATAGCCTTGTCTACTCTGATATAGTAAGTATACTGTAGTGCTAAATCTTTTCATATATAGTTGCAGTGTGTCCTTTAGCACAAATAGTAATAGCTAATCGGCTAAAAGAACGGATCTGTGTATCAGCATCACAAAATAATGATTTTGTGTGTATGTGTATGTAAGTGTTCCCAGATAGAAAGGCATACGGTATGGGAACAAACAATACATAATATGTTCCTCATTTTTGGAGGGACAAAACTATCCGATTTTTTCTCTTTTTGGGGGGGACATGGCGCCTGGTGGCCGCCCCAGAATTCGCGCGTGGCAAGTGTTGGATGGTACTATAAACTGAAAAGCCGACCGGACACCCCTGCCGCCATCTTTTTCCCCAGCGGGAAATATATCCCCACGGATTGACCAAAAGCCACATTTTTTTACCCTAGTTAGTAAAATTCGTAGCGCCTTTCCCTTTCCCTCTCTCCCTAGTACGTATAGTTAAACCTTCCACCCACTCAGGCGATCGTCTGGCGCAGCTTGTAATATGTATCTATTTTCATCACTAATTCGTAGTATTTATTCTTCTAATTACGAGCACCAGTGTGACCCAGTAAAACGTTCATCCTGGGATCTAGCACACTGTGAGGAACGAAGATAACGATGGACGGAGTAAGGTATATACCTTACTCCGTCCATCGTTATCTTCGTCGCCAGGCGCCATATATTACGAACTAGCCGCAAAGCCGCCCTCCGGGCGGACTTTTTGGCTAGCTCCTGCGGAGGGCTATTAGTGGTGGGCCTGTGGCCCACCACCTGTGTTTGGTGGGCCTTCGGCCCACCAAACACGGACTCTCCAGATAGCCCCTTCTAACTTTCCTGAAATCACGGATGTAGAAATGTATGTATTCCCCCCACCCATTCACTCACCCATTACCCATCACCCCCCACCATTCACTCACCCATTACCCATCACCCCCACCCATTCACTCACCCATTACCCATCACCCCCCACCTATTCCCTCACCCATCACCCATCATCCCCAACCCATTCACTCACCCATCACCCCACACCCATTACCCATCACCCCACCCATTCACTCACCCATTACCCATTACCCTACATCAAGGTTTCCTCAATTCTCGCAACCCACTTTTTTTTCACAATTATCGCTAATAGGCTGCTAAAAGAAAGAAAAAAAAAAGTGATCGGATCATCTCATAATTGGGCTTAAAACCTTCCCCTGGTCAACCCAGTTCCAAAAATGTGCCATATGAGGTGATTGCGCCACGGGGGGCGGAACCTATACCAGACACACACACACACACACACACACACAGACAGACACACTTTCGCTTATATTTACCATTACCCATCACCCCCCACCTATTCCTCACCCATCACCCATCACCCCCAACCCATTCACTCACCCATCACCCCACACCCATTACCCATCACCCCACCCATTCACTCACCCATTACCCATCACCCTACATCAAGGTTTCCTCAATTCTCGCAACCCACTTTTTTTTTCACAATTATCGCTAATAGGCTGCTAAAAAAAAAAAAAAAAAATGATCGGATCATCTCATAATTGGGCTTAAAACCTTCCCCTGGTCAACCCGGTTCCAAAAATGTGCCATATGAGTTGATTGCGCCACGGGGGGCGGAACCTATACCAGACACACACACACACACACACCACAGACAGACAGACAGAGAGACACACTTTTGCTTATATTATTATAGATTACCCATCACCCCCCACCTATTCCCTCACCCATCACCCATCACCCCCAACCCATCACCCCCCACCCATTCACTCACCCATCTCCCCACACCCATTACCCATCACCCCACCCATTCACTCACCCATTACCCATCACCCTACATCAAGGCTTCCTTAATTCTCGCAACCTACTTTTGTTTTCACAATTCTCGCTAATAGGCTGCTAAAAAAAAAAAAAAAAAAAAAAAAAGTGATCGGATCATCTCATAAGTGGGCTTATGACCTTCCCCTGGTCAACCTGATTCCAAAAATGTGCCATATGAGGTGTTTGCGTCACGGGGGGCGGAACCTATACCACACACACACACACACACACACACACACACAGACAGACACACTTTCGCTTTTATTAATATAGATAGAAGAAGATAGATGTAAGCATCACTACAGATTTGTATGTGCAACTGAAGAGGCATGCACACTCAGTTTGCACAGTAGTTTATATAATGGGCGTAGTTTATATTATTTACGGCTGCGCTGTATATCTATAATAATATAAGCGAAAGTGTGTCTGTCTGTCTGTCTGTGTGTGTGTGTGTGTGTGTGTGTGTGTGGTATAGGTTCCGCCCCCGTGGCGCAATCACCGCATATGGCACATTTTTGGAACCGGGTTGACCAGGGGAAGGTCATAAGCCCACTTATGAGATGATTCGATCACTTTTTTTTTTTTTTTTTTTTTAGCAGCCTATTAGTGATAATTGTGAAAAAAAAAAGTGGGTTGCGAGAATTGAGGAAACCTTGATGTAGGGTGATGGGTAATGGGTGAGTGAATGGGTGGGGTGATGGGTAATGGGTGTGGGGTGATGGGTGAGTGAATGGGTGGGGGGTGATGGGTTGGGGGTGATGGGTGATGGGTGAGGGAATAGGTGGGGGGTGATGGGTAATGGGTGAGTGAATGGGTGTGTGGTGATGGGTAATGGGTGAGTGAATGGGTGGGGGGTGATGGGTAATGGGTGAGTGAATGGGTGGGGGGTAATGGGTGAGTGAATGGGTGGGGGTAATACATACATTTCTACATCCATGATTTCAGGAAAGTTAGAAGGGGCTATCTGGAGAGTCCGTGTTTGGTGGGCCGAAGGCCCACCAAACACAGGTGGTGGGCCGCAGGCCCACCACCAATAGCCCTCCGCAGGAGCTAGCCAAAAAGTCCGCCCGGAGGGCGGCTTTGCGGCTAGTATTATATAAAGTGCAGCCGTAGCCGATCTAGCGTTAAGGGTTCCATCATCCTGCCCACACCTCTCCCCATTTGTCTATTTGCGCGACATTCGAGATCTCTTCCTATCGGCAACAAATATTTTAGTTGTCTACGATTCAATACTGATCAGTTATCATGCTTCCCTTGAAATCATGATCAATTTCTCGTGATCAATTTAATGAACTTTGATTCCTTTACCGCAGATAACACTAAAGTCGCCAGGACAACGTTTTTTTCGATTTACAGACGTCCGGTGGCGTTAATACTTACATTTCTACATCCATGATTTCAGGAAAGTTAGAAGGGGCTATCTGGAGAGTCTGTGTCATTTTGTGTCTTCATCTATGTCATATTATGGCTATAAATGAACAAATTACAAAAATATCAACCGAGTGGCGACCTACACTAATATCGCCACCTAGTGTTTATGTTCTAAGTGTTTTCCCGCCGTCGTCGTCGCCGGAAAAAAAACCAGTAGCGAAATTTGCAACCGTATATACTTGCTGATACAAAGCATAAAACAACACTGAAACAGGGTAGATTATAGTCATGATATAAACTACTGTGCATCATCTTCAGTGGCACATACAAATCAGCAAAGGTGGGCATTCCGCAATTTTAGTCCGCAATTCCGCAATTCCGCAACTTGCGGAATGGTAATTCGATTGCGGAATTGCGCAATTACGGATGCCTGAAAAAATTGCGGAATTGCGAATTGCGGACCGCCAAAATTTTGAAACGCAATCGCAATAACTTGCGGAATGGGTAATTCGGTTGCGGAATTGCGCAATTACGGATGCTTGAAAAAAATGCAGAATTGTGGGTTGAGGACCGCCAAAATTTTGAAACGCAATCGCAATAATTGTGACGGTCACCACCTTCAAAGTGGCAAGTGCCCGCGTGAACATAAGTCTCCACCAAATATTGTGGAGACTACACTGCCAACTGCCAACTTGCCAAGTGTAGCACAGTCACTCAGTCAGTGAGTGCTGGAACTTGGGATTGAGAGCGTGTACGCTGGCCGTGTGTGTGATTAGTTGCCAACCTCCTCATACTGAACCAGAAGAAGTAAGAGGAGGAGGAGGAAGAGGAAGATTAGTAGATTACTTAGATCAGTAATTACTAGCCAGTAGACTGTGCAGTGTAGGAGTAAAGAAAAACACTAAAAGAGACAGACTTAATTGTGAAGGACAAGTAACAAGTATAGACAGAAAGAGAATAGGAATACAGAAGTATTAAACACTAATAAAGAGTCTAGAGACATTTTTTGTTTTAATTGTAGGTGTTTAAGAGTCTAGATATTAGCGTACTGGTTATATATTTATGTGTTAATCTATACTAAGACAGGATGTCCGAGTGTCTGAGTGTCGCCTAGCGGATGCCGAGTGCTGACACCTTTTGATGAGGTTACGTTGACGAAGTATCACGCCATGGCCCATAAGAATGACGTGGACAGTCAACCCGGTGTCTTGATGCAATACGTAGAGACACCTCGCTCCTGGCTCCGGACTGCACACACAAGTTGTGTGTGTGTGTCATCTCAGCGCTCTGCCCAAGGATGATGACGCTTACGAGAGTGCAACAGGCCTGAGAGACATGAACACCGGAACCTGCCACTTCTGTCCTCCCTTCCTTATATGCTGCAACTGGCCGGAGGAGGGAGACAGAAGACAGAACACAAGAGATTACGAGGAGACGCGTTACAGGGCGCTCCTACTCACGACACCTTTCAGAGTGTCTGTTTGTACTCCACACCCAGGAGGTGTGAGAGTACCTTGTCACGAAACTAACTCTTCTGGCTCTGTCTATTAGACACTAGTTTCATTGGCCGTTACTTAACGAACAGCGTGACATTATTAATGTATAAACCTTCACAAGTGTACATATATATACAATATATATATTTTGTAGTATATTGTCTTACTCGAATCCTTTGGCACTAAGAATATTTATAAATTACGTAAGAACCGCTCGACCACGTTAAGCCCATACATACCACTTTATTTGACGTGTACCTCTGGGCAACGAAGCAAGTTACCAGCCCGTCAAGAGGGCGTCATCCGGCAATCACCCCTTACAGGTTAGTCAACCAGTATCAACATGGAGTGAACCCGTTATCCGTAAAATAACCATACTAAGAAGGGTAACATAACTGGGGCAGCGGTGGGATATCTAAATAGCTGTGACCCCTGTTACCTGTAACAACACACAGATAAGGGTAACATAGAGATGTTTAAGAGTCTAGAGACATTTTTTGTTTTAATTGTAGGTGTCAAAATTAGTTTGCGGAATTGCGGAATTGCGGAATTTCGATTGCGAAAAGGCCTATCTGAAAAAAATTGCGGAATTGCGATTGCGGATTGCTGCAGGTCGGAATTACGGAATTGCTATTGCGGAATTGGAAAAAAAACTGCGATGCCCACCTCTGCAAATCAGTAGTGATGCTATAATTCGTAATATATGGCGCCTGGCGACATTAGTGCACCCTGGCGACTACTATAGTGTTATCTACGGTAATAGGCTTATAAGAACATAAGAAAATAAGGAAGCTACAAGAGGCCGCGAGGCCTACACGTGGTAGTTCCTGTCACCTAACACTACCTACATCCACCTTTCATCCCCATCCATGAACCTATCCAGCTCCCCTTTAAAGCTCCCTAATGACTCCGCACTAACTACCTGTCTACTGAGACCATTCCACTCATTCACCACCCTATTTGTGAACCAGTTTTTCCCTATTTCCTTTCTAAATCTACGCTTTTCCAGCTTGAATCCGTTACTTCTTGTTCTACCCTGGTTAAAAGCCGTAAGAACTTTTCCTACCTCTCCTTTATTAAATCCCTTTATCCACTTAAAAACTTCTATCAGATCGCCCCTTACTCTGCGTCTCTCGAGTGAGTGTAATTTTAATAACTTCAATCTCCTCTCATAATTTAAAGTTACGCATCCTTGTATCATTTTGGTCATCCTTCTCTGCACTTTTTCTAAAAAACACTATATCCATCCTGTAATATGGAGACCAAACTGAACTGCAAAAGTCTAGGGAGGCCTGACTAGAGCCAATAAAGCTTTAGAATAACTTCCGCACTTCTACTTTTAACACTTCTGGTAATGAATCCTAATACTCCTATTAGCTCTATTTCTGGCCATCAATACATTGTTTCCTAGGTCGGAGGTCTGGGCTCACCCTCACTCCAAGATCTTTTTCACCTTCTGATCTTTTCAGCGATACATTGTTATGGTGTATCTTTACCAGGGTTTTTTCTACCAACATTCATAACGCTAACATTTATCAATATTAAATTCCATCTGCCATCTGACTGCCCACTCGTTAAGTTTATCTAAGCCCTCCCTGCAATATTTTTTAACGTCAGACTGTGATCCAATAATCCTACCTAACTTAGTATCATCAGCAAACTTGCGATATACTGCTAATCCCACTATCCAAGTCGTTGATGTAAATCAAAAATAGTAATGGGCCCAAAACAGACCCTTGTGGAACTCCACTTGTCACCAGTCCCCATTCAGATTTGGAACCATTTAATTGTAACCCTTTGTTGCCTATTACGTAGCCAAGCTCTGATAAAATGAAGACCTTCCATCTATACCATGAGCCCTAACCTTATTTAAGAGTCGCTCGTGTGGTACTTTGTCAAATGCCTTACTAAAGTCCAGATATATTATATCATAATCCTTATCATTATCTGCCGTCTCATAAACTTTCCTATAAAAACTCAATATATGAAGTTATATGATTAACTGATTAACTCCTCTAAAATCAATGCAGATGTACGTATGTGCACAAAACCTGGCCTTATAATTAGGAAAAGGACGACCCGTAAAACCTTTTTAGTCGCCACTGCACTAATGTCGCCAGGCGAATTTATAGGCGAATATTACGAATGTTAACATCATACACTTGTATATAAATTTATGTTTCCACTGAAGACAGGTACATAATAAAAACTACTGTGCATGCCTCTTCAGTGACACATACAAATCTGTAGTGATGCTAACATTCGTAATATATAGGGTATCTATATATAGGGGGTAACGCCATTCATAGGCCTTATGTTAAACGCTACTGGGCGCCATCTTAGCGCCAGGGGCCTCTTCGTTCACTCTTTGACCCGGGAAGTTCTCAAGGCATTACCCGCAGTATAAACATGTTATACAGTATAAAGGATATACTGTTATCTTCGGAAATGTTTGTTCTATAAGATTATCACATAAAACATAGTAAAACACATTAAAAAGGTCATTATGTGATAGAAGAAATATGATGAACTTGACATTCACTTAAAACTCGCGTCATGTAAAAATTTGTGGGACAGCTTAATAAATGGAAGATATCAATAGAAGCAGAATTTTATTACTTTCCATTGCTATATTTCGTTTTTTGATAAATGCAGTAAATAAACATGTATATTTAGCGTTAACTAAATAAATCGCGGTGGCGTCAAACCCCCCTCTCTCTCTCTCTCCTCTCTCTCTCTCTCTCTCTCTCTCTCTCTCTCTCTCTCTCTCTCTCTCACGGAGAGAGAGAGAGAGAGAGAGAGAAGAGGAGCGAGAGAGAGAGGAGGGGAAGAGGAGAGGAAGAGGAGGGAAGAGAGAGAGTAATGAGAGAGATATTGAGATATATGGGTGTAGGTTAGTTTTAGTATTACGCTGTGGGTTCTGTGTTCTGTATAGTTAATATTAAGTCCTTGTAAACTTGGCAACCCGCGGTGGTTCCTGCCACCTGGCGGGGATCCCTACAATGTCTTCCCGCGCATGCGCTACACTCGCGCGGCTGGGTCGTGACCTGGCTGGCCGACCTCGTCACCTCCCTGCTCAGAGGACTACTTATCATCATGGAGGAAGGTCGGCCGCTCCTATCATCATACAACCACGTGTTACCTATACCTTTTACCAGTGTCTTAATAAACGTCTATCAAAGCAGAGAGTGCTATGAAGTGTGGGGCAGGTGTTTCCGGCTTCTTTCCTGTGAATACAGGAGTGGGCAAGGGGGGCGTCCTTGCCCCATCACTTTTCAACGCTTGTATGGACTGGGTATTGGACAAGGTTTTGTAGATCAAAGTGATTGTGGAGCATCCGTTGGCAACACCAAGATCACTGATCTTGTTTTTGCCGATGATGCATTTATCTTTGCTGATTCGCTGGAGGTCCTGGTGATGGCTCTCGAGGCGCTGCACGAGGAAGGCAAAGCCTTGGACTTGGGGGGTCGCCTGGCTCAAGACCAAGGTTCGGGTGTTTGGAGACTTACTGAGATGAACAGTACAGTCTTTTCATGCGTGTGGCGAGGACATTGAGATTTTGGGAAATTTTTTTTACATCCCTTTGGGTAGCGCAAAGTCCATAATGAAGGCGGGTCACGTCAAAAGTTTAAACGGCGGATTGGCATAGCCGCGGTGTTATGGACTCGCTCAGCGGGAGAAATTTGGCGTTGTCCGGTACCTGTGCAGGAGGACAAAGATCCGGATCTTCAAATCGCTTGTGATCCCTGTCTTACTCATGGTTGTGAGACATGGACACAAAATAGTGACTTGAAGAGACGAATCAATGCTTTGGTAATAATGTTCTTCGCAGAATCATGGGGAAATCGCCGGGATGATTACGTGTCAAATCAGCGATTGCACCGTGAGACTGAATCGAGGCCTATTACCTGCACAGTCCGTCAGCGGCCAACTTCGGCTATATGGGCATGTGGCCACGCTACCCTGAACCGATCCTTCCCATCGGGTTGTATCTGTAAGAGACAATCCGGCGTGGAGGAGGCCAAGGGGGCGCCCACAAGGCTCGGGCTGGGGCAAGTTGATGTTTCTTGTCGAGAGCTGCTTGGTATGGGAAAGGAGGGCCCGCATGGGAACTCGCGCGAGGTGACCCCCCGGGAGTGGCGTCGTAGGGTGGGCGAGGCGACGCGCCCCCCGGCGTATGCCCCCAATGATTGATTGAAAGCAGAGATACCTGTTTCTGCTCACCCTACAGGTGACATACTAGCCACCTTACACATGGTGACAGCAGTGGGTTTGGTAATCCCGTAAATCAGAATCTTTCCTTGTTCCCGCCAAGTCCACGTGGTCCGCCACTCCAGGCCTCCCTCTCGCCACGAACAACAAGCCCCGCCACATCGTTCCTCCCGCCTATCATCCAGCAGCCGCCACGGACCCCCGTGCCCCTACATCAACTACCTGCCCCCACGTGTGACTCCGCGTCGCCTGATCTTTCCCTCACACCCTTTAAGCTGCTCACGTCAAGGTATCGTTCTGCATCCCGCCTCTCCTGGTTTAGTTTTGAGAGGAAGAATTTGAGTGGTGCGAGCCGCTCAACTCTCTCTCAAACGCCTGTGCGCGACTCGGGCGGGCCGTTCGAGTTGCCACCCGAGCGCCCAAACCAAAACCTTGGGCGCTCTGCGAGGTGTGATGTCATGACAACAACAATGGCCGCCCAAACAGAGACGAAATTTTAGACAAATTTTTTGCTATTCCTGCCAATTAAGTCGAAAGACTACAATGTTATCCCGCAGCATGCATTGACAAAGCACTGCTAAGTACTGTACTGGAGCCTACTTATAATTAATAATGAAATACAGTAAATTGGAGTGATAATTTACGATTATTATAGTGGTCCAATGAACAGTGGAGGGAGATACATTTATTCAAGTTCACATTACAAACCCCTTATATAAGCAATTAGGTATTTCCTAGTTTTTTTTTAATATATGTGCAGTTTAAACCAATAAAAAATAGGGTGGTTTTAGATATCCTGAACGTTTCATTCTCATCATAAGGAGTATTTCTAACCCCTACAATAGCCGGCAGGGTATATGGGCCCTTTGGGGGAAATTTTAAAAAAAGCTGTGACCCCTGTTCCCCGAAACAAACACGGGAAAAGGGGAAACCCATAGAGATTTTTAAAGAGTCAAGAAAACTTTTTTTTTTTAAATTGTAGGTGTAAAAAAATTTTTTTTTGCGGAATTGGGAAATTGGGGTTTTTTTCGATTGGAAAAGGCCTTCTAAAAAAAATTGGGGAAATTTTGGCGATTGGGGGGGGATTCCCCTGAAAGGTGGGAATTTAAAGGGAAATTGCATTGGGGAATTTGGGAAAAAAAACTGCGGGGGGCCCACCTCTGAAAATCTTAGTGTGCTAAATTCGAAATAAAGGGCCCGCCTGGCGACTTAGTGAAACCCTGGCGACACTATGTTTTCCCTTAACTAAAAAAGGCTTATAAGAACATAAAAAAAAAGGAAGCTACAAGAGGCCGCGGGGCCTACACGGGGTATTTTCCCTGTCCCTAACCCTACCTACATCCCCCCTTTCACCCCCCATCCATGAACCTTCCACCCCCCCTTTAAAGCTCCCTAATGCCCCCACTAACCCCTTTTCCCTACGGGAACCATTCCACTCATTCCCCCACCCTATTTGTAAACCCTTTTTTCCCTATTTCCTTCAAAATCTACGCTTTTCCAGTTGAATCCGTTACTTCTTGTTCAAACCCGGGTTTAAAACCCGTAAAACTTTTCCAAACCTCTCCTTTATTTTTCCCTTTACCCCTTTTAAAAACTTCTAAAAGATCCCCCCTTTTACTCTGCTCTCTCGAGTGAGTGAAATTTTTTAATAAACTTCAATCTCCTCCCCCATCAAAAGTTCCGAAACCCCTTGAAATCTTTTTTGGTCATCCTTCTCGGGCCGTTTTTCTAAAAACCACTATATCCCCCCTGTAATTGGGCCAAAACTAAACTGCTAGCCCCTGGGTGAGGCCTGACTAGATCCAGATAAGCTTTAGAAAAACTTCCGCACTTCTATTTTTAAAACCCTTCCCTGGTATGAATCCTAATACCTTTTTTTTTTTTTAAGCTCTTTTTTCTGCCTCAATCCCTTTTTTCCTAGGTCGGAGTCTGGCTCCCCCCTCACTCCAAATCTTTTTCCCCTTCCTAAATTTTTTCCCCACCCGTCCCTTGTTTATGGTGTACAAATTACCGGGTTTTTTTTTTCCTACCAACTTTCAAAAAGGGCTACATTTTCAATTTTAAAATTTCCCATCTCCCATCTGTTTCCCACTCGTTAATTTTTATCTAAGTCTCCCTGCTTTAGGGTTTCCCTTTCAACTTTGATCCAAAAATTTCCTACCAAACTTATTTATAAATCACCCAAACTTGCTGATTTTCATATTAATCCCACTACCCAAAGCGTTGTAAAATAAAAAATAGTAATGGGCCCAAAAAGCCCCTTTTTGGGGGAAACCCCAATTTTCCCCAAAGTCCCCATTCAAAATTTGGGAAACCCCTTAATTTTAACCCTTTGTTTGCCTATTACTACCCAAAGCTCTGACCCAAATTTAAAAACCCTTCCCATCTATCCCCAGACCCAACCTTATTTAAGAGTCGCTCGTGTGGAAAACTTTTTCAAATCCTTACTAAAGTCCAAATATATTATACCCATAATCCTTATCATTATCTGCCGCCCTCAAAAATTTTTCCCTATAAAACTCAATTATGATTATATAAATTAACTGTTTAACTCCTCAAAAAACCCATGCAGATGTCGTATGTGCATCAAAAACCCCCGGGCCCCTTATAATTATGATAGGACGACCGCCCTATTTTTGGGGTCCCACTGCACTAATGTCGCCGGGGAAATTTTTAAATTGGGCGAATTTACGATTTTAACATCACTACACTTGTAAAAAATTTATTATTTTCCACTGGAAACAGGTACAAAATAAAACCCTAACGTGCATCCTTTTCCCGTGACACATAAAAAATCTGAAAGTGATGCAACTTTTCGTAATAATAGGGGTATCTTATATAGGGGTAACGCCTTTCTAGGCCTTATTTTAAAACGTACGGGGCGCCATTTAGCGCCAGGGCCTCTTCGTTAAACTCTAGACCCGGGGTTTTTCCCTAAAGGCATTACCCCCCCGTATATCATTTATACTTTGTAAAAAAGGAATACTGTTATTTTCGGAAATGTTTGTTCTATAATTTCACAAAAAACTAAAAAACACATTAAAAAAGGTCTTTATGTGCCCGGGAAAAAATATGATAAACCTTGCATTCATTTAAAAACTCGTCGCCCATGAAAACTTTGTGGGCCCAGCTTAAAAGGGAGGGAAGATATAAATAGAACAGAATTTTTTTAGTTTTCCCCAATTGCTATTTTTTCGTTTTTCTGAAAAAAATGCAGTAGTAGCATGTTATAATTTGGGTAAAAAATAACCGCGGTGGGGGGCAACCTCTCTCTCTCTCTCTCTCTCTCTCTCCCCTCTCTCTCTCTCTCTCCCCCTCCTCTCTCTCTCTCCCCAGGGAGAGAGAGAGAGAAAAGAGAGAGAGAGAAGAGAGAGAGAGAGAGAAGGGGAAGTTTATAAATTGGATAAAAGGGAGTGAAAGGTTAGTTTTTATTAGTATTACGCTGGGGGTTCTGTTTCGAAATAGTTAATATTAAGCCCTTGAAAAATTTTTGGAAACCCCCGGGGTTTTCCTGAAAACCTGGCGGGGACCCCCTACAATGTTTTCCCGCGCATGCGCTACACTCGGCGGCGGGGTGGGTGACCGGGCCTGGCCGCCTCGTCACCCCCCTCCTCGGGGACTCCCTTTATCATCATGGGGGAAAGGTCCCCCGCTCCTACCCTCTAAAACCAGGGTTTTTACCTTACCTTTTACCATTGTCTTAATAAACGTCTATCAAAGCAGAAAAGTGCTATGAAGTGTGGGGCGGTTTTTCCCCGGCTTTTTTCCTTGAATACGGGAGTAGGAAAGGGTTGTCCCTTCCCCCATCATTTTTTCAACGCTTTTTATGGACTGGGTATTGGCAAGGTTTTTAGATCAAAGTGTTTGTGGGCATCCTTTTGGCAACCCAAGATCACTGATCTTGTTTTTGCCGTAAATGCAAAATTCTTTGCTGATTCGCTGGGGGTTCCTTTGGTGATGGCTCTCGGGCGTTTGCACGGGAAGGCAAACCCTTTTGGGACTTGAGGTCCCCCTTGGGCTCAAGACCAAGTTCGGTTTTTTTGGAGATTTTACTAATGAAGGCGTACAGCCCTTTTTCTTTGCGTGTGGCGAGGACATTGAGATCTTGGAAATTTTTTAAAAATACCTTGGTAGCGCATTCCAAAAGGGACGGGGGTCACGTCAAGAACCCTTACGGCGGTTTGGGGCATGCCGCGGTTTTATGGACTCCCTAAAGGGGGAGTATTTGGCGTTGTCGGTACCTGTGCAGGAGGACAAAGATCCGGATCTTCCCCCTCGCTTTTTGCCCCTGTCTTACTCTAAAGGTTTTGAGACTGGACACTAAATAGTGAATTTTAAAAACGAATCAATGCCCCTTTTGGGAAAAGTGTCTTCCGGGGGAAACATGGGGGTTTTGCCGGGATGATTTCGTGTCAAATCAGCGAAATTTCACCGTGAGACCCCGGAAAACGAGGGCCCCCATTTTTTCCCCCACAGTCCCCTCCGCGGGCCCAAATTCCCGGCCCCAAAATTGGGGGGATTTGGCAAGCTTTCCCCCCGAAACCCATTTCCTTTTCCCCTCGGGTTGGGAAAACCCGGTTTAAAAAAAAACAAACCCCGGGGGTTGGAAAGGAAAAGGGCCAAGGGGGGGGCCCCCCAAAGGGTCCCCTGGCTGGGGCAAAATTTTTAAAGGTTTTTTTTGTCCCCCAGGCTGGCCCCTTTGGGAAAGGGAAAAAAGCCCCCGCAAAGGGAAAAATGGGGGAAAGGTGACCCCCCCGGGGGTGGGGTCGAGGGTTTTGGGCCAAAGGGGACCCCCGCCCCCCGGGGTATGCCCCAATGATTGATTGGAAAAACAAGATTAACCCCGTTTTTTCCCTTTCCCCCAAAAAAACCCCCAAAAAGGTTGAAAATACTAGCCCCCTTCCCCATGGGGACCCGCAGTTGGGGGTTTTGGGAAAACCCGTAAAACAAATCTTTCCTTTTTTTCCCGCCAAAATACCCCGTTGGTTTCCCCCCAAATCCAGGGCCCCCCTCTTTTGCCACAAAAAAAAAAGCCCCGCCAAAATCCCTTTTTCCCCCCGGCCTAATCATCCCCCAGCCGGGCCCGGAAACCCCCCTTGGCCCCCCTACAAAACCCAACCCAACCCTTCCCCCCCCACGGTGACCTCCCCCGGGCGCCCCGATCCCCTTTCCCACACACTTTTTTTTTTAAGCTGCCCCCCTCCCAAGGGAACGTTTTTTTTGCTCACCGCCCCCCCCCTCCTGGGGTGAGTTTTTAGAGGAAGAATTTTTTTTTTGGTGGGGAGCCGCTCAAAACCCCTCTCTCAAAAGCCCCGGCGCGGGTCGGGGGGGCCCCTTTTTGAGTTTTTTCCCCCCGGGGCCCCCCCCAAAACCAAAAACCCTTGGGGGGCCCTGCGGGGGGTGGGGGGTTTTTCCCCGAACCCAAAAACAATGGCCGCCCAAAAAAAGAGACCCAAATTTTTAGACAAATTTTTTTGCTATTCCCCCGCCAATTACAGTCCCAAAGACTACCCCAAAGTTTTTTTCCCGCCAAACATGCTTTTTACATGGGCCCCGGGTAAATACTGTAAAATGGAACCCACCCCTTAAAAATTTTTTAATTTAAAGGAAAAAACCCTTAAAATTTGGGGTGATAATTTTTTCGAAAATTATAGTGGTTCCCAAAAGAACAGTGGGGAGATACATTTTTTTTTTCAAGTTTTACATTAAAATCCCCTTTAAAAATAAAAAATTAAAGGGAAAAATTTTTTTAGTTTTTTTTTTTTTTAAATATGGTTTCAAATTTTAAAAACCCAAAAAAAGAAAAGTGGTTTTTTTTTATACTGAAAACCCCTTTTTTATTTTTCATCAAAGGGAAATATTTCCCAACCCCCACAATAGCCGGCCCGGGTATATGACAAAAATTTTAAACCAATTTCAAAAAGGAAAACGCGGTTTTTTTTTAAGTAAACCCGCAAAAGTTTTTTGGGTTCCCCATCGCCCAAAAGGGGTTTTTTTAGAAAAACCCCTAAAAAAAAATAAAACAAGGGGGGTTCCCGGGGGAAAATGAGGGAAGGTTTTTCGTAATCAATGCCCCCCGGGCCTTTGGTTTTTTTTTAAATATTTGGGGGGTTTTCCCGGGGGAAAAACAGCTTTCCCCCCCCAGTTTTTGCCAGGAAAAGTAATTTTTGGTTTTTAAAAATGGGACATTTTTTCCGCCCCGGGAAGGGAAAAAAAAAAAAAAATAACGAAAGGTCCCCCGGGGGTTTAGCCCAAAAACCCCCTTTTCCCCCCAGTTTAGCTAAGGTTATGAATCAAAAGCCCCGGTTTTGGCCCAGGTTTGTTTTTTTTGGTCCCCGGATGGGGGGTAGCCCCCCCCTAGGTTTTTGGGAAAAACTTTAAAAAACAAAAACTCCCCCCCTCTAATTTTTTCCCCTTTTTTCTTATAGCCAACAAGCTTGGGGACCCCTGGTTTGGGGAAAACCGGGGTTTTTTTTGGGGGGGGGGACACACACATAAGGGGAAAAATGGCCCCCCCCCAAAAAAAACCATAAACTAAAGGGTATTTTTCCCCCAGTTCATTTAAAATTTTTGGGGAAAAATTTTCCCCCATTAAGTCTATTTTACTGGGAAATTTTTCCCCAGTTTTTGGGGTTTTTTTTTTGGGGCCCCCAAATTTTCCCCTTTTTGAGTGTGCCCCCCTTTTTTTTGGGGGGCACACAAAAATAAAAAGGGGAAAAATTTTCCCCGATAAAATCCCTGAACTTAAAGGGAAAATTTCCCCTAGTTTAAGGAATTTTTTTTTTTTTTGGGGGGGGCCCTAAAATTTCCCCCTTAAAGTGGGGGTCTCCCCCACCCAAAAAACCCCGTTTTTTCCCCCATGGGCCCCCCCAACTTGTTGGGGTTTATAAGAAGAAAATTGGGGTTTTTTTTTAGGGCCTTTTAATTCCCAAAGAAAAGAAAAAAAACCCACAGACCCCAACCTGCCCCCCCCCCTCCCCTTTGGGGCCCTCGTGCCTTTTTTCATCCTAACCTAAACCTAACAACCCCAAAAATAACCGGGGGGGGGTCCCCCCCCTCCCTCGACTAACCCCCAGGTTTTTTTTACCCACTCTTTTAAATTTGCACTACTTTCTTAAAAAAAAATCGTTTGGGCCCCTTGCGGGCCCCCTCGCTGGGGGTTAAGGTTTTTTTTTTCCCGGGCCCCAAAAATTTTTTTAAACAGCCCCTTTTAAAGGCCCAAAATAAGGGTCAGCAAATCTTAAAATTTTTAAACCCAAAGTTTTTAAGGGAAATAAAAATAAAAAATAAAGGGAAGGGGCCAAAATTTTTGGGTCCCGCTTAGCGTGGACCCCCAGCTTTTTTTCTTAAGAAAGTTCCCGCCAGTTTTTTTTTTTCAGAAAAAGTATTGGGCCCTAGGGGGAATTTGGGTTTAAAATTTCCCCTATTTACCATTTCTTTTTTTCCCGTGAATTTTTTAAATTTTTTATACCTTTTTTTTTTTATACCAAAAAAAAAAATAAATGGGGTTAACCCCCCTTAAACTTAAAAAACCCCCCTTTTCCCCCACCCCCTTTTGGGGGAGGGTTTGGTTATTTGGGAAGAATGGAAATTTTTTTTGGTTATATTTTTTTTCTAGTTTTGGGGTGCAATTTTAAAAGGGCCCCCCGGGGGAGGGTTTGGCCGGGGGGAGGTTTTTAAACTCCCGGGTGTGTAATTTTCCCCTAATTTCAACACCTTTGGGGCTGAAAAAAACCTCCCAAAATCAAATTTCCCCGCCACATGTGGCCACATGTGGGGAGCAAAGAATGGGAATTAAAACGAATTTTTAATAATTTTTTAAAAGAAAAGCTATTTTAAAAAAATCCAATTTTTTATTATTTTTGAAAAGCAGGTTTAAACTTTGCATTGATTTTTTTTTTTTAGGTAAATTTTAATTAAATTAAGTTGAAAATAATAAAATTTTTACAAAACCAAAAATTAAAAAACATGGGGAATTTCCCCTTTTTGTTTCCCCAAATTTTTTTTCCCCCCGTTTTCCCGTAAAAATATCCCCCTTTAATTATCTCCCATAAAATGGCAGGTTTTGCTTTTATAAATGTTACAAAAAACCCCGAATTAGAGGAGAAAAAAAACCCCCCGCAAAAACATAACCCCGCAATTTTTATCACAGTTTTCTGACATTTTTAAGCCCAAAAAATGAACCCTTTTTTCCCCCCAAACAAAATTAAACATGGGCCCCTATTTTTATTTTTAAAAATTTATCTGCCTATTTTTTTGTCCCACCCGTTTTTTTTTCCCGTTTCTTGAAACCCTTGGGATTTTATATTTAAAATAACCCCAATTTATACAATTTAAAAAAGCTTCCCTTTAAAAGAAAAAATTTTGCATTCAAGATTAAAATAAAAAGGGTTTATGGGGTAACCAAAATGAAATTTCACTTTTTTTTTTTCATTTTTCCCTTTATTCCAAGTTGGGGAACCCCGTTTTTTCCCCAAAAAAAAACCGCTTTGGGGGAAAATGGGACCACGTCGGCCCCACAGGCCCCCAGTTTGGTTTTTTTTTGCGAGAATTTTTCCCAAATTGGGGACAGTTTTTTTAAAACCCGTTTTTACGTAAACCCTACACCCTACCGCCAAATTTAAAAACCCATAGTCGGGCCCTGCACCAAAAAATGTTTGTCAGGGGCCTTAAAAAATTAAAAAAATTTTTTTTAAACCCTCCCCCTAGAGATACATTTAAATTTTATTTGGCCCCCCCTAAAAAGGCCCTGCACAGTAATTTTTTTAAATTTAAATAAACCCGTCCCCCCCCAGTGGGGACATACAAGTCAGTGGGGTGCCCCAAAAAATTTTTTAATTTTTTTACGGCCCCGGGCCGGGCAAAAAAATGGCCAAATGGCGAAATAATGGGGATTGACGGTTTGTTTTTTTTGGTTTTTCGGTGGCCCGAGTTTCCCCAGCCTTTTTTACCCCCTTCCCCCTCCGCGAACCCAAAATTTCCATTAAAAAAATATCAAATAGTCCCCCTCCCCGGTTTGCACAGCGTTTAAACCTTACACTTCCGTTGGGGGGCGTGGGCAGAAAAAGAGGGCCCGTTAAAAAGGGAAAAAAGGGGAGGTTTTAAAAACCCCGAGCCCGTTTTGGCCTTCCCCTCGGTTTTTCCCTGGTAAAACCCGGGGGGGATTTTTTTTTTTTTTTTACATCCACTGGGGAGGCCCCCAAAAAAACGTTTTTTATTTTAAGGGGGGACAAACCCGAAAAGGGGGCAAGCCCCGGGGTTTTAAAATCTTTTCCCCTCAAAATCCCCCCTGTCCCCTCGGCCCTTTATACACCCGTTTGGGAAAAAGCCCCCGCTCCAAGCCCCCCCCAAATACAACCCCCCGGTCCCCGAGGGAAAATTTTTCCCGGCCCCCCAAACCCTCTCCACCAACCGCCCTCCCCCCAAATGCTCCCGTTTTCCCCTCGCGCTTTTTAATCTTCCCCCCCCACCCAAAGATCTTTCATTTCCCCCTAAATCCCCCCCGGGCCTTTCCCAAACCCCCACCCCTTTTTCTAACCCCCCCTTTTCCACCCAACCCCAAATTTTGGGAAAATGGCAAAAAGGTAAAAATGGCAAAAAGGGGAAAAATGGGACGGTAAAAAAAGGCACAGGTAAAAAAAAAAAGGCACAGGTAAAAAAAGGGAAGGTAAAAAAAGGCACAGGTAAAAAAAAGGGCCCCAAATGAAAAAATTTGGAAAAAAAGGGGACAACTTTCAATAAGTTTTTTTGAAAAATATTATATCCAACCCTTTAAAAAAACGTGTTAAAGGCAAAAAACTTTTTTTCAAACAAAGAAAAACACTGTTTTTTTTTATTCACTTTTTTTTAAAAAAAAAAATCTTAAAAACTAGAATCTTATGTTGTGACCAAGTCCACTTAACACCTGATCAAGGTTTTTCCTTCCTTCTGTGTAGTCTTTGCATAAATTCTTTAGTCTTTGTTGTAGATCAACATATACTTTCTTTGTTTTCTTCCTGGGTGGTTCACCAACTGTGTCCCTTGCAATCACTGCACTAACAACAGCCTCTTCCTTCTGAATCGTTCTTATAAGTTTCCAGATAGATGGGTGCTGGTATCCAACAAGATGGTAAAATTTGTTGTTCCAGCCTTCACATAGGTTGTTAGTTCTGGGACAGTCATTCATGGTAGCTTGATGTACGTTCCAAAGTTCTGGAGGAAATCTTGCTGGAATGCGCCGAAGGTTTACTGCTGGAATGCCTGGCTGGGGGTTCCGTCTTCTTTTCTGAACATATGTACCAGAAACATAGGTTTGGTCGAAGTACTCTAGCAGGGGAGCTGCCTCTTCAGGACATCTAGTCGACTCTTAAGTAACCTCATTCCCGCTGGAACATCTTCAACTGGTAAAAATGCCAGTGAGTCGATCTGTCCACAGAATTGACGAAATTCATCACTCTCTTTGTAGTGGTTGGTCAGGCCAAGGTTCTGTATTTTTCTCCAGGTACTCATGAGTCAGGTGGTAGAAGCAGCCTTGTATGCGTGTTTCCGGTCCAAAAACATTGTTGATAGCTTGGATGACCGACTGCTCAAAGTCAACAATTATGGTTGTTGGGTCTAGGTAGAACTCAATCTCGTGGCAGTGATCCATGACTGCTTGCAATTGGGTTTCATATTATGTATCTTGTGTTTTAGTCTGCAGACAAGCAAAAACAGTAGAACCTGCAGTATTACCAATTGGGACGTGTATTACATAAAGCTGTAGAAATCCTAGTCATTGCATAGTTGCTATCCATCAGCCATGTATCAGCAGAAGCAAGTAACCGCAGTGATTCAGCAGAACCAAACGCAATGATACGGTTTTCAGTGTCTGGTTCATTGTCGAAGAACAGGAATGGCTTTGGCTCAGGAGCTGCAGTAATTGTCCATTCTCCAGTAAGTTTCAGATCCTCAAGTCTTTCTGGTACTGATGGATAGAGTTTTGATCTTTGGTTACGCAAAGTTCTCTTTATGATGTCCTCACTTGGAAGTAGCGGCTTTCCTTCAGCTGATAAGTCATCCAGGTTATTGCTGTAAATCTGGCTAGCTTTATCTTCTGTTTCTGCTGCTTTTCTCTTCATGTTGGTGATGCATTTTGTAGCTGAGATAGCAGCATAATCAGGAGCGTGGTTATGGTCATTTGCTGGTACAGGATCAGTCATATCAAGGCTGGTGGTCATGGTGCCTTTACAAAAATATGTTCTCTTAACACATCTCCATCTGATAGTTGTTGATCTTATAATCTGTTTTGTATACATGTATCCTTGGAAGCAAATCTTCTCTTTTCTTTTATTGCTCACTATGACTTCCATGATGGGGTTGTGGTAGGGCCACTGAGATCGATGGTGTGTACTTGACTGCTACAATAGCTTGTCAATTACTTCATATAAACAATGAGCTAGTGGTGTGTGGCATTTATTTTGTTCAGGATTTATTCAATAGATGGCGTGCGCATCTATTAAACAATTACTTCATATAAACAATGAGCTAGTGGTGTATGGCATTGATTTTACAAAAGTTCATTCACCATAGTGAATATTTTTTTGTTGTGCCATTTTTTCCTATTTTTTCACTTGTGCCATTTTTACCTGTGCCATTTTTACCGTGCCATTTTTACCTGTGACATTATTACCATTCACCCTCCACAACAGCCTGCCACCTCCACCTGTTCCACGTCTTCAAACATTAGTTAAGTACAATACCATTATTTTATTCCTGTGCTCTCTGCTACCTATAAGCTTGTGTCTCCATACACCTGCTTTTGGTTAATTTGTGTCTCAGTCCTAGTTAATTTTTCACGTGCTAATTTAATTTTTCTGGCTTAATTTTTTTTTTGCGCCATTGCCAAGGCTGTGTTTTTTTTTACTGTGTCCGCCATTGTAATCCTCCCTCTCCAAGCCGCCATCTTTGTGGTCTCGGTCTTTTACCGTATTTCTCTTGGTCTTGGTCCGCCATCTTGTAATATGTCCATACCATAACAAACCGCCATCTTGGATTTTTTGTTTTCCCCTGCCATTCCATCTGTGTTCCTGTGGTGTGTTTCCACCTTATTATTTTATTCATTTGTGTCTGTGTGCTGATAAGAACTTGATTTCCTAGGGATCCTGACCTGTTATACCCGCAACGCTGTGTGACTTTACTGCGTCCGCCTCACAGTGTCAAATTAGACTTGATAAGACAGCTGGAATCGTCAGAATGGGTTGATGGAGATAGGAAAATGAATCTACAAGCTATCGGTAACCTTTTTGGATACTACACTTACATGTTTCTCATACACCCTTCCACAGCAAAACAGGCGTCTGATAAACACTTTCACTTTGCTCCAACAGACACCTTAACTGCATTTGCTTCTAATTTTGAGGACTCTTCGTCACTAGTGTTTCCAAACAACGCACATTCTTCTATGTCTGCTGGTGTATCAACACAACACAAACACCACCAACCACGAAGCTCCTCTCGTCCTCCTTTCAACTCCAACACTCGTTCACCCTCAAATAATCGTCAAAGACAACGCTTATCTTCACATTCACGACAGTCCCGTGCTAATCACTCACCTGCCGCATACTGCTATTACTGCAAGAACAAGGGACACACGATCGAGCGTTGCTTTACACGACAACGTCATTTTCCAAACCAGCAGTATGTTCCCCGGTTTTGTGATCACCATGGTCAATGTGGTCACAACACTTCTGAATGTCGCGCAGGAACAAACGCTCCTCGATATTCACAGCAACACAACACCTCTGACGGTCGTGAAGGACCACAATCTCCTCGCCATTCACAGCAGTATAACCCTCAATGACTATCACGCGACGTGCACTCCTCCGAGCAACACGAATCAGATCACACAGATGAACTTTCACTCCCTTTGTATACCATTTCTAATACACTTTGGGAGGACCCAATGATTTTACAAGCTGAAGTCAACCAGCACTATTTCACCTTGTTTATTGATACAGGTTCTTCAGTAAATATCATGACTAAAGAGTGCTTTGATAACATCAGATCTGTCGTAATCGTAAATTAATCATTTAAAACCTTCTGACCTGCAACTTTGTGGATCCGAGGAACCGCCTCACTACTCTAGGTAAAGTTATGTTTAAACATAACTATGTCCTGACTTGCCCCTGTCAGTCTGACTTACTATATAGCAGACGGTATAGCCATTCCAGCTGACGCTCTCATTGGCCGTCCTGCTCTAACCCAAAAACCCAGATCGACCTCACCCACGCTTACATGGAATCTATTGGTGTTGAAGTTTCATTCCAGAGGTTTTGAAACAATCTAGAGCTTTCCTGACTCTGTTCATGCTGACTTTGTCCCTCCACTGCATGCGACTCTCCTGAGTCTTCACAAGCTCTGATCCCACATGCACTCCTATGACAAATCTCTGATACAAGTGTTCTCCATTCCTGGGTTCTCCACTCGCAAGGCCTAACCCAAACATTCACCATCCAGCCCCATGTCGTCGTTCCGCTGGTCGTTTGCTCGCTAAAAACGAAAAACGTAAGACTCGTTGCGTATGTACCACAGACGCTCTACTTTAAAATAACACCACCCCACTTCCAGAAGTCTCACTTCACAAGGTCTTAAAAGGGACAAAGCTAAGCACTGGTCACGCTGTCATCTCGTCCAACGTTGAGCTTCTACCACACAATGAACCCTGGTAGACGTTCGGGTAAAAGGCGTTTCGAACGTCGATGCTATTTCTTCCGAGACGTCACTCATTCTGCTCTAGCTGTTCCTGCAGCGCTGTGCAGACTCAAAAATTATGGCAGATCAAACCCTTTTATGTGGTTAACGTCACCACATTCCAGTCACTCTCACTTGTGGTACACGGCTTTGTACTTTTTACGTCTACCAGCGAGTTCGTGTCACCGAATGTCCACAAGAGTCCACGAGTTCAGTTAACTCCATTTCAGTTCAGGCGTCTCCAAATTTGTCTGACATTCAAGCTCATGTGCAAACCACAGACCATCCAGATTCACAGGATGAACATATTCAACTCTTGACCGACTTCAGGAGTGAGTATTGTGTCTCTCCCCGGTGAGACATAGGAAAAAACCAACGTCTTTCACTCAAAAGATTAAGCTTATAAAAGACGCCCAACCTGCCTACATACCAGCGTATGCAGGGCCCCACAGTAAGAATGCCATTGTCGATCGCATGGTCTCCGAAATGCTAACTGATGGAATCATTGAAGATTCGAGCAGTCCTTTCAATAGCCCAATGTTCCTGGTTCCAAAGAGCTCAGGCGAATGGCGTCCTGTAGTCGATTTCCGAGCTCCCAACAAACTGACTGTTCCTTCTCGGTATCCTATGCCAGTCGAGGATATTTTGCAGAATTTAGGTGATCATAACACTGTTTTCTCCACCTTGGATTTGTGCTCCGGCTTCTGGCAAGTCGAACTTGACGCAGAAAGCCGTGAAAACACTGCTTTTTCTACACCCTCAGGACATTACCAGTACTTTTCGCATGCCTAGGGTCTTTCTGGATCACCCGCGACGTTCCAACGCTGATCAATTCCATATTCACGGTTTAATGGGTAATACACTTTTTTCTACCTTGACGACTTGATCGTTTTCTCTAAATCAGTCCAGAACATCTCCAGAAATTTCAGAAAAGTTTTCACTCGTCTTCAGGACGCAGGGCTTGAAACTTAAACTCTCCAAATGCGCGTTTCTATGCATAGAAACTACTTTTTTTGGGCCCATCTTATTAACGCTGACGGTATTAAAAACGTCAAATGAAAAAGTCAGCGCTGTAACTAATACCCTACTCCAGTAAATGTAGATCAAGTCCGTAGTTTCGTAGGACTTAGCTCCTATTACCGCAGATTTGTCAAAGGATTTGCCGCCTGGTTCTCCACTCACTTCACTTTTTCAAGAAAGATGTGCCTTCCAATGGTCTGACAGTCAGGAAAACGCTTTCGCTGCTCTTAAGCACGCTCTCACTTCTACGCCTGTTCTTGCGTACCCTGACTACACTAAACCCTTCATTCTCAACCACTGACGCTAATTTACACTGGTTTCGGTGCTGTACTCATGCAAGGACCACGATGGTAAGCAACGCCCATCGCGTATGCCTCTCGTCAATTTAACAAGGCAGAGAAAAAACTACGAAAGTGACAGAGATCGAAGCCCTTGCAGTCATTTGGTCCTTAAAGAATTTTCTTACCTCGTTCATGGCTATCCTATCAAGGTCCTTACGGATCATAAACCCTTACTTTACCTCTTCAAGCCAAGGACCAGTCAGGACGCATGGCTCGATGGTACTTACAATTCAGATTTCATGCTTGAGTTTGCGTACATTCAAGGCAAAGCTAACGTTTTCAGCTGATGCTCTTTCTCGCAACTGTGCATTACATGTCCGTCACCACGCAAACATCCACCTTTTACACGCTTTTTCATGATGATTCTACACTGCCCAAGCAATGACCCCACATGGTCAAAGGTCATCTATTACCTTGAATCAGGTGATGACTCCGACATTCCTAAGGTTCCCCTTTTCTTTCACATTACCTCCTTCAGGAACAGTTTCTGTACAAAGCAACCACACTTACAGGCAAGCATGAACCGTCTCGTCTCATCCCCCAACTTGTCATTCCTCCAATCATGTCAGTCTGTCCTTAAACTAATTTATGACACCCAATGTTCACAAACCTGCAAGAAAAAAAATCACTTGCACAAGCTAGACTTTAAAATTCCCTTTTGGCTCACCATGAGAAAGGATATCAATGACTACATTGAAGTATGTAATAGGTGGGAAGAACTAAAGGTGATATACATGCTCATGTTCCCATTCTCAGTTATCCTGTGCCTTCAGCACCATGGGAAGTTCTTGGCATTGATTTGTTGAAGCTCCCTTTACTGAACGTGGAAATCAATATTTAATGGTTGCTGTTGATCATTTTTCACGTTTTTTTCCATTATTGCTCCACTGCCTAACAAATCAGCACAAACAGTGGCAAAGTGCATTTCTTGATCATGTCCCTTTGCCTTTTACTAATCCCCAAAGGGTTTTGTTGTCTGATAACGGCACTGAGTTTGTTAATCAAGTTCTTGATTCCTTGTGCCAAACAGTTCAATATCAGGAAGTGTAATGTTTTTTGCTTACCGCCCCAGTGCTAACGGTTTGGTAGAACGTTGCAACCGTTTTAAAAACCTCAACACTTTACGCTCCCATATTCCCGACCCCTGACACCCTTTGGGACACCCATGCTCCTCAGGTGATGGCTTCTCTCAATTCCACCACAACAAGTCTGTCTCTGAAGACACCACATTACATTCTGTTTTCTCAGGACAAAAGCCCTTTCCCTTTTGATCATTTGTCCCAATCCTTTTTTTAAACCTATATACAACTATGATGACTTTGTCAAGACTAAGGTTCACACGTTCCAACAAATACACCAACGTATCCAACAATCACTTGCTCTTTCTAAAGCTGATATGCTCCAATATCACAATAAGTCAGCTTCCACATTTACACTTGACGTAGGTGACATTGTGTATTCCCTTGTTGCAATCAAACACTCCAAATTAGACCCTAAGTTTGACGGCCCTTTCCGGGTCATAGCTCAGGAACATGGGAATAAGGTTCAGTTGCTTCACTTAACTGACGGCACTAGAAAAGTTGTCCATCTTGATTCACTAAAGAAAGTTTCCTCGGGCCTTGACTGTGAGGACCCTAACCTCGTTCCTGCTGAATCTCACCTCCCTCAATCCCAGCCTCAACCAGCCACTTCTACTACTCCTTCACCAGCTCCTCAATCCTCTGGCCATCGTTATTTCTTCCGTAGTAGTGTGAATTAACTCTTTCCCTTTCTCTCTTTTCCATGTACCTTATGATTTAATTTTTGTACATATTGTATTATGTCGCAATTTTTTTTCGTACTCATATGTCTGTGTACCATGCCGGTACCTTCTACGATTTATATTTTCCACATTATTTTTTACGAGTACGTATCCTTTTCCTGTGTCCTCCTATTTTCTATTCTGAAAAATATATATATATATTAAAATATAATATATATATATATTATATATAATATAATATAATATATATATATATAATATATATTATTATATATATATTATATTATATATATATATATATATTATATATATATGTATATATATATATATAAATATATATATATTATATATTATATATATATATATAATTATAATATATATAATATATATATTATATATAATATATATATATATATATATAATATATATATATAATATAAAATTTTATATATTTAAAATTTATATAATATATATATAGATATATTATATATATATATATTAAAATATATATAAAATATATTTTAAAATATATTATATTTAATATATATATATATATATATATATTATAAAATATATATATATATATATATATAATATATATATATTAATATATATAATATATATATAATATATTATTAAAATATATATATATATTATATATTTAATATATAAATTTTATATATATAATATATATATATATATATATATATATATATATAATATTATTATATATATATAATATATATATATATATATATATATATATTATTGCTATTGTGTCCCGTCTCTTTTTCAGTTTCATTTATTCCTTCTTCGAATGAGGACATCTGGGTAGCGTACCGAGATATGTAAAAGGTTTTGTATTATATATTAAAAACCCGTGGGTTATGTGTTTGTATATGTAATTTAATCCTTGTAAATTGCAACCGCGGTGTTCCCGCACTGGCGGGGATCCTACAATATCTTCCTCGCATGCGCTACACTGCGCGGCTGGGTCGTGACCTGGTGGCCGACCTCGTCACCTCCTGCTCAGAGGACTACTTATCATCGTGGAGAAGTCCCCGCTCCTATCATCATACAAACAAAGTGTTTACCTATACTTTTACATGTCTTAATAAAACGTTATCAAAGAAAAGATACTGTTTGCTCACCTACAGGTACATACTAGCACCTTTCAAAGAAGGGGTAACTAAAAAACTTTTCTAAAATTCTCTCTCTCTCTCTCTCTTCTCTCTCTCTCTCCTCTCTCTCTCTTTTCTCTCTCTCTCTATCTTCTCTTCTTCTCTCTCTCTCTCTCTTTCTTTTCTCTTTTCTCTCTCTCTCTCTCTCTCTCTCTCCTTTTCTCTCTCTCTCTCTCTCTCTCTCTCTTCTCTCTCTCTCATCTCTCTATTAATATAATATAATATATATATAAAATATTTCATATATATATATATATATATATGCTTTTGTTCGATGGGTGTGGCGACCTGTGGCGTGGTCAAAAAAAACTAAATAAAACGGCTGTGGCTGCTAAAACCTGGAGATTTCAGACTTATCTATAGTCCAAAATTGTTGACCGTGATCGATTGGGGGATGAAGATGTTTTGAGGGGCGTGTCGACCCGGGTGTGGCAAGCAAAACAACTAAAAAACTGTAGCGGTTAAACCGGCGAGATAGAGAAATTGACTTTGTATTCCAAATTTGTTGGCCTGATCGATTGGGGGATTGGGAAAATTTTTCTCACTTCTTTCACTAATTTCGGGTCAAAACCCTCTTCAAATGTGACGTAATTTTGAGAAGAAGTCAGCATTGCTAAGCTGAACGTGCCAATCTAACATGCCAATCTAAACTTATTGAACACAAAAGTTCGACCAAATATTGAGGGCAACAATACTTATCAAATTGGCGATAGTATTTTTAAGTTTTTAATTTAAAGTTCATATTTATGTGAAGTAATACTTTTAGAGACATTTTCCCTTTTCAGGGATATACCATCACTAAATTTATTTCACAAAACTTTTCCTCCATATTACCATGCCACCAAAGAAAACAAGAGTTGGGCGTAGCCCTGCAGGAAATGCAGCTAAAGCAAGGAGGCTACTGGAATCTCCTGAGCAAAGAGAATTGAGGTTGAAATCTATGTCTCAAAGAAGAGCAGAGGAAACAACACAGGCTACACCAACCCACCAAGCTAGGGACAGGACCAGCACTGCTGCAGCGAGAGGTAAAAGGGTAATGCTAAGAGGTATCAACATAACACAACATGGCCGCAGGCCCCTCATTGGGCCGCAGGCCCACAGCCCTCCGCAGGAGCTAGGAGAAAGGTGCCCGGAGGGCACCCTTTCTGCTAGTACATGTATAACATGATATACTGCGGGGTAATGCCTTGAGAACTTCCCCGGGTCTAGAGTGAACGAAGAGGCCCTGGCGCTAAGATGGCGCCCACAAATCGAGTTGTCACTACTCTATATATCAAGGTACTCTAGTAATATAGCCATGGCGCCTGGCGTCGGGCGACATTAGTGCAGTGGCGACTATAGATTGTTGACGGTATGAAGCTGTATACCCAACTTGGATGCAGCGTCATAATGATGTTGTCCTTGTGTTGGCTAAGTTATTCGCCTCCACGACCACAGTTCGTGTCAGTTACAACATACTGCATCACGATGACGATGACCAGTTTATCATTTCTTAGGGGTGATGAGCACATAATATTACAGTCAGCGGCGGCGTAGCCAAGGGGTGGGGGGGGGGGAGCACATGTCCCTCCATATCCTAGGATGATACTAAGGTAGGTAGGATTATTACACAGTCTGATGTAAACATATTGCAGGAGACTTAGATAAGTTAAATGAGTGGTAGTCAGTAAAGTCGCCAGGACAACGTTTTTTTTTTTATTTAAATACGTCTGGTGGCGTTTATACTTACATTTCTACATCCACGATTTCAGGAAAATTAGATGGGGCTATCTGGAGAGTGTGTCATTTTGTGTCTTTTTTCTGTGTCATATTATGGGTATAAATGAAGAAATTACCAAAATTTTAACCGAATGGCGATCTACACTAGCCTAGGATCGCCAGCTGGTTTTTATGTTCTGAATGTCCTCCCGCCGTCGTCGTCGCCCCAAAAAAAAAACGAGTAGTGAAATTTGAAACCGTATATACTTGCAGATACAAAGCATAAAACAACGCTGAAACAGGGTAGATTAAAGTCATGATATAAACTACTCATATCATCTACTATCACTACTCGTATCATCTTCAGTGGCACATACACATCAGTAGTGATGCTATCATTCGTAATATATGGCGCCTGGCGACATTAGTGCAGGTGGCGACTAATAGTGTCATCTACGGTAGCGTAATTAATTTTGGACTGTTGGTAGAAAAAATCCTGGTAATAGGTACACTATACGCAATGTATCGCTGAAAAGATCAGAGGGTGAGAAAGATCTGGGAGTGAGGGTAAGCCCAGACCTCCGACCTAGAAAACAATGTATTGAGGCTAGAAATCGAGCTAACAGGGTGTTAGGATTCATTCATTACCAGGAGTGTTAAAAGTAGAAGTACTGAGGCCTGAGGTTATTCTAAAGTTATTTGGCTCTAGTCAGACCTCACCTAGACTATGCGGTTCAGTTTTGGTCTCCGTATTACAGGATGGATATTGCCTTGTTAGAATCAGTGCAGAGAAGGATTACCAAAATGATTCATGGGATACGTAACTTTAGTTATAAGAAGAGATTGAAGATACGTATTAATTTTACACTCACTCGAGAGGCGTAGAGTAAGGGGCGATTTGATAGAAGTTTAATAAGTGGATAAGAGATGTAGGAAAAATTCTTACGGCTAGTAATCAGAGTAGAACAAGAAGTAACTTACTCAACTGGAAAAGCGTAGATTTAAAAGGGAAATAGGGAAAAACTGTTTTACAAATAGGGTGGTAAATGATGGAATGGACTCAGTCGTCAGCTAGTTAGTGCGGAGTCATTAGGGAGGTTTAAAAAGGAGGCTAGACAATTTCATGGACGGGGATGAAAGGTGGAAGTAGGTACTACTATTAAGTAACAGGAACTGCTACGTGTCTCCCGGCCTTTTGTTGCTTCCTTATTTTCTTATGTTCTTATGTTAATTTCAGGGCACTGTCCCCCCTTTGAATAACAGATGAATTCTAACCTACTGAGAAATTTGGCCACTAGTATATATATATGTATATATATGGGGTGTGTGGTTGTTGGGTTTT
>JACEEZ010019708.1:0-10000 GCA_016584305.1 Chionoecetes opilio
TGAGGAACCATCCCAGGGAGGACTATGAAGAACTTCTCCGTCTCTCCTACCTGTTCCTCGGGGGTTGAAGGTCCGCCAAACCATTCTGCCGTCCTGGAGTTTCTCCATCAACCCCGGGTGGATGGCCAAGGCCCATCTACTGCCTCAAGCTTCAGATGCTGAAACCCCTGCTGTCGCTGACTGGTCGAGAGAAGGCCGGAGTGGAACGAGTGGCCCTCTTCGTTGCTCTGGTGTACTGCAAGCAATGGCATGAGGCACCGATCTCTGTGAAAGCTCCGTTGAACGACGTGCTCTTCCTCGAGATCTTCAAGACTTACCCTGACCAAACCGTTGCCAAGGCAGCAGAAAAAGCCCTTGCGACCACCTGGGGTACGTTTCCGAGGAAAACGCGGGACTGGCCTTCTTCGACTCAAGGATTGATGTGGAGGAGAAAAGCAGATGGTCAAGGCTTTGGACAAGCCCGCCTCGAAGAAGGAACTCAAGCGATTGGGGGGGAAAAAAAATGACGATGTCTTCCTCCCTCTCGTCCTTAGTCACTTCGAAGACACGGTCCCTTCTTTCAGAAACTCGACGGGGACGAGGGCTTCCTGGCAAAAAACCCGGCATTGTGGGAGGAGGACGACCGATTAAAGGGACGCTCGGAAACGGGCACTTTGGCCTCCGAGTGGTCAACGATGCCGCGGAAGGGGGGCATCGCCCAGTCCAGCGCTACCTGGGGTCATGAAGTCAGCCGCACGGGAGAAGTATCTCCTCCCAGTTAGTCCACCAACATCAGAAACTTGTGGGCGGGAAAAGAAGGGGGACCTTCAAAAGAAGCTTCTGAATGGAAAAAATGAAACTCTGTTTTTGGTTTCCTTATAAGTTTTTTCTAAAAATGTGGGATGTTTTGAGTTTTTTCTTTTTTTTTTGAAGGTTATTAGAAAATTTTTCCCAGTTTGTCGCGACCTCTAAATATTCTCCGAATTTCATCTAATTTCACAGGAAACTCTTCTTAAGCGGCAATTACACGGGCACTTTTCTGCTCAGTGAAGTTTTGAGGATTTTGCTCAAAGAAAGCCTGTTTGGTTGAGCAAACAGGGAACTACTTCGAAGCTATTTTTGCTCGTCATTTCAGTGGCAAAAAAGTTTTCTGTTATAAAGGACCGAAATTAGTGGGTTTACTATATTATTTATTGCAAGATCATTTTCTTCTAAAACTCTCAAGAAGACATCAACATGCTGCTGACTAACAGACAGATGGAAAGCTTACTGATTGACTTTTGTTCAGGCACATCCTACTATGGAACATATATAGCCCTTTATTTGTTAAAAAAAAAACATTAATAAAGAAAAATACCCCTCAATACCTAAGAAGCCTGACCTTCCAAGTCATTTATTTACGGTGATACACAGGCGACAGGTGTATTGCGAGGCCGTACAGGTGGTGTAGTTGACAGGTGTGTGTATATGGTAAAGCGAGAGAGGCTAAGAGTGCAGTGTTAGCCCCCGAGGTTTTGTGTGTCTGACCTAAAGAGCGAACGCGTAGTTCTCGTCCACTATAACGGCGTCAGCCCCGTACCGCTGCGGCCCCCGGGTACGGGGCGGGCCACAGTGGTCCATAGAAGCTACTCTCGGGATTTACAGGAAGTTTAAAAGAATCAAAACCTTTGGCCTAATCAAAAAACCTTTCTAATTAGGTATACTGAATTGAAAGTAGTTAGTTTCGTACACTGATTTTGAGTATTTTTGTACATACCTGGTGTCTTTCGTAAAATCTAGTAGTTCAAGTTCAACTCTACGCTGATGTAACGAAAAGACTATGGTTTCATATAGACTTAAAGAAACCAACTTTTGGTAAAAATGGACGAGAGTTTTCGCGGTCGTTTTCAAAAGACACCAACTATTTTTTCTTGGCCTACAATAGGTGCTTGTTCAATGGAGAGTTTTTATTTTGGCGCAACCCCCCCCCCCCCAATTTTTTTTTTTAAAAAAAAAAATATCCCCTATATTTTTAAATGCTCCAAAAAAAATTTTTTTAAACCTAAAACCCTTAAAGGCTATATAAACTCCCAATTATTTTTAATGAAAAACTTATTTTACCACATATAAACTTTTTTTTTTTTTTTTTTTTTAAAAAAAACATTAAAAAAACCATCCCTTTTTGGACGCTTATCTTTTTTTATAAAACCCGCCCCAGGTTTTGCGCCTAAAAAAAAGTGGTTATTTTCTTGGGTTATGAAACCCCGGGGAGAGGTTTAAGAAAAGTCCCCGTGTTCCCCCTTTTGCTTGAACTAAAACGGGAAAAAAAAAATTTCTTTTTCCCTTTAACGGGGCCCCCCCCGTTTTGGCCCTCGCCGGCCCAGTTTGGCCCCTTAAGTGTCCCCCGGGTTTAGGTTTTTAAAGGGTTCCTTGCCTTTTTTCCTTTCCCCCCTTTTTTCCCCTTAATTGTTTGTTATTTCTCCGGTTAGGTTTTTCCCCCGCCTATGTGCCCTTCGTTACTCTAGTTAGTTTCCTCTCCCCCTTAGTGTCCCAAACGCCCTTATGGTTCATTTATTCCCCTTACGCCCTTAGGGTTTTTCCGTTTTTTTTCCCCCTTCGTTTTTCCCCCCGGCCTTATGTCCTTGCCTTAATTGGTCTTGTTATGGAGTTTGTTTTATTTTGGCCCACCCCCCCCCTTTTTTTTTTTTTTTATTGCCCTACCCTTATGTTTTAATTGGCCCTCCCCCCTTTAAAAGGTTTTTGCCTTTTTCCTTCCCCCTTAAAATTGCCTACCCTTTACCTTAGTTTGGCCCTACCTTTATTTTTTCCCCTTAGTTCCTCCCCTTTTTCCCTTCCCCCCTTTTTCTCCCCCATTGCCTTCCCTTTTCCCCCCCTTTTTTTTAGGTTAGTCCCCTTGACCCTTTGTTTCTACGCCTAGTCCCCATGCCTTTTGCCTCTCCCAGTTTCACCCTTATGTTTCTACCCCTTTGTCCTCTAGTTTTGGTGTTCTCCCCCTTTTTTGGCCCTTATAGGCCTTACCCATTTTTCCCAAAAAAGCCAGTGCCCTGTTATTTTTCCCTTATGTTTTCCCACCCTTACCTCTCCCCCTTTATGTGCCTCTCGCTTATGTGTCCTCTCGCCTTATGTTCCTCTACGCCTTATGTGCCCCTTCGCCTTATTGTTTCCTTTTTCCTCCGCCTTATTGTCCTCTCCGCCTTATTGTCCCTCCGCTTTTTTCCTCTCGCCGTATTGTCCTCTACCCCTTATGTGTCCTCTACCCTTTAGTGTCCTCTCCCCTTATGGTCCTCCCCCCCTTATGTGTCCCCCCCGCCTTAGTTTCCTCTACCCCTTATTTCCTCTACCCTTATGGTCCTCTCCCCCTTTATTGTCCTCAAAACGCCTTATGTGTCCTTCCCCCCTTTATGTGTCCTCTACTTAGGCCTTTTTGTTCCTCCCGCCTTATGTGTCCCTACCCCCTTATGTGTCCTCTCCCCTTATGTGCCCCTCTTCCGCCTTATGTGTCCTTCCCCTTATGTGTCCTCTCCGCCTTATGTGTCCTCTACCCTTATGTGTCCTCTACGCTTAAATGTGTCCTCTCCGCCTTTTGTCCCTACGCCTTATTGTCCTCTCCCCTTAGTCCTTTACGCCTTTGGTCCTTCCCCTTATGTGCCCTTTCCCCGCCTTTTTGGGTCCTCTCGCCTTATGTGTCCTCTACCCTTTATTGTCCTCTCCCGCCTTATGTTCCTCTCCCCTTATGTGTCCTCTCCCCTTATGTTCCTCTACGCCTTATGTGTCCTCCCCCCTTATGTGTCCTCTACGCCTTATGGTCCTCTCGCCTTTGTGTCCTCTCCACCTTATTGTCCTCTCGCTTATGTGTCCCTCCGCCTTATGTTCCTCTACGCTTTGTGTCCTCTCCCCCTTATGTGTCCTCTCCCTTAGTTCCCTACCCTATGTGCCTCTACGCCTTATGTGTCCCCCCGCTTATGTGTCCTCCCGCCTTTGTGTCCTCACGCCTTATGTGTCCTCTACCCCTTATGTGCCTCTACCCTTAGTGCCCCCTCCCCTTATGTTCCTCTCCCCTTTGTGTCCCTACCCCTTATTTTCCCTCTCCCCCTTATGTGTCCTCTACGCCTTATGTTCCTCTACGCCTTTATTGTCCCTCCCCTTATGTGCCCCTCTCGCCTTATGGTCCCTACCCCTTAGTGTCCTCTACCCCTTAGGGGTTCCTCTACCCCTTATGTTCCTCTCCCGCCTTATTTTTCCTCTCCCCTTTGTGCCTCTCCCCCTTATTGTCCTCTCCGCCTTAGTGTCCTCTGGGCCCCTTAAATTGCCTCTCCCCCTTATGTTTTGCTCAGTGTCCCCCCCCAGATTGTTGGTTAGTTTTATTTAAAAGGGGTATACGGGGGGAGGAAGGGGAAGAAGGAAGGTTGGGATGAAGACTAATGGAGGAGTGAAAAAAGGAAGGATGATGAGATGTAGCGAAAAATGGATATGAGTGAGAAAGGAGGTGGCAACTAGGGAAAAAAAATAGGTCTTGGGTTTATGAAAAAATGGGGGAAAAAACGGGAAAGGAAAAAAAATAGGAAAGATAAAAATAATCAAATTAAAGGTTCAGACAAAAAAAGAGGGAAAGGGTTTGTTTTTAATTAAAATGGAAAAAAAAAAATTTAAAACCTCAAAAATAAAAAAAAAAGATGTATCAAAAACACCAACGCATGTAACAAAATTAGAAAAAAAAAAAATATCATAATTTGTACAAAAAAAAAGAGAAAAAAAGTATACTTTGTGTCATGAGTTGCTTTGAAGATTCCCTATGAGTAGAGGGGTGCCTGACAAAATAAAAAACCTCGCATATATAAATTCCCTCAACCTTTTTTTTTTCCACAAAGTGTCCAAACCATACAAACCTTAGGGTGCGGGGGGGAGGCGATACAGGAGACTGCCATGAAAGGCGAGGATATTACAAAAGGGATGAGGGAGGGGAAGCCCCCTTGGGAAAGTCCTCTGATTTTCACGGTAACCTATATGCCTCCTCCCCTCCTCCTCTCCCCCTCCTCTCCCGCTCCTGCTCGCTCCAAGCCCCACTGATCTTCTCCCCTTACTTTCCCTTCTTTTTTTTTTCCTCTCTCCTCCCACACAGCTCCAGGACGCCCGGGAAAGGGAAAAAAAAAACAAAAGACCAGGAGACCCTTTGTCCATAACGAGGGGAAAACTCTGAACTACATACTAAACATCAACTCATGTAAAAAACTGTTTGGAAAAAGATACCATGTCCCTAAAAATAGAACATGGAAGTTTCGTAGTGAAGAATAAAAGGGTATGAAATATACTAACCAACTACCCCTACCACTAAAATTCCGGGGGATTAAAATGAAAATTTGCAGGGGACTATCATACCCTTTACTTTTCGTGCGTATCAAGCCCGTTTTTAAATGTAGTTTTGTGAAATTAGACATCTTCGACAACTTTTTTTTTTTTTTTGGGACTTTTTTCATCGATCAAGATGGCCATGTTCGATTGGGCTTTGCACAGGCAGATCATGCACAATCGACTGACAAAAGACGCGTGTCAGGCCAAAACAAAAAAAACCGAGGCCTTTTTGTTGCCACTTAATCTCCCTAATTTAAAAAAAATCACCAGAGCTGATATTTACATTGTTTGATATTTTATTTGGGCCTGTAGTTTTTTTCATTGAACTATTACATTAGTGATAAACCCGTCCAAAAAGCCGAACTTTTATAGGGCCCAAGCTTAATTGACATGATTAAATAGTGATGAGTAAAAAGATAGTGAGATAAAAAGATGAAAAAAAAGATAGAGATAAAAAAGTGGATAAAAAGATATAGATAAAAGATGATTAGATAAAAAAAATATGAGATAAAAATATGGGAAAAAAATAGTAAGAAAAAATGTGAGAAAAAAAAGAAAAAAAGATGGAAAAAAGATAATAAAAAAATAATGAATAAAAAATGTGAATAAAAGATAGTGGAAAAAAAAGATGGGGATGGAATACAAAAATAGTAAAAATTGGTGAAAAATTTAAAGAAATTGAGAAAGTGGAAAAAAAGGGGTAAAATAAAAGTGAAATTAGGATCTGGCTCCACATATGCCCCAAAGTGATTTTCCACTCCTATATTTACTATATTTACTGTTTTCCCACTCCCACAGTAACCTCTACTAACTTTTATGGGAACACTTTTTTGTTTTTTGGGGGGAAATCTCAACGGTGACCTAATTTGTGTGTCTGTTTCTAGTATTTTTTTTTTTACAGTTTAATTTACAAATTTCTTTTTCCATCCCATACACGTAAACCCTCGCTATAACGGAAATTGGGGGAGGGTGATCCGGTATATGCGATAATCCTTTATACCGAAGAAGTAGCAGGCAGCTTTTTTTTTGAAGGAATGTCTTCTGCTTCAAAAGGGGTAGGAAAGGTGGGGATGGGGGTAAGTTGGGGTAGGGTAAGGCTTCTTAAAGGTGGGCGGGTCACACGTGGACGAGAGGTAACGCGAGTGAAGCACGGGGGGGAAAACCGCACGGTAAAAGGGGTACATATTTTGTTTATGTGGTCTTTTTTAAATCTGCCTAAATTTTTCCCTCTTCTCTTCTTCTCTCTTATTTTCTTGATTTTTTTATCTTTAAAAGCATAAAACAAATAAAAAATTTTGTAGGGGCAAAAATATATAAAAATAATAATTATAATGGGAAAATTTTTTTATTTTTTTTTCATTACAAAATTTTTTTTTCGGAGGAAGAGGAGGAGTAAGTGCCAATGAAGAAAAGAGGAGGAGGGGGAGTGATAATAATATTATTTTCTTCTAAGTCGTTCTTTGGCGAGCATTTTAAAACCTATTATCCCCCTTCTCTCTTCTCTCTCTCGCATTTTTCCCCTTGAAAATCTGTGAAAAAAAACCCTTGAACAAAATTATTCATGAGGGGTTTTATTGAATTCTTAAAAACACCTCAAAAGGGGCGTTGTATGTCCTGGCAAGCCCCCACCCACCACCACAAGCACAACCCACACACAGCCACCCCCCCCTCACAGGTGTGTCTGGATATGCCGGGGAACACGACTCTTGGGGAGGGAAAAAATTTTCCGCAAATATCACACTTGACTTCCCCTTTACCAGTGTGGGGAGCATGTGTGTGTTAAGCTGCCTTTTGGGGAAATGTTTTTCCCACATCCTGCACTCAAAGTCTCTCACCCGTGGGGGAGCATGTGTCTGTTAAGATGCTTTTGTGGGTAAAATTTTTTTTGCATCCTGACATTAAAATTTCTCTCACCAGTGTGGGTGGGATTGTTTGTTAAGATGCTCTTGCGGGGAAAAGTTTCCCCCACTCCTGACACTCAAAGTTTTTTCTCACAGTGTGGGGAGATGTGTGTGTTAAGACTGCTCTGTGGGTAAAGCTTTCCTGACCCTGACATCAAAGTTTCTCTCACCAGTGTGGGGGAGGATTGTTTTTAAGAGTGCCTTTTGGGGAAATGTTTTTCCCGCACTCCTGACACTCAAGTTTCTCTCACCAGTGGGGTGAGCATGGGTCGTTAAGACCTCTTGTGGGTAAATGTTTTCCCCGCACTCCGACACTCAAAGTTTCTCTCACCATGTGGGTGAGGGTTGTGTTTAAGAGTGCTTTTTGCGGGCAAATTTTTTCCCACAACCCGACACCAAAGTTTCTTCCCTGTGGGTGGGGGCATGTGTGTTTAAGATGCTCTTGTGGGGAAATGTTTTCCCGCAACCCCGACAATCAAAATTTTTCTCACCCGTGGGGGTGAGGGTGTGTGTTAAGGGAGTGTCTTGTGGGAAATGTTTTTTCCCGCCCTCCTGACACTCAAAATTTCTCTCACCGGTGGGTGGCATGTGGGTGTTAAAATGGCTCTTTCCCCTAATGTTTTCCCACACTCCCGGCAAATCAAAGTTTTTCTCACCAGTGGGGTGACCGTTGTCTGTTTTAAATTGCCCTTGGGGGTAAATGTTTTCCTACACTCCTGGCACTCAAAGTTTTCTCACCAGTTGGGGGGGGCATGTGTGTGTAAGATTGCCTTTTGGGCAAATGGGTTTTCCCGCACTCCTGGGTCAAAATTTTTTCTCACAGTGTGGGGGGAGCAGTGTCTGTTAAAATGGCTCTTTCGGGAAAAGTTTTTCCCCCACTCCTGACATCAAAGTTTTTCAACCAGTGTGGGTGACCATGTGGTCCAAAACACCTTTATCATGAACACTTTGCCACAGTGGTCACATAGCCCGTCTTTGGGGTAGGGGGGGGACGGTTAGTAATGCCAGCCTTGCTGGAGCACACTTTGCCAGAATGGTCACAATGTAGGCTCACGCCCTCCATTCAGCATACTTCTGCCGACCCCTGTGGTGGGAGGCGTCAGCGGCCCGCAGGAACCCCGGTGGAGGCCCCCGGGGGTGAACCAAGCATTCCCTAATCAAAGGGAAGCCGGGAGGAGTCCGCGTGGGCGCCGCCTGGACTCACCCACACCTGTAACATTGGTGGCCGTCCACACAAGCAGGCAAGTGCTTCCTTGCGGGTGCTTCCTGCTTCCCCCCCAGTAAACCCAGCAGGTTTGCAGCAAAGGAAAGGCCAGCACAGGAGCTCCGCCACCCCTCTACAGGGTGGAGGAGTGGGGGTGGTATGGAGTGACCCCTTATGCAGAAGTGTACTAAGCCTTGCACATCAGGCAACCAATAATGGTAATGGGGGAGATAATGGGGGGTGAGAGAGAGGGGGTCTCTTATGGGACTTCTCTCTCTCTCTCTCTCTCCTCTCTCTCTCTCCTCTCTCTCTCTCTCTCTCTCTCTCTCTCTCATATAACTTCTTAAATACTATATTACTACTACGTCTACCACCACTACCCAAAAGTCAGTTGTACAAAGTTTTTTCGTACACAGAGATTGTACAAAAAAAGATGTTTGTGTCTATAAAGAAACCATAGTCGTTTCGTAACTCAGCTCAGAGTTTTAACTTGACTACTATTACGAAACGCACCGGGATGTACGAAAAAAAAATCAAGCCCGTGTACGAAACAAAACTAACAAAACCTGGGACGAAACAAGTTGTGTACGAAACTCCCCATAACCGTAGTTCAAACCCATAAACAACCATTTTTAGAAAAAGAGTACCCAAATTATCCCAAAAAACCCTTGAATATGCTGGGTCAAAGTTTAAATAGGCAAAATCCCTTTTTGTGGTCAAAACTAAATATACCCAAATGTTTTGATTTTTTAAAAGGAAAATACCAAAAAACTGTGGGAAAGTTTTGCTTCTACCCCCCCCCCCCCCCCCCCCCCCTACGATCTTGGGGGCCTGGCGGGGGGAAAAGGGGTTTTTTGGGGGGGGGGAAAAAAATTACCGTTTTACCTGTTGTGTGAACCCTAAAAATATCGAAAAGCGCGAAAATGACCGAAAATTTGAAATTGAAAGTGATTCTTTTCCCTTTTGATTTTTTTCTTCAAATGTTTTTCCTTTTTCGGGGAATTTGTCAGTTTTTAGAGAGGTTTTAGGGCCGATTATAAAACTAACATAACTTTACCTAACCTAACCTAACCAAAAAAACCCAACCTTACCTAACCTAACCTAACCTTACCTTTCCCAACCTGTAACCTCCTAACTGGGGGCCAATAATAAAAATTTTAATTTAAAAAAACCAAAACCCCCAATTAAACCTCCACCACGGAAAGCGCACCCCGGAAAAAATTACTCCGGAAAAAAAAAGCGATTTTGGGAGGTCACAAAAAGAGGAAGAGGGGGGTGGGATTTTGAAAAAAGGAGACCCTATTTTTCCCCCCCCCCCCCTTTTTAAAAAGTTCTATAACCCGAAAAACTATTGATTTGCGACCGGAAAAATTCAGGAAAAAGTCTCCCTTTGGGAAAACAAAAAGGTTTAAAAAAAAACCATGTCCCCAATTTTTGGGGGAAGCAGTTTGGTGCCATCCCTTAAAAAAATACCAAAATGAGTTCGGTGTTCATTTTGGTTTTTTACCAAATAAAAATTGGGAAAAAATGGACGGTTTTGCGGTCGTTTTCAAGGGCACCAAAAATT
>JACEEZ010019708.1:15000-28313 GCA_016584305.1 Chionoecetes opilio
CTCCAATAGGTGCTTGTTGCAATGGAGATAGTTTTATTTTGCGCAACCCCCCCAAAAAAAAAAAATAATAATAATAATGCAACCTAACCTAAGGCGTTTTCTGCGGGGATCCTGAATGCAACCGAAACATTTTCGGTTGCTCAAATTTCGATCCCTGTTCAACCATCCAGGGAAGATGATTGGCCCGACCCGCAAATATTTGTTTTTGTTGTTGTGACCGTTTGCAACCGAAAATTTTCCGGTTGCAACCAAAAATCCCCCGCAGAAAACGCCTCTAACCTTCTAGGATTTAATGAAACCTAACCTAACCTTAAAGGTTTTACTGAAACCTAACCTAACCTTATAGGTTGTAATGAAACCTAACCTAACCTTAAAGGTTTTAATGAAACCTAACCTAACCTTATAGGTTTTAATGAAAAACCCAACCTAACTTTAAACCACAAGGTATACTTTTTTTTTCTTCTTTTTTTTCTCGCAAAATAAAGCTATCTCCATTAGAACAAGCACCGCTTATTTAAAAAGCGCTATGATCATTTGTATCATAACCGCACTCAGGTCTGCTTCCGTTCCCCACTAATTGTTAACAACTATAAAAAAATATAAATTATAAACTATATCTACCTATATAAAAAAAAAGTATACCATATCCACCTATATTTTTTTTTAACTAGTAGGTGGATGACTGGAGTGGGTAGATGGATTAAGAGTGGATGGGCTGGGTGGGGAGTGGGTGTGGGTGTGGGTGTGGGTGTGTGTGTGTGTGGGTGTGGGTGTGGGTGTGGGTGTCTGGGTGTGTGTGGGTGTGGGTGTGGGTGTGGGTGTGGGTGTGTTGTGGGTGTGGGTGTGTGGTGGGTGGTGTGTTGTGTGTGTGTGTGTGTGGTGGTTTCGTGTGTGTGTGTGGTGGTTGCGTGTGTGTGTGTGTGGTGTCTATTTGTACAGGACATAGCAGCACAGCTTGGCATGACGAGGCGATAACACAACCAGACAGCAACGCGAGCCGCAGAAACAAGGCTTTGTTTTGGTTATGGCAAGATGGCGGACAGTTGGAACCAGTGCTGAGCCAGGCTTCCGCGATCCATGTTATATAGATCAGTGGTAAGGACTGCCTTTGGTGTTTTTGTTGTATTAGTTCGTTATTGGGCAGCACTGATTTTTTAGACCACTAGCGGAGGCCTAAGCGGAATTGTTGTGGGACGAGTCGAGGTTGGCATCCCACGACTAGATTAATGTTGTTTCACTATCGTAATTTGGACGTTTTTGCGAATGAAACTTTTGTTCTGATGCCTGCCCCTCAGTGACCTTGTACTATGGTTAGGTCACTCAAGACACTTGACCCTCATTGCCCCTGAATGGTAGTTTTGTCACGTTTGCCAGCCCTTAATGGTACCTGGAATTGTCTCCACAACGGAATACTCGCCACCGTCGGAGAATGTTCCAATATTTTACGTCGGCGAGAGTTCCTATTAAGCGACAGTTACAAGTCTATATATTAACATAAAAAAAACCCAATCTATATATTTAAACAGCTTTTACCCGTGTTTCTGAATCCAGGGATTGAATATCGGGGGTTAGTTTAGCCGAGGTTAGTTAAGTGATGGGGCATCACTAATTTACCTCGTCCATTTTTACCGGTATCTTTCCCTTACTATCCTACTAACTTAACCATTACCGTCGGCAAGAGTTCCCGGCTTGTGTCGGGACGAGAATTTCGGTAGAAAAGAGTACCAGAGGTACCGATCTCATTATCCCTGAATGATACGATTAGGTCACTCAGAATGTCTGCCTCTTAACACCCTTGAAGTATATGATTATATGGTCAACCATGATGTCTGCCCCTTATTGTCCCTGAATTATTAGGTTAATCTGGACTGGTGGCCCATTATTGCACCTGAATGATCTATTAAAAGTCAATCAGGATGTCTGCGCCTTATTGTCACCAAATTCTTTATTTCTGGTCAATCAGAGACCCTTCCTCATCGCTTTATTAAAGGGCACATAGATTTGTTGTGTCAAGCCAGAGGCCAGCTGAGTAATCAGCTGAGTAATGTTTGTAAAAACTATTTATCTCGTGGAAGCCTTGTGATTGGCTGATAGATCTGAATAGACAATATAAACCAGTAGGACGCCATAATCGACGAAGGACGAGCGAGCCCGTAGAAACCCGCCGCACGTGCGCACGTGCGGCGTCACCCGGAGTTTGACCTGTATGACATTGCTAGGTGTGTGGTCTCAAACCACACACCAAATTTCAACTTAGTCGGTACAGCCGTTTCTCAGCTATAGCAAGATAACGTTGTCTGACACCCTTCACGCGGCACGCGCCACGCGCCATGCTGACCCCTCACGTGAGACAAAACATGTCAAGCACAAAAGGGATTGAATGGGGCTATCAGATGGCGAAGACCGCTTGTCAATCGGAAGCGGGGTTCCAAAGATATAAGCTCCTGAAAAGCGTGACGGTGGGGCGGGTCGGGTCGGGTCGGGTCGGTCGCTTAAGTGAGAAAAATCCCGTATCCAGTGAGGACTCTCGAGCGCTTCGCGCTCGCTCGTAATCACTGCTCTGATTCGCTATTATCAAGGATGACGTCATTGTATTCGCCGCCAATCAGCTGTCTCTGTCGAGATACTCCGGGATACTCCTCCTTACGCCCGGCGTAAGGCCATCTTCGGTGGATTATTCAAACAGCCTCGGCGCGGGGAGGGGGGGGGGGGGGGGGGGGCGAGGGTTGCGCCGGAGTACGTAGCATTTACACCATACTTACGTACGCCGCTTGACTTACGCTTTGTTGCTGGATCTGGCCCCTGGGCCCGCAGATTTGTAGGTAGGCGCGCTAGCCACTACACCTCATGTCATGTCGAAACCAACATGTCAAAATAATTTTATCCATCGCTAAAAATCTCTTCACACACACGCACATACACCACACACACACACACACACACACACACACACACACACACAACACACACACACACACACACTGACACATCAGTTATAAGGAACTACAANAAAACATTAGCTGTCAAAACGCCGCTTGACTTACGCTTTGTTGCTGGATCTGGCCCCTGGGCCCGCAGATTTGAGGTAGGCGCGCTTAGCCACTACACCTCATTCATGTCGAAACCAACATGTCAAAATAATTTTATCCATCGCTAAAAAATCTCTTTCACACACACGCACATACACACACACACACACACACACAACACACACACACCACACACACACACACACACACACACACACACCGACACATCAGTGAATTAACAATAACAAGTCATTTCTTAAGATTATAAGGAAGCTACAAGAGGCCGTGAGACCTACACGTGGTAGTTCCTGTCCTGTTACTTAACGAAAATATGAAATGTCAGCCATATATGTCTGTATAGGAAAATTATTTATCGAGCATACATAAACCTGATTTAATGTAGAAACTCTTAACCAGTAAGGGATAAACTAATATATTATAGCTTCTACATATATTGAAGGCCATTTTGAACCCTGCCTATCGGTTATTTATCTGTGAATTTTAATATAAATAATAAATTACAGTCAGCCATGTTTGATAGAATATTTCCTTCCATCATACAGAACATGATTTATTAAGGAAACTCGTAACCAATAAGGAATACACGAATACTATATAGCTTCTACATATATTCAAGGCCACTGTGAACCCTGCATAGCGTTGATATATGCTTTAATCTTTATATAAATAGTGTTTTGCGTGATGGCTGGACCAGATAGTTAGGCAGTTATGTGATATGATTGTGGCTTTTGTGGTAAAGACACCAAAATTGGCACATTTGATGATCATGACATACTCATTGATCTCAGATATAGGGCCAAGCACATTTTCCCTCTGACACCCATAAAATGGGGAAATACAAGATGGCCGCCATCTGAATTTGTGAAAATCTATTTTTTACGTCATATCTTCGAATATAAATAGGTATTCAATAATATAGGTATTCAATAGGTATTAAATAGGTATTCAAACCATTGTCGTGTTCATGAAGTTTATTCCATGCGATGACAATGTTTCACGACTGGAATAACAGAATACATTCGTTAGACATGCCCATAACATCTAGTAACCGTAATATGACCATGAACATAATACATCCATCATTGTCTTCACATTAATGTACCTATTGTGTAGTGTTAACTGCACGTGGCTGGGGTGGACACTTTTCTGCTCAGTGAGCAGATTTCACTGAGCTGCTCAACGAAACTATTACACGGTGATCTGTGTTTTGATGAGCAAAATGCATACAGACCTGAGGGGGTTATGATACAAATGATCATAGCGCTTCCTAATAAGTGGTGCTTGTTGTAATGGAGATAGTTTATTTTGCGCCAAAAAAAAAAAAAAAAATATACATTGTGGTTAAAGTTAGGTTAGGTTTTTCATTACAACCTATAAGGTTAGGTTAGGTTTCATTAAAACCTTTTTAAGGTTAGGTTAGGTTTAAATTACAACTGTAGTGGTCAAAATGATCATCTACACCGTTGTCCCCATTTTTGAGTGCCCACCTTGGGAGTGTACTCTAGAGTCCTGGTTACTCCGCTGCCACCACCCACATTAATTTGGGGAAAAAATATATGAATGAAACAAAAATAAAAGATTTAAGAAAAAATGTAGGTACTGGTTGGAAACTGAATAAAACGCGTTAATATATTTCTAACTATAATATATTAACTCTTTACTGTCTCACTTGGTAATTATTATACATTCACAAGTTATCTTAATATTAAGTCTTCCTTCCCCCCTTAGCGATCGCACGCGAAATGCTCAAGTCGTTATCCTAATATAGTTACTATTTTTGGAAAACTTCGGTTACACTGTCACCACATTAACGTACGACATGTAATACTCAATTCGTCATCCTAATCTAGTTTACTATTTTGGGTAACTTCAGTCGCACTGTTACCCCTTAACGATACGCACATGTAATGCTCAAGTCGTTATCCTAATATAATGTATACGTAGTCTACCCACTTCCAACGTTTCCCTCTCACTTATTTTTCTATTTCCTTCTTTTCCTTGCCCTCACACGGTGGCTGTGACCATGTTGGGGTTTGCCCCCTCTGCTAATTTGTGAGCGCTTGGCCCCTGGTCGCCAACAGCATCCTACCTTGGGACCCTAAGTAATACACTTTATTAGTCCTGGTCAACAAAAAGGAATCACCAGTAAGTCATGTTACATCTCTAGTTAACAAAACATTTCATAACATACCTTTACCAAGGGCGAGAATATCACCTCCCCACAGGCGACTTAACTCAATGAACGTCGAGCTGCTTTAAAATTATCCTAACCTAGAACCCCCGTTCTCACCTCGTTTCGCTACGTGTCTAATTACTACGGGGCTTAAAATATAAGCCTAACCAGCGATTCAGGAATGAGGCGTGGAGGAAAATTCCTCGTTAGCTTATTGATACTTATGTGTTATTTATCTCTTCCCCTATTAATGTAATTTCTCGCGTTACATAGCTTCTTCCCCCCAAAAAAAAAATTTTCTTATGCCTCAGTCCTTCATCAAAGCATCCTACCGGATATTTAACTAAAAATAAAAAAAATTATCAATACGTCACACAAAATTTTCATAAAATTTTCTTAGGATCTTCTATCACTTACAAACAAATATTCTCATCCTGCATTTTCCAATTCTTCCAACAAATTTACAACAAAATGGAGATAGTATGTATTCTTAACTTATCACTTATCATTTATCACTTCTCACTTATCACTTCCCTCACCAAGAGTAGATTTGACCAGTTTGGGGAATACTCACTTTAAATGTGATGACTCTACTACCTTGAAATGAGAACCTTCTCACTTCCTCTCTTATTTGTTATGGGCCGAAACCCTATAGAGTCGCAACTGGACTCGTCCCTTAAGTCTGGAATGGTAAATTTTCCATTTTTACCCCACTAATCCTAGGCGTAGGTCCCGTAGGGGGGAAAATCACGACTGGATCTACTCCATACCCTCAGTATCTTGGGATAAGGCTCACCTCCTGTTTGAGGCATACATACTCCTGCGTCTATCACCCATCGAGCAAAGCTCAGAGCCAAGCACATCCTCGGGTCTTACGACTACCTAGCGGGTTTTAGTGTTCAGTGCAAACTGTGTACACCCTCTAAAGCAAAATAAAATGTTTAAACCACTACAAGTTGTTAGGGGACCTTCCTCAACATCTCTCTTTCACTAGAGAAGGGGTGAACGTTAATCTCTTTCTCTCTAGAGGTTAACACTTATCGCCTGTCATCAACATTGTTCTAAGTATCTCCTCACTGGCCCTCCTCTTCTAGGTGGGGGTTGCTAAAGTTCTTCTTCTACAACTACTATCTCTGCTTTCCAACAGCCAGCCATCTTGTCCTACATTTGGGTTTAATTTGTTTCGGCCGCGCGCTGTACAATGTTTGCCTTTCAAATATATTTTCTAATACATATGAACCTCCCTCTCTAAATACTTCCACCACTTTGTATGGTCCCAAACACTTAACTAAAAAGTTTCTATTGGTGCCCGTCTAAAAAACGTTTCTCTTTTTACCCACGCCAATTCGTCTTTTTCCAACCTTTCATTTTTCCTTTTCACATTAGCTTTCCCCCGCCATTTTCACCTCTCTCCAAATTTGTTCTTTTGATATTTCGGTGCCACTGTTTTTTCATCCTCTGAGTCAATTTGTGGTAATTTCACACTAATCAACCTTGGACCGTATCGGGAAAAAAAAGCATAGAAAGGTTGGGTCCCCATTGTCTCATGCACTGCACTATTTAATACTCTTTGAGTTCTAAGAGATAATTGGGCCACCTATGAGGTAACCCTTGCACAGGTTTGAGAGAATTGTTTTGTTCGGTGCATCCTTTCTGAGATACTATTACCTTGTGGATGGTAAGGCGTGGTGTATCCTAATTGTATTCCATGAGTCACACAACTCTTGAATTTTTTGTGACGTAACTCCTTAGCATTATCCAATAAACAAGGTATGTGGTGCTCCAAATAAACTGACATATTCCCTAAAATTCTTACATACTTCGTCGGTCATCCTAGCCCTTTAATTTTATAAAAGGTAGTAAACCTACTATAATGATCTATTATGGTTTAATACATAGCGGTATCCGTGGGCTCCCGTTCCCAGTCTGTTATGTCTATGCTTATCCTCTCTAGAGGTTTACTTACTGATGGTATTTCTTGCCATTTTGTTGGAGTCCACGACTACCCTTATGCTGTTGGCATGCCCAAACAGTTCCTCACATATTCTCTCACATCCGTTTTCAGGTTGGGCCAATAAAAATAGCCTTCTGCTTTTACTTATTGATTTCTCTCCCCTAAATGACCCGATTCCTTATTGTGAATTAATTCCAAAGCCGCTCGCTTCAGTTCACTAGGTAAAACCAATAAATAGTGTATACTGTTATCGAACTGGGGTTTAGTTAAATATAAAATCCTCCTTCTATTACGAATTGATCTAAGTATTTCTGGGGTATTTAGATCTGGGTATCTCCCTCCTTCTAGATACTCTATCATTTCTCTCCATCTACGGTCCTCTCGTTGCATTTCCTTGACTTCTTCTTTAGTTTTTCCTAACCACCTCTCTTCTACTTGACATCGAAGATTCTTACTGGTCTACTAAGTTGGTCTGACTACAGGTTTTTTCCTGCTTTATACTCTATTGATACCTATAGTCTCTCATCTCTAGGATCCATCTGTTCATCCTAGGTGACTTGGTTCGTTTTTTTTAAAGACTGATACTAACGGTTGGTGGTCTGTTTGATGATCACCTTGGTTCCCCACAGGAAATGGGTGAAACTGTCTGCAAGCTAAAAACTATTCCTAAGGCTTCCCTATCTGTTGCTGATTTATCGCGTCTCAACTGGTTTAATTTCTTTGAAAAATAAGAGATTACTTGGGCTTGCCCCTCATCACTTATACTGCATCAGTATGCTCCTACGTGAGTTTGGCTAGCATGGGTTATCCAACACAAAGGGTTTATTAATGTTGGCCTTAGTTAAGATGGGAGAAATAGTCAGTTTATCCTTTAATATCTGAAATGCTTGCTGGTTTTCCCTCTGACCATTTGAAGGGGTTTTATTTTTCTTGGTCAAATTAGTGATAGGCACTGCTATCTTAGCGAATCCTTCTATGTACTTCCATAGAAACCTACCATACCTGAAATCTTCTGGTTTCCTTGACATTAGTTGGGGGTTTCATTTTATCTACGGCTGCCATATTGTCTGGGTTGGGTTGGTAACCTTCCTTGTTCACTAAGTGTCCAGAAAATTACTTTTTTTTGTCCTATTTTACTTTGGTCAGATTTAATTTGACTCCAAATCTAGTCAGATGTCCAAATAATTTATCGATCCTTTCCAATAATTTCTCGTAACGGGTGCCATCAGGATTATGTCATCCAGATAATTTTTAAGCCAATTTTCTTTCAGTAAAGGAGTTAAGATCGGGCTAATTTGCGAGAGAAAATTGCTGCACTGCAAGTAATCCAAAGGGAGGTCTTTTGAATCCTATATAAGGATATCCCTTCAATGAAAGTTGTTAGATCTTTACTATTTTTCATCAAACCCAGTATTTGTAATACGCATCTTTATATCTAGGGTGGCATAGATTCAAGCCCGTTTAACCGATTCTCTAACTCTTCCAATTTAGGTTTGGGATGTATAGCAGTGGCTAAATGTTGATTCACCTTTTATAGTCTAGACACATCCTTTTTCCCCATTCGGCTTGTTAACCAGTACTATAGGACTACCGCAGCTGTGGAATTTTCTATTATGTCCTTCTCTTCCATTTTTCTCAACATTTTAGCTATTAGTTCTTTAGCTTTCTCCGGATACCTATATGTAACTCCTTTTACACGGTTTGGAAACTAACACCTGAATATGAGCGGGTTCAGTTTTCATGGTGCCTAGTTCTCCTGCATCGAAGATAAATAGTTCATGGTGCTCTTTTATTAAGGCGAAAAAATGGGTGCCTCTCCTGTTCACTTAAGTGTTTCCAGTCTCTTTTTCTAGAATTGCCTGTATTCGCTCCGGTCGAGCACCATTACCTCGCTACCATCACTATCGGGTAACATTGCGTTTCTAAACCTAGTGGTGAGACAACGTGTTCGGCCGTAACTTGCTGTTCTTTGAATTTCTTCTGAGTTTTCTACTCTATATTAGCTAAAATTGTACCAGGATTTAAATTCAGCTGTCCACTACTGTATTAATTTTATTGGAGAAAGATAGTTCTTTCTTTTTTAACCGGACGCATTCAGGTGCATATTTTGGGACTTGTTTTTTTGTGTCCACCAAGAGAGTGGTTCCCTCTACCTCGTCCACTGACAATTCTAACCATTGAGTTCTTTCTGGTTTTTTGGTCACACTTTGCTGTATCCTTATATGACAGCTTTATTATGCACCTCCCCTTCGCACTTTTCACTCTTAACTGCTCTGATGGTACCGTATCGGTGTTTAACAAAATTTAAGGGATAAGTTAGGTTAGCCCACATGACTTTCTTTGTTGTAATTTATAGTTATTTCTTTAGTTTCCCATTTATGTTCTCCCATCAGGGCTTGAGTGGATAAATATGATCTGGAACAGCTAACATCAACACTTCTATTGTTCTATCTATTCCTAAGGGTATTTTTACTCTTTCTTGACCTAAGATTCTCAACTCCTTGCCCCGTTATACCGGTTTTTAAAATAGGGATGTTACTGGGGTTTTTATTTTAGTTTTAAATCTAAAGCTGGCACTTTTTTTTTATAAGTGAATATTCGCTTCCTGTGTTTTAATAAAACTTCCATGAAAGTGATCATTAATGGCTAAGGGGATTATTGGGGATTGATGTTAACTAGTCACCGGGAAGATCCTGTCCCCCCGGACAATTTGGATTCCCTCTTCTACATCCTATTCTCCCGCAATCGAAACAAGCGTTGTTATTTGTCTTCCTTCGACAGTCTGCGGCTGAGTGGTTGTTCATTCTACAGTAGGGGCAAAACATCTGTGAATCCCTTCTCCAAGCTAAGTTGGAGAATAAGCCAAGCAAGCTTCCCTTGACGGCTTCTGGTCGTTACATACTTTCAAGGCTTGTAATTTTCCTTCCCATCCCTTCCATCTGTGCACGCAGTTTTCTAACCTCTGACTGACTAGCCGACAGTTCTGTGACTGTTCCTGTGTGTTTGGGGGGACTACTCGGGAAGCGGGGTTATTTCTGACGGTGTCGTGGCTGGTTTACCGCGAACATTTGGTCGTGTCTCTTCCGATGGCAATGGCCCTCTCGGTCTCCACTCTCTCTATGAATTTTTTTAGAAGGATTTGTTCATCCATAAAAAATTCTAATTTCTCTTTACTGTGACTTTGGGAATCCTCGCAATAGTTTTTTCTTAATGATTTTATCCCTACGGGGGAATTTCTCCTGGGCATTTTGACTTCGCTTCCAGTTGGCGTATTTTCATTTGAGTTTATTTGCAAAGTCTTGTGGAAACTTCCATCCAGTAAAATGACTTCAGAATACTGGTTTAAAGGGTTCTGTCGACATTATTGTCTGTTAGCTCATCGTAAAAACCAATAAGTTAGGGTGTTCCATGATCTAAAATCATGCTGACCGAGGGCATTCTGTATCAATAAGGCTAATTGCGGATCTACTCTAGTCATAAGTATCCTCTTTCTCTCCTCCAAATCCTCTGAAAACTTTCTACCTGGGAAAGGAAAAACTGTCAACCTTCCCTCTGCTTCGATACCTTGTAAATCCCCGAGGGTTTAGTATTTGTATATCTCTCGGTTTTATTAATGATCTCATTGGTCTCTTACTTCCTGCTCCTCCTCCCTTTTTTTTTCAAAATAACTCAACCGTTCTTTCGTCTTTGCTACTTCTTGTTCTAGCGACTCATCCACTTGAATCGCTCGCATTGTTCGGGGCGGGTTTTCGACTCTCTCGTGTGTTACTCTTCCTCCTTCTTAAGCTCTCTACCAATTGCTTCCTTTTGGAGGAAACCTCCAAATCCTTTACTGTAAAACCCATAAATCCCCATCCCCCAAAAAAATTACTTTACCGTAAATAAAAAAAAAAAAAAAAATTTCCCTGATTTTCTTAACTAGTGTTGGGCTTCCACGGTGGCTATTAAACTCACGAAGCCCTTGAGTTTCTTACTTGCTGGGGCGTTCTTCCAAGCCTCAACACTTATTTAGCATTTTTATGTCCTAAAATTTCGGTGGGTGACCCTGCCCTCCTAACGCCTGCACTTTCCGCCCATGCCCGATAGTTGTGTCCTATTACATTACTAGCTTCTCATATATAAAACCCCTGCTCGTCCTACCGAAATGCCCCCCCGTCATCGCTAAGCCCTGTGCATAGGGTTTGGCGTAAAGCTTAATTTCCTATACTGCGTTAGTTTTATTTAATATTTGTTTTGCCCTGCTTATTTTATCATAATTTTCTTGTTTACTCTCCTAGCGTAAAAGGTCGGTTATGATCCTATGTTCTATCATACAAATCCTTATCTCACATCGGCACGTTGCCGCAATGGGTTTTACTACTTCCTAAATTTTCCATATTGCTTTCCACCTTACTGTTGCCTTTAATACATTACTGCCAACCATAGGATGACTAAAATCAAATTCTTTCGTAATACTCCGTTGAGTCTGTCATCTACAAGGGAAAGGGTTTTAGCTTGCCTCCGGCGCTCTGAAACTTTACTGTTACGTTAGGTCATCCACCTCCACAGTCTGAGGGATCGGCTATGTCTACTAACGCTACTCTTACATGGATATGACACTGTGTACTGGCACTTGGCAAAATAATTAAACTAACAAGGAGTTAGTTGGCTCGTGGGTAAGCGGGAAACCATCCGAATGGATCCAAACCGCTGGGCACCATTATGTAGTGGTCAAAATGACCATCCCACCCCTGTCACCATTTTGTAGTGGTCAAAATGATCATCTACACCGTTGTCACCCTTATGTAGTGCCCACCTTGGGAGTGTACTCTAGAGTCCCGGTTTTCTCCGTGCCACCACCCACATTAAGTGGGAAAAAATATATGAATGAAGAAAAAAAAAAGATTTAAGAAAAATGGGAGGTACTGGTTGGAAACTGAATGACAACGCGTTAATATATTTCTAACATAATATATTTAACTCTTTACTGTCTCACTTTGGGAATTATTATACATTTACAAGTTATCTTTAAAATTAAGTCTTCCTTCCTCCTAGCGATACGCACCCAAATGCTCAAGTCGTTATCCTAATATAGTTTACTATCTTTGGTAACTTCGGTTGCACTGTCACCACATTAACGATACGCACATGTAATGCTCAATTCGTCATCCTAATCTAGTTTACTATCTCTTGGTAACTTCAGTCCCCACTGTTACCCCTTAACGATACGCACATGTAATGCTCACGTCGTTTTCCTAATATCATGTATACGTAGTCTATCCACTTCCAACGTTTCCCTCTCACTTATTTTTCTATTTTCCCTTTTTTCTCCTTGTCCTCACACGGCTGGCGTGACATGTTGGGGGTTTCCCCCTTGCTAATTTGTGAGCGCTTGACCCCTGGTCCGCCAACAGCATCCTACCTTGGGACCTAAGTAATACACTTATTAGTCCTGGTCAACAAAAGGAATCACCAGTAAGTCAGTTACATCTACTCAGTTAACAAAACATTTCATAAAATACCTTTACCAAGGGCGAGAATATCACCTCCCCACAGGCGACTTAACTCAATGAACGTCGAGCTGCTCTAAAATTTTCCTAACCTAGAATCCCGTTCTCCCTCGTTCGCTACGTGTCTAATTCTACTGGCTTAAAATATAAGCCTAACCAGTGATTCAGGAAGAGGGTGGAGGAAAATTCCTCGTTAGCTTATTGATACTTATGTGTTATTTCATCTCTTCCCCTATTAATGTAATTTCTCGCGTTACACAACTTAAGGTTAGGTTAGGTTTATTAAAAACCTGTAAGGTTAGGTTAGGTTTCATTACAACCTTTAAAGGGTTAGTTAGGTTTCATTAAAACCTTTTAAAGGGTTTGGTTAGGTTTCATTAAAACCTTTAAGGTAGGTTAGGTTTCATGAAAACTTAAGGTTAGTTAAGTTTCATTAAAACCTTAAGGTTAGGTTAGGTTTCATATTATTATAATTTATTTTTTTGGGGGAAAAAAAAACTATCCCATTAGAACAAGCACCTATTGCCAAGAAAAAATAGTGGTGTCTCTGAAAACGACCGGAAACTCTCGTCCATTTTTACCAAAAGTTGTTTCGTAGTCTATATGAAACCATAGTCGTTTCGTACACTCAGCGCAGAGTTTAAACT
>JACEEZ010019709.1:0-15000 GCA_016584305.1 Chionoecetes opilio
TAAAAATAGGCTTGTGATAAAAAATGGACGAGGAGGGGGCGGTATTTTCTGAGACACTGATTTATTTTTCCTTGGGTAAAATTAGTATTTTTGATAAAAAAATAACGAGGACTGCGCGGTTGTTTTCTGAGACAATGACTAGATTTTCCTGGCCTAAAATTTGTGCTTTTGGTAAAAATGGACGAGGCCTGCGCGGTCAACTTCTGAAACACTGACTATTTTTTACTTGGGTATAATTGGTGCTTCAGATAAAAATGGACGAGGACTACGCGGTCATTTTCTGAGACACTTACTTTTTTTGCCTTGCCTAAAATTAGTGTTTTTTGGTAAAAATGGACGAGGACTGTGTGGCCATTTTCTGAGACACTGACTTTTTTTGCCTTGCCTAAAATTAGTGCTTATGGTCAAAATGGACGAGGACTGCGCGGTCATTTTCTGGGATACAGATTTGTTTGCCTTGCCTTAAATTAGTGTTTTTTCAGATGGATAGAACCAAATCTAACCTCCTAACGTGAGGGCTCCGCCCCCTTCGACCCCTTGGCGAGATTATGAACCTAACCTAACCTCTTTAATGGTTGGGGGGCCTATGGAAGGGGAGGTTGTGTCTGTATGAGTATATTTTAGACAACTATATCATTTCTACAATATGTATATAAGTTTTAAAGGTTACGCAGAAGTGCATTAATACTGTACAGTATACTAAACAAAAAGTAATATAGAAAACGTATGTGGTAACGGCGGTAGCGACTGCGCAGTTCTCGTCCATTATAACTGAAGCACCAACCGAGAAGACAAGTTTTTTTTCGCTTGTCCCAAAACAATTTAAAACTACACTTTAATACAATACATGGACATTGCTCACGTAACATGCCAAAACCCCAGACATGCCCTTATATGAGATAAGTCTTTATATTAATATAAATTGAAGTACCCAATCTATATATTTAAACAGATTTTACCCATGTTTCTGAATTCAGGGATTGAATATCGGGGGTTAGTTTAGCCGAGGTTAGTTTAGTGATGCTCTCCATCACTAACCTAACCTCTGATAAACTAACCCCTGTTAGGGGATATTCAATCCCCGACTTCAGAAACACGGGTAAAAGCTGTTTAAACATATAGATTGGATACTTTTATGTTAATATATAGACTTGGGACTGTCGCTTAATAGGAACTCTCGCCGACGTAAAAAAAATGGAGCATTCTCTGACGTAGGCGAGTATTTCGTTCGGGAACAATTCCAGGTACCATTAAAGGCTGGCAAACGTGACCTAACTACCATTCAGGGCCAATGAGGGTCAAGCGTCCTGAGTGACCTAACTATAGTGCAGGGTCACTGAGGGGCAGTCATGAGAACAAACGTTTCATTCGCAAAAAAGTCCAAATTACGAAAAAAAGGGAAAAAAACTTTAATCTAGTCGGGGATCCCAAACCTCGCCCGTCCCACAAAAAATTTCCGCTCGGGGACTCCCCCCTAGTGGTCAAAAAAAAACCGATGCTCCCCAATAACGAATTTAATACCCCAAAAAAAACACCGAAGGCGTCCCTACGGCCGAAGGGGGCCCCCCCTACCGCAGCGGGTATCTTTTAAAACATTTGAAAAACAACCCCGCTGCCGGCTACCAAAGGCTTATTTTTAAAATCCTTACCTCGGGTAAGGGTCTTGGGCATGATAAATGAGGGTTTTTTTATATATATGAAAATTACCCCGGGGACCCCTTCCCCCTGAGGTGGTGTAAATCTACGCCAAAAATTTTTGGCCCTGTGACGTCAGGGGAAATGGAGTAAGTACGTTGGCTGGACCCGGGACAGGGAGAGGGGCGCAGACTTGGCCAGGCGAAGGGTTTCTGGCTTTGTGACGTAAATCAAATTTGGACAGATAAAAGCTTTTGGGATCCAAGAAAGTTTTCGAAAGAGGAGGTATCTCAGTTTTTACGTTTGGACATACCCCGGCGTATGTGTTTGCGGATTTTGGCCCCCTTTTGGGAGAGGAATAATTTTTTTGAAAAACACTATTATCTCGTGGCGGGCCTTGTGATTGGCTGATGGGATTTGAGTAGTAATAAAAAATCACTGTGTAAATTTGCTATTAGCGGGGGATGGACGCCATTGTATTTCCCCGCCAAAAAAATTTGGCTCGGTCCAGTTTATCGGGGAAAATTTAACCCCTCCTTACCCGGGTTGAAAGGGCCACCCTTTTCGGGGATTATTCAAGCGGGCCTGGCGCAGGGGGGGGGGGGGGGGGGAGGGGGCGGGGGGTGCGCCGGAAGTAGCATTTACGCGTATTTTACGCCGTTGGTTTTACGCTTTTTTGGGCTGGATTTCCCCCCGGGTTCGGGTTCGTTGCCCAAAAAATGGAACGAAAAAAAAAAACTCCTTTTTTTGTTTCCAGCAACTCCATTGTTGGAATCTTTGGCAGAAATTAGGGAGTTAGGGTACCAAATTTTCCAGAAATAATAGGATATTTTTACTTCGCCCAGCAGTGGTGAAGGGTTTTGGTTTTGGGTTTGGGACAAGTCCCACGAATACTTTTAGAAGACGTACAATATAGGGCCCATAGGGGGGAGTGGGGAAGTTGTACTGGGCGGGACACAGCTCGTAAATAAAAGCAAAGCAAATACCCTTGTTACCCTTTAAAAAAAAGGGCATCATAATACGGTAGCCGGATAGCCGAAAAAAACGTGGACGTGATGCCCCGGGTCTTTTTTTGGGGACACTGACCCATTTTTCCTTGCCAAAATTAGGGGGGGGGTTTTCGATGGAATTTTTTTTTTTTCCCGGGGAAACCCAAATAAAGTATTTTTTTGAAATTTTTTCATGGCTAATATTTAGAACATGACGTGTCTGGATCTAAGATTTTTACCTTTTTACGGGTCAGAACGAGTGGGGAAAGAAATAATGAAATGACCTTCTAAGGGGAGAGCTCTGCCCCCTCGCCCTCCCCCCCACCCCCCCCGAGATTTTTAATTTAAAACCTCTTAAAGGAGGGGGGGGTCATGGGACAGGGAGGGTTTGGGCCTTTTTAGGCATATTAGACAACTGGCATTTCTTCAATATGTATATAATTTTTAAAAGGTTTTACGCGGAATTTGTTTAAATTTACTAACATATACTGAGGAAGAAAATATTTAGAAAAATTAAGTGGAACCCGGCGTTTTGGGGACAGCCCCAATTTCGCCCAATTATAACAGAGTTTTTTTGATTTTGTGCCCATATTATTAAATTTTTTACCAGGGAAAATTTAGCTTGTGTTGATAGTATATCTACGCAATAGCCCCCAAAGGGGGAACTGTAAAGGGGCAAATGTTTTTTTTAACTCCCACCCCTTTGTACTAGGTTTTTATCAAAAGAACTGCATTTTTTCCCAAAAAAATTTGGGTTGGTAAATTATGGGAACAACGCCTCAGAAAGATTTAAAAGGGCCCCTAAAAAAAAAAAAAAACCCCACTTTTCCCCTTTAAAATTTAAGCAATGCACTTTTTAATCTTACCAGGGAAAAAGGGGGTTCGGGGCCCGCCCCAACCCCCTCCAGGGAAAATTATTGAATTAGTGGAGAAAAATGTATAATTTTAAACCTTTAATAAACTGGAAAAGTTGGGCCCAAATTTTATCTGTCTTTGATGCCCCCTTCCCCCCCGCACACGCCCATAGGAGTTAATTTCTAACCCCTATTAATGTAACCTTAAATCTTTCCAAACAATCATGCTTGTGGTGAGGGCCTTTGCATTTCTCCCCCAAAAACCCAAACCAAGCTTAACCAAAACCCAAAAATATTTTGCCCCCCTAAAACAAAACCCCCCCCCTAGCTTTATGAAAGTTTAACTCACCTTTTTGATGTCATGGGGGCGGTACTGGCGAGGTGGGGACGGCGGGAAGGGAAAAAAGGGTTGTACCAAGAGTAAGGGGGGGGACGGCGGTAAGCGAAGAACGACCTACAAAGGGGTTTTACCATGAGAGGGGCCCTTTTTTTGGAACGAAAAAGCTTGGGGACGACGGTCGGCGCGAAGACAGGGGGTACCCAGGGCTTGGACCGGGGACCTACAAACCGGGTCGTCGTTGCTCTTTTTCCCAAAAAAATTATTTTGTCTCATGGTCCCCTTTCGTCGGTCTTTCCTCTTTTCGACTGCCATCAGGGACTTTTGGTAAAAAGCCAAGGCGCCCTTACCCTTTTAATCGGGTTATTACTTAATTTTTTTTCACTAGTAAATGAAAAAACATTTATCTTTAAAAAACAAAGAATAATCCCTAAAAAAAATAAGTCATTTTTTTTTTTAAATTAAACTGATATTTTTTTTTAATTTACAATTTTATCGTTAAAAAAATTTTTTAGTCCCCTTTTTACTTTTTTTTTTTAAAACTTCCTTTATTTTCCCACCCCATTTCCCTTTTAAGGGGAATGCAGGGTTTGCTAATCAGGGACCTGACCGGGACCGGACCCCCCTGGGGAAATTGTGGGCAGGGGGAAAACAGGTGTGAGTATTTGGTTTGGTCCCCTTTTTTTAGTGAAAATACATATAGGGGAAAAATTGTAGCGCGCGACACCCCCAAAGGTACCCTCAAGTCGCGGGGTTTGGGCCAGGGGACAAGCGCCCTATTTGGTAAAAGCCCCATAGATTTTCCATTGATTTTGCAGTCACGTTTGGGGGGAACGGGGGACTGAAATTTCGCCCGTGTGAACAGGGTCTAACTGCCCCGGCCATTCAAACCCCCCATGATAAAAAGGGTTTTTTGCCATAAAAAATTAAAAATTAGTTTGGAGGTATTTTTTTTTTCCAAGGACTTAAAAAAAAATAATACACCCCTTAAAAATCAACTTTAGGGCAGAAACTACAGATTTAATAAAAAAAAATTTCAAAAAAATTTTTCCGAGTAAAAGTTTCGGGAATTTTGTAAATGCATTTTTTTGGGGAAAAAATTAAATTGCTTAAAAAAAAGGGGAATTGCAATTTCATGGCAAATTAATTTTATTTCTTAAATAAACATGCACCGTTATAAAAAGAACTTTTTGAGAATACCCTTTTTCAATCAAAAATAATAATGCCTAAAAGGGACTTTTGGTCGGAGTTTTGGAAACCCAAAAAATTTGCATTATTTGCTTGCTTAATATACTTTAAAACTATTTAAATTTGGGCTCTGTCGAGATTGGGCCTTTTTGGGGGGAAAAAAAATTTCATAGGAGAAGAAAAAATTTAAACCCGTAGTAAAAGTTTAATGGGGAAGTCATTTAAAGCAATTTTCCGGTTTTCCTGCCGGATATTTCAAGGAAAGACCCGATACCCGGGGGAATACTGGGGACGGGGCCGTTTAAAACCGGGCCCGGATAGAAACCTGATTTTCGGGTAACCCTATTTTCTAAGTTGCAGCACGGTGGAGCTATATTTTGGGGAAAAAAGGAGGAAAACTTTTTTTTGGCCCGAAACCTGGGCACCTGGGAACCGGGCCCAACCTGTTCGTGAGGGTAAGTTGACCGGGGCCTGAGTCTCCATCTCCCCCCGCGCCACCACCAGGCCCTTCCTCAAAGCAGCAGGGAAGGGGGATATCATTCACAGCACGTCATTCCATAAACCGGGGCCAGTTTGCTGTGGGGGTGGGGGGGAAAGGGAAGGAAGGATGCCGTAAACCACGGGGAAACAATAATTTTTCCCACAAAATTAAAAAATTTTTGGGCCCGGGGACAGCATAGGGCGAGAATTCCCCCTTTCGCTCGAGGTTTATGATTTAAATGGCAAAAAAAAACCCACTTAGCATAAGAAAAAAACAAAACCACATTTGCCAAAAAACAGCACTAAGTAAAAAGGCCACCCGCACCAAATTTAGGGACAAATACAGTACTATATTATAACTTAATTTAAAAACCTTAAAAATATAATTAAAACCCGGGATTAATATGAAAAAATTTTTAAACTGGCGTTTTGGCCCTTTCTAAAAATTTTTTTGGACTAAGGCATTTTTGATATCCTTAAGCCCAGGGCCCCTGTCCAATGATACCTATAAAAAAAAACCTTTAAACTTAACAAAACTAAAAAATTTTTTTGGGTTATGGGCCCCGTAATGGCCACTAGTAACAGCTGTAAGACATTGTAGATTTTGTACACGAGTTCTTAGAAAAAAAAGGGTTTAAATCACCCGTCATTTCCTTTAAAGGGCAATTTTAAAAAACAACCCTGTTGAAAGGAAAATTTTTCCAGAAAGAGCAGTTGTGCGAGTAGTATGGGGTTTTGTATAGGTTTTATATAGGTAATATATAGGGTTTTTGGTTTTTCCCAACATGCAGGGAAATTTAAGATTTTTTTACTTTAACCATAAATTTAAAGTATATGTTAAATTTTCCTACACTGCTTCAAAGGTTAAAAAACAAGAGAAAAAGGAGGAGGAACAATTTTGGGCGAAAGAGGTTGCACCGAGAAATGACAAAAAGAACACAAAGAGGGAAAAAAGGCTCGGGGTAAAAAGGATGAGGGCTGCGCGGTAAATTTTCTGAGGGGCACTGATGTTTTTTTCCCCTTTCCTAAAATTAGTGGTTACGCGTAAGTGGAAATTTAAAACTTTCCCGTATAATGAGCAGAAAAAAAATATAAAAAAAGTAAGTTTGGTTTAAAGGGGGGTAGCGAGCGCGCAGTTCTCGTCCATTATAACCAGGGTCGGGGGTAAAAGGGGGCATTCCCCCCCACTTTAAAATTTTCGTTTTAGAGGTACTGAAAGGGGTTTTGTGAGGGTCTGGAGGAAAAAAAACCATAATAAGGGGCCCTTTTTCTGCCATTTTGGGTCTAACAATTGTGGGAAAAGTGCAAAATATTAACAAAAATTTTGTATCTTTCCCCCTGAAAGGGGACTTTAATTCGATTGGCTGTTTTCACAAGATTAACGCTTTTAATTGGTCAGTGGAAAAGTAATATCTTCGTTTTTTTCGAGTAGATGTATGTACACCCAAAGTGTGCCTTGAACAAGCTTATTGGGAAATTTGAATTGCCTGCCAAAAACTACAAACTTTTCGACTTTACGCCCCAAGCATCCAAAAAATTTAAAACAGCAAATTTCAGCACTTTCCCGCGTTTTCACATTAAAAAATTTCCCATCACACAATTTTCATTACAGCACTCTTACCTTGTGGGCCTGTCTGACATCGTCTCCGACTGTGCATGGGGGAAAAAACCCTTTCCCCATAAGATGAAAAAGGGCTGTGGCAGCCATTATCATAATGAACGAAGAAAAACCCCCAAAAATTTTACCCACCTCCCCCGTTGGTTGAATTAAGCTCCCCTTTACACAAATTCCCCTTAATTTGGGAAACCCCGAACGGGGCCCCCCAAAAAAAAGCAATCCGCAGCGCCGTCATGGTACTGGTTATGGGTCCATCGTGACCCAGGGCTCGTTTAAAGCGCTCGGGGCCGGGGGCCACGAGAAGTTAGTGCGTTTTCACTTAAAAAAATTTGGGAAGTCCCCGACTTTTGTACCCCAAAGCAGCGCCTTTTGGAAAATCTATCATGACGCTATCTTTATCTATGTAAACAGCCTTTTGTGACACTTCGTGATCGTCGTAGGTTTTTCGTGACGATAAGAAAAACCCTTAGGGGTCCTTAAAACCTTGCCCTTCCCCCCCCCATTTTGGGACCCTTTTCCCCCTTCTCCCCCCCCTTTTCCCCATTTTTTCCCCCCCACCCAACCCCCCCCAAATCCCTTCCCCCCACTCCCCCAAACCCCCAAAGTTGGGTTTACATTCCCCCTTTACGATCCCTTCCCCCTACTCCCACCCCCACGTGGTGACACTCCCCCCTTTTACGAAACCCTTCCCCCTACTTCCCCCACCAGGGGGGACACTCCCCCCCCGGGAAATCCCCACCCACTACTTCCCCTCACCACCCTTTGGGGACACCCCCCCCCCCTTTTAACCACTCCCCATTTCCCCCCCATTTGGGGGGGATGTGAGTGGGGGGGATCCAAACCCTTTTCCCTCCCCAATCCCCCCGTCTCCCCACTAACACCAACAAAAAACCCCTTTTTATTAAACCCCCCCCCCCTGTTTCCCCCCCCTTTCCCCATCACCAAAACAGGGCCCCGTTTTCCCCCCACCTTTCCCTCTTTTGCCCCCCTTTCTTTCCCTCACCCTGGGGAAACCCCCCCCCACAGTGAGGGGATGTTGCTAGTCTTGACACATCATGGGGACGTTTATGACACAGTCATGGCATTTTTTCGGGGTTAACGTTTGCTCGATCGTGCGACAAAATGACCGTTTTTTTCCCTTTGTGAACCCGTCTTACAGCGTCATGAATCCCTCGGGCCCCTCTTCCAAAACCCTCATGACACAACTACAGGCAGCGGACATTTTTGTGGGGGTATCGTGGTTTTGCGTTTATCTTTGTCAAATTTCACGATAGCGTCAATAATCAAATTTGGGGGCGTATCGTGGTTCGATTATGGAATGTGTGTAGGGAGCGTTAAATTCACTGGGGTTCTGTGAATCAAACACCCGCTGTTCCCCGGACCCGGTTTTTTTGTGCGCAAATGGAACGCCTGAGGTTTTTGGGGTTTCCCGGGAATGGTTTGGGTTTCCCGAAATGTGCAAAGGAAAAAGCCCTTTAAAAAATGTTCAGGGGCCCAATTTTTTTTTTTCCCCAATTTGGTTTTAATTCAAAACAAAACCCAAACCCCCAAAAATATTAATTTCCCGGCCTTTTTTCCGTAAAAAAAACGGGCCTTTTTTAAAAAAACACGCGAAAAAAAAATTTTTTCCCCCCAAACAAGGGGTACGCATGTTATTGATGACGTCACAAAAAAGGGGCGCCCAAGTAAAAAACACCGTCGGGCCCTTTGGGACCTTCGGCAAAAGTTTTTTTGATGAGCGTTTTACTTTTGGTGTCAGAAGTTTTAATTTTTGTCGCTTTGATAGATCTAGAGTACGATGCTTTTAAACTGAGACCGAACTAAAGGGCGCCTTGGGTCGCGTATATGAGGAAAAAAGATCCCGGGTTGTGAGGGAGCCCAACCCTATACGTTTGAGCCTGAGTACGAGGTGGATGAAAAAGGTGTTAGCGGAGCCTGCTGGGGGTTTAAAAAATACTACCCACCCCAAACACTTCTACACACACACACAAAAAATACTACACACCACAAACCCCTACTACAAACACACAAACACTACTACACACACACAACAAAAAAACTACTACACAAACACACAAACCACTATTACACCCCACACACCCCCACCAAAACAGACAAGAAACACTACTACCCCACACAAAAAATACTTTCACAACACAAACAACTACACCCACACACAAGCAACCACACCACACACTACTAGCACCAAAACAAAACCACCCACACACACACACACACACACACACAAACCCCTACTACGCACACACACCCAAAAACAAACACTACTACACACACAAACAAACCCTTTCTACAACACACACACACACACAAAACTTTCACACAACAAAAAACACTATACGCACACACACAAACACAAAAACTACTACACCCCAAAAAACACAAAACAAATTTCCCAAAACACACACACACACACACCCCAAACACTTTCTACACCAAAAACCCCACACAAAAAAAACTACTACACACCCACTCAAAAAAACTACCACACATTTCACCCCCACCCCCCCCACACCAAAACCACACACCACCCCTACTACACATACACCCAAACAATTACACAACACAAAACACTACTAACAAACACAAAAACTACACACCCCACACAAACAGTACTACACACACACAAACACTACTTTCACACACACAAAAAACTACTACAGGGTGCCTTTGGGTTTTTGTGGGGGGTGGGTTTGGGTTGTGTGTGTGTGGGGTGTGTGTGGGGTGTGTGTGTGGTGTGTGTGTGTGTGTTTTGGTGTGTGGGTGTTTTGTGAGTTTGACATGGGGCAAGGTGCAAGGGATTAACAGGGGCCCTGTGGGAGGGGAGGGCCCATGCCTGAGAGTGAGAGGGGGGAGTGTTTACTTAGGTACATTTTAAAAGCCCAAAACCCTTTCCCTTTACGCCCAGAAAAGGGCCCTCACCCAAAAAAATAGGGAAAACCCGGGGCCGTCGTGTCCCCCTTGGTGGGGGGGCATTTTTGGCCCCTCGCGTTTTTTAACAGACTAAAAACATTGAACTTTTTTTTTTACCAAAATTTTAAATTTTTTAAATTTTAAAAATAAAGGAAAAAAAAATTTTTTAAAGGGTAGCTAATAATATATGTAAGTTGTCCTGTAAATATTTCAGTTAAACACCTAATTCACTTTGGTGGACGGAACTATTAATCTGCTAACCGTTTATATCGAAATTTTTTTAATATTTTTTTTCATGTAAAGGTTAGGTTATGTTAGGTTAGGTATAGGTTAGGAAAATATAGGGTAAATGTTAGGATAGGTTAGGTAAAGGTTTGGTTAAGTATAGGTTCGGTTAGGTTCAATTTGTTTGTTTTTTGTCCTTTTGTGGAAAAAAAGAGAAAAAATTGATTTGCAACAGAAAACGGTTAACAGATTAATTTAAAACACAACAAAACTTACCAGAAAAAAATTGTTTCGTCCACCAAAGGAAGTTCGGTGTTCATCTGGAAATTTACCGTTTTCCTGGCATCTGATATTCTTCTCGTAAGTTATCTTTTTTCCTCAGGCAGGAGTGGAACCCGATCCGATCCGATCCGATGGTGCTTGGGGTATAGTTTATCAACGGCATCCCTCAGTGTTGGCCGAAGCCATCACCCCGGGAGGCGGGGCACAAACCCCCGGCTAACACCCGGTACCCATTCACTGCCGGGTGGACAGGGGCCCGGGTTTTTAGAAAAACCGACCGTCTGTCTTCGCTCCGCCCGGGGATCGAACCCGGGACTTCTCGGTTTTGTCTTGTAGTAGGGGTGATGAACCGTGCATTGGAGTCTAAACCCAAAGTTTTTTGTGGTTTATCATTACTTTTGTGACCTACTTATTCCAAATATTTGGTCATTCCACTCCAGGCAGGCTTGGGAGTTTGAAATTATTCAAATTTTTTCTGCCGAAAACCATAAAAAACACAAAATAATCTAAACTTCATTATTTAATTCACTTAAAACATTCTTTATAGATCTATTTATAGGTTTTGGGCAACCAAAAGGAATATAATGGTATTATGTCCCAAAGGGCATCATGCATGCCAAATACAAATGGGTGCCAAACTGGCCGTCACATATATGAAAAACACTAAACTGTTTAAAAATAAAAAAAAGTTGACATTGGTGAAATGAGAAATGAACAGGGAGCGAGACAATTCATTGATCCACAAAGAAGAGGATGCTGCCGGAATTGCATCAGATGCAAAGGACAGAGAGAATATCCGACATAAACCTTGAAATTGTTCAATGCTTAATGCACTTTCAATCATAATTAATCATTAATTGAAAGCATTTGTAAACATTATGACTGGAGAATTGGCTCCAATGCTGTTAATGTCGATAACTCTGTGGCTTTAAAGGATAGATGAAACAGTTTGCAGCAGGCTGGCCAGAATTTCCCATCAGCCTTTGTCAAACAAGGTGGTTACATTTCCATCAACAAGAAACGTATCAACTAGGATCAGCATTGTTTTGATACTAACCTCATCCTACTCGAGAGAGTCATGGTAAAAAAAAGATGATGAGCTCAGGGACATTGATCTCAAAGAACCTTTTCTCAACGAGCTAGCACCAGTGCCAACATCGATGTTTGAAGATAATAGAGACATGAGGAAACAAAATCAAATCCACGCAGAAGCAGATGCTGCGAATAAAGCTATCATCACGAATCCTGCCAGATCCTGAGCAACTGTTATTGATGGCTGTGCACTACTGTGGATAATTCGGGTGGTGAAACATGGTACCATAACAAAACTTTGTGAATTGGAGTACATATTCCTAAAGCCTAGAGACGTAATTGTAAACATCATATTTGACCGCTACTACGAGTTACAAGTCACAAAAACCTTTTCGACTATAGCATCACCGTGCAGTGCAGGCAAGCTAGGAACACGTCATAAGCTTACCCCTTTCCACTGTACTGCCAGCTCAAAGCATTGCTCTGACGGTAGCAAAACAACAAACAGCAGATCATCAATACAGTCTGGGACCGCAACTGCGAAGAGGGGGAAACCCTAAAGCAACAGCAAAACATAAGCTACCATTAATGGAACCCTCTTCAATACCAGTGGAAATCTTCAAAGGGGTTACCATAGAGATAAAGACCTTGAGACGACCCACGAGGAGGCAGTGCATCATGCCTTGACAAGTCGTAGATGCTGCCACTCAAGGCTCAAAGTGCATCAGGTCCTCTTGAGACACAGATGTATTCATCTTGTTGATTCACTACTAATCAATATGAACATTGACCTGCACTCTTCTGATTGAAAGTACTACCGAGACGCGGACTGTAATTGACATTGGAGGCCACCACAAAGCAACATGCGTATATATAGTATGTCAGCTCCTGACAAATAAAGCAGTCATGACAAAAATGAAATACATAATTACCACTTTAGCAAAATGGAATAACATAATTGATAACTGAAAATAAAGAAAAATGCAGAAGTGTTAAAGCATCCGCAAAGTAATAAACAAAAATTCCACTGAGAAGTGAAATACCTCACCTTAAAGCTAAATTCTTCTCTTTTTGTGGTTCTCAGCAAACTTATCAACAAATACTACTTTCTAATCAAGGCTTTTAACTCGCCTGCTTTCATTGACAACACAGCAAGATTACCTATCTCTCATTGCCCATTGTATTTCTCAGTGTAGTTTTGATTAATTTCAGAGTCAGAGAAGCTTCCTCTGCTGAGCTGATGCACAGGTATACTACTGAATTTTTGCCAGTCTGTAGAACTCAGGAAATGCCTCTTCATATGGACCAAGAAATTCTCAACTAAATCTAACAGTGATCTGGCTTTTCATTGTCACTTTAAATCCTTATAGCGTTTTCTAACATGCGTTTTTGCAGAGTGCAGCTCATGGTTTAAGATCTTCTCATTAGCAACGAAATGGCATGAATAAGTCAGACATTTTCTCAAAAGATAATGAACTCTACTTTGTGGATTCAGTCCTGTAATGTTTTTTAATAAGTTTTCTCATCTTCATGACTGAAGCGCCTAGTCATTTCTGTTAACTATGATCTAGAATATAGGATAGAAGAAGTGTAATCATGTTGAATCCTTAACACTGAAATCAGGTGTGTGGCCTCCCTGACTGTTTTCCAATAGAATCAGTAACAAAAAAATGCTGCAATTGTGTAGACAGTTTGCCGTTTCCTTGGTGATCTACACATTCTACACTCTGAAGTATCAAAACCATGAGCTGCTGAGTTTCTCTGCAACTTCATCCCACAAAGCATCAAAAGCGTCTGGGGTTGACCACATCTCTTCAAGGTGGGCTCTTACAGTTTCCAATTAATTCTACAGCCTTTTTACCATGTCATATTGGCTGATGGTAGCAAATTTGATAACTGATTTGCCTAACCAATACTATGTGTCAAATGGCAAGCTTGTATAAACCCAGCATCTATCTATTTACCTAAAAGTCCTCTTGCAATCAATATCTCTATCAGCATTGCAGTCATTTGCTAAGCCTCAGGACACGCACAACGGCATTCAGTCTCTTTTCTTACTTTGCAAGTATCTACCTGCAAGCCCCCTGGTATCTAAAGTCGTTTTAAGCTCTCTAGTTTGCTCTTGAGATACAATATTTATTGTATTTTGGGTCGAGGTAAGTCATCAGTAGAAATTATTCATAATACTCCATCATGCTCCTCATCCTACCTAGTGAAACACGGTTCCCACGCACACGGCAAGCCGTGGCCAGTGATGGGCACCTGGGTGAGCACCGGCTTCTCGTGGGGGGGCACGTGCCCACCATGGCATGCCCCCCGTATCTACGCCACTGTCCCCCTAAATCACCATTTGGCTGCAGAGCTAGTTGTGGCCGAGCGTGCTAACCCTTTACATACGGAGTTCCTACCTGCGTGGCAGGGGTCTGGTGACCAGGTGGCGATGGTGAACAGACGCCCACACCCCGATTCGACTCATGTACGTAGCGTGAAATACATGTCCTATTTAGTCCTTATTCAGTTATCGTAGTCTGTATGCAGTAAATACGTTTTTCTTTTAATGACCGAGCAGTGGTGATATAGAACATGGATAGAATGGATATACCAACATATTTTGTAGATTTATTTAATACTATATTAAGTATCGTCCACCATTTCATCATTCCTGATTTGATGTAGTTAGAGTATAGCCATTATCGGTGTATCAACAATATTTTGTCACTTCTTGCATCCAGTCAGGACCGTTTTTTTAATAATCCGCAATCAAAATCTGTGAATTCCCCCGAGCTTTTTTTTTTTTTTTTTCGAAACGCTCATGGCAACTGGCAGACATGCGCCACGTCTCGTGATGTAAGCAAAAGGGAGGCTCCTCTTCCACAGCTGCTGTGTTGTGTGTGTGAGTAGTGTTTGTGTGTGTGTGTAATAGTTTTGTGTGTGTGTGAGTAGTGTTTGTGTGTTTGTGTAGTAGGTGTTTTGTGTGTGTGTTGTAGTAGTGTTTGTGTGTGTGTGTATAGTGTTGGTGTTTTGTGTGTGTGTTTTGCAAAAAAAAAAAAAAAAAAGAAAAAAAATCTAGTGTTTTTGTGTTGTGTGTTGTGTGTGTAGTAGTGTTTGTGTGTGTGTGTAGTAGTGTTTTGTGTGTGTGTGTAGTAGTGTTTGTGTGTGTGTGGTAGTAAGTGTTTTGTGGTGTGTTTGTGTGTGTGTGTGTGTGCGTACGTAGTGTTTTGTGTGTGGTGTGTGGGTGTAGTAGTGTTTTGTGTGTGTGTAGTAGGTTTTTGGTGTGGTGTGTGGAGTAGTGTTTGTGTGTGTGTGTAGTAGTGCTGTGGTGTGTGTGTAGTAGTGTTGTGTGGTGTTTGTGTGTGTGTGTGTGTGCGTAGTAGTGTTTTGTGTGTGTGTGTGCGTAGTAGTGTGTGTGTGGTGTGTGTGTGTGTGTGG
>JACEEZ010019709.1:17500-20000 GCA_016584305.1 Chionoecetes opilio
GCATACGCCGGGGGGCGCGTCGCCTCGCCACCCTACACGACGCCACGTCCCGGGGGTCACCACGCGCGATTCCCATGCAGGCTCTTTCCCATACCAGCATCTCTCGACAAAGAAACATCAACTTGCCCCAGCCACAAGCCTTGTGGGCGCCCCCCTTGGCCTCCTCCACGCGCGGATTGTCTCTTACAGATACAACCCGATGGGAGGATCGTGGTTCAGGTTATCGGGCCACATGCCCATTATAGCCGAAGTTTGGCGCTGACGGACTATGCAGGTAATAGGCCTCGATTCAGTCTCACGGTGCAATCGCTGATTTGACACGTAATCATCCCAGCGATACCCCATGATTCTGCGAGACCACTTATTACCAAAGGCATTGATTCGTCTCTTCAAGTCACTAATTTAGTGTCCCATGTCTCACAACCATAGAGTAAGACAGGGATCACAGCGACTTGAAATCCGATCTTGTCCCTCCTGCACGGTACCGACAACGCCAATACTCTCCGCTGGATCGATCCCATAACACCGTGGGCTATGCCAATCCGCCGTAAGACTTCTTGAACGTGACCCGCCGTCATTAGGGACTGCACTACCGAAGGTATGTAAAACTTTCCAAGATCTCAATGTCCTCGCACAAACGCATGAACAGACTGTACTGCTCAATCTAGTAAGTCTCCAAATACCTGGACCTTGGTCCCCTTGAACCAGAGCCTCAAATCCCAAAGGCTTTGCCTCCTCTTGCAGCGCCTCGAGAGCCATCACCAGGACTCCAGCGAATTCAGCAAGATTACTGCTCATCGCAAAAACAAGATCAGTGGATCTTGGTGTGCCGACGGATGCTCCCCATCCTTTATCTACAAAAACCTTTGTCTCCCCTCATACAAGCGTTGAAATGAGGGGCAAGGACGTCACGCCTTCGCCCTCATTCCTTCATTCACAGGAAGAAGCTGGATACACCTGCCCCACACCTCACAGCACTCTCAGTCCCAGAATACAGACCATTTATCAACCCAATAGTCCCTTCAGAAAGCCCTCGAAGTCGCAGAAGATCCGATGACTCCGATGCACTGAGTCCCAAACGCCTTTCTTGAGATCAACATAGGCTGCAAGCATCCCCTGTCGAAACTCACGTCGGCGTTCCACAGGACACGAAGCGCTAGGATACGGTCCGTTGTTGACTTACCAGGCGTGAAACCCAGACTGCTCAGTCTCTGATGCTTCACCAGATGGTGGGGGAACTGCGAATTCGCGTCAGCAATAGAGGGGCAAGCACCTTGCCTGGTACGCTGAGCAGTGTAATACCGTTGCGGTATTGTTGGCAGTCTGACGGTCCCCTTTCCGTTCACAGATAGGGACGACCAGCCCCTAATTTTCATTCAGGAAGGAATGGTAACCTGAATTGCCACACGGCAGTCGGACAGCATGCAACTCCGCGGATCATGGCCTCACCCCCAGCTTTGAGGAGCTCTGCACGGATATTACACACCCCAGCTTCCTTTCCACCCTTCAACTTGCTACAGCCTCTCTGACTTCGTCAAGAGAGGGGCGGTTTCGTCAATGGGGACTCGGCATCCACCGGCCTGTAACCCATGGTGTGAAGGAAGCTGCTCAGTTTGGATGGGTCCACACGTGAACAATAACGCCCAAAGTACTCAGCCCAACGAGCCCTCTGCCCCATCCGATGTCCTCCAAGAGGACATATTATATATATATATACATATATATATATATATATATATAATATATATATATAATATATATACATATATATATATATATATATATATATATATATATATATATATATATATATATATATATATATATATATATATGTATATATATATAGATAATGCCTATATATATATATATATATATATATATATATATATAGATTTATATATATATATATATATATATACCTAATATATATATATTATATATGTGTATATATATATATATATATATATCATATATATATATATATATATATATAGATATCTATATATATTTAGGGTGGCCAATAGCAGCATATGGTAATTTAAAACTTGATATTTTTGAACGGCACTTGGTGGGATACTGTGCAGTAATAAGAAAACCTCTCTGCAAAATTGGAAGCGAATCGGTTTTATATTTTAGAGGGAGGCGGAAGTGAATTGACACCTGTACTATGTGTATAATTATGTGATTAACCTGTACCTAAGTCTGAAAGGCTAGTTCTAAATTACCCTTTTCTTTTTCAGAATGGCTCATTCAACTCGCAGCTACGACTGTTTGGCTGGTGGGACAGCACAACCCCGACCCCATCCTCGAGCAAACTCCCCCTCTCGTGGCGACGTGCTCAAAAGCTGGCTTTCCTACTTCACAACGGTGGAAAAGAAACCGTCGCCACCAGCGGCCGCGGCCACTGTCCAAGAGTGCTTAAAGGTTCTGGAAAACCGCGAGGATCCCAACGATGACGGCAAAAAGCGCCGTTTCGCAAGGTGGGGTCTTGTTCAAG
>JACEEZ010019709.1:27500-70790 GCA_016584305.1 Chionoecetes opilio
GGAGGATGAGAAAGAGGAGGACGCGAGCAACGGCGCGTTTTCGTCCAGCTGCGACGTGGAGGGGCTTCTCTTGATCGCCTTCTCTGCCGCACTGTCACGCCCGGCGCCTGAACCTCGGCAAACAACCGCTCCAGCACCCTGTCAGCTCCCTGCATGATCCTCGGCGACCCTTCTCGCGTTGCGCCGCTAGGAACTCGCGATCAGCCGGATCGTCATCAGGGTCATCGCGTCGGCAGTGGGCGACGTCGAAGAGGTCCTGCACAGGGCCGCCTTGAAACTCTTCCTCCTTCGTCTTGTCTCGCTCTTCCCCTTGCTCTTCACGAGCGCCTTCCGAGTCCTTGAACAAGCCTCCACCTGCGAACGCGCTTTTTGCCGTCTCGTTGGGATCCTCGCGGTTCCCAGAAACCTTAGCACCTCTTGGACAGTGGCCGCGGCGCGGTGCGACGGTTTTCGTTTCACTTGTAGAAGTAGAAAGCCCGCTGAGCACGTCCGCCACGCGAGGGATTGGGCTCCTTATGGGGTCGGGGTTTTGCTGTCCCACCAGCCAACAGTCGTGCTGCGCGTGAATGAGCCATTCCCTTCTGGAAGAATGGGTAATTTAGACCCTAGCCTTTCGACTTAGGTACAGGTATAATCACATAATATTACCCATAGTACCGGTTTTCAATTCCTTCCGCCTCTTCTCTAAATATAAACACGATTCGCTTCCAATTTTTGCATGAGAGCTTTTTTCTTATTAATGCACGTATCCCACCAAGGACGTTTCAAAATATCTAAGTTTAAATTACCCATATGCGCTATTGGCACCCTAAATATATATATATATATATATATATATATATATATATATATATATATATATATATATATAATATATATATATATATATATATTTTATATATATATATTATAATATATATTATATATATAATATAGGTATATATAAAATATATTATATAATATATTATATATTTTTATATAATATATATATATATATAATGCATAAAAATTTTTATATAATATATATATATTTTATATATATATATATATATATATAATATATATATATATAATTATATATTAATATATATATATATTATATATATTTTGTATATATATATATACCATATGTCCTCGTGTCGGACATGGATGGGCAGATGGCTCGTTGGCTGATTTACTTTGGGCAGTTGTTCAGGGTGGACCCTCCAACTGAGCAGCTTCACACCACTGGGTTACGGCAGTGGATGCGATCCTCCCATTGACGAAAACCGAAACCCTCTCTTGGACGAAGTCAGAGAGGCTGTAGCAAAGTTGAAGGGTGGAAAGGCAGCTGGTGTTTGTAATATCAGTGCAGAGCTCCTCAAAGCTGGGGGTGAGGCCATGATCCGCGGGTTGCATGCTGTCCTGACTGCCGTGTGGCAATCAGGTACCATTCCTCCTGAATGGAAAAGGGGCTGGTCGTCCCTATCTGGAAAGGGAAAAGGGGACCGTCAGGACTGCAAAAATACCGGGGTATTACACTGCTCGGGTACCAGGAAAGGTGTTCCCCATCTTTGCTGACCGAATTCGCAGTCTTGGTGAAGACAGAGCCCTGGCACTGGGTTCAAGCCTGGAATCAAAAAACGGACCGTATCCTAGCGCTTCGTGTCTGGTGGAACCCCGACATGATTTTCAAAGGGGGATGCTTGCAGCCCTATGTTGATCTAAAGAAGGCGTTTGATCAGTCATCGTGAGTCACTCGGGGATTTTCGCATTTCGGGGATTCCTGAAGGCTATTGGTTTGATAACGGGTTGTTTGGGACGGAGGTGCGTGAGGTGTGGGGGGGTGAATCCAGCTTTTTTCCGGGGAATACAGGAAGAGGCAAGGTGCGTCCTTGCCCCATCATTTTTCAACGCTTGATGGACGGGGTATGGACAAGGTTGTAGATCAAAGTGATTTGGAGCATCCGTCGCAACACCAAGATCACGATCTTTTTTTTCCCGTGAGGCAGTAATTTTGCTGAGTCGTGGGGGCCCTGGTGATGGCTTCGAGGCGCTGCACGAGGGGGCAAACCCCCTTTGGGTTTTGAGGTCTCCTGGCTCAAGCCCCAAGGTCCAGGTATTTGGAGACTTATAGAGAAGCATACAGTCTTTTTCAGGTGTGGCGAGGACTTTGAGATTTTGGAAAGTTTTACATCCCTTGGTAGTGAGTCCATAAGACGGCGGGTACGTCAAGAAGCCCTTAGGGCGGTTTGGGCATACCCCACGGTGTTTGGACTCGCTCAGCGGGGTTTTGGCGTGCGGTACCTGTGCAGGGGACAAAGACCCGGATCTTCAAGTCGCTTGTGATCCCTGTTTTATCTATGGTTGTGAGACAGGACCTAATAAAATTGAAGAGACGATCAATGCCTTTGGTAAAAAGGCTCGCAGAAATGGGGTATCGCTGGGTGATTTTCGTGTCAAATCAGGATTGCACCGTGAGACGAAAACAGGCCTATTACCGCATAGCCCCTAGCGCCAACTTCGGTTAGGGGCATGTGGCAGCTACCCGGAAAACGATCCTTTTCCCATGGGTTTTCGTAAAGACAACCGGGTGGGGAGGCCAAGGGGGGGCCCCCACAAGGCTCGGGCGGGGGCCCCAATTTTGATTTTTTTTTTGTCGAGAGCTGCTTGGTAGGGAAAGGACCCTGCAGGGGAAAACTCGCCGTGGTGACCCCCGGGAGTGGCGTCGTAGGGTGGGCGGGGCGACGCGCCCCCCCGGGTACCCCCCCAATGTTGATATATATATATATATATTATATATATATATATTTAATATTATATATATTATATATATATTAAATGTATATTATTATATATATTATATATATATATATATTATATATATAAAAATTATATATATATATTTAATATATAAAATTTTAAAATTATATTATAATATAAATTATATATATAATATTTTATATATATATATATATAATTAAAAATTAAATTAATATTTTAATAACATTTAAAAAATAAATTAAATTTTTTTTTATTATTTTAAATAAATAATTTTTAAAATAAAATTTTAAATTTTATAAATATAATATATTATTATATTTTAATAATATTTTTAAAAATTATTAAATATTTTAAAATAATTATTATTAATTTAAAATAATAAAATAATATAATATTTTTATAATAAAAATATATAATATAAAATTATAATTATTTAGGCCCCCGTATTGATTCCGTATTCAAATTTCCAAAATATTTCGCATGTTTTTATATATTCCATTCGCCCTTTCCCACCCCAAAACCCAGTTGTTTGTGAAAGCTATAAGGGCCCCAATAGAAATTTTACTAAAAAAGAAAAAAAAAGAAGGACTTTTTGAAAGAAAATTTTGATAAATTAATATTTTACCAAGCTTTTTAAAAAAGTGCGGGGAGGGGCGTTTTTGTACAAAAGGCCTGAATACAACTCCACCCACCTAAACAGATTTATCAGCAGTTTCCAAGGCCCCTTTAGGAACTAACCATTGGGCTCGTGCAATATACTCAGTAATTAAAGATTCCTTAAAACCCAGGGCACCAACAGAAGGGGAACGTCTTTGCAGCAACACTGCGTTTGACTCCAGTCCAACAGTGGGGGTTTGGGATATTTCGGGGAATTTTCCTAGGGTTTTTCCTTTTCAAAAAAAGCCGATAAAAAAAAAAGTTTGGGACAATAATTAAAAAAAAAATTTTAAAATTTTAATTTAAAAGGTTAAAAAATTGGGGGGTTTTTGGGGTTAACAATTTTTACCCAAAAAAAGAAAATTTTTTTCCCTTAAAAATTTAAAGGGGGCTGGGCCCCCGAAAAAAGAAAAATTTTTTCTTCCAAACAACTTTAAAAAAAAATTTCAAAAATTATTTAAAAAATTTTAAAATTTTTTTTTGGGGGGTTAGAAAATTTTAAAAAAATTTTTTTTTTTAAAATTAAAAAACAAAAAAAAATTTTTCCCCAAACGGGACGGGAAAATTTTTTTAAAACTGCCCCCCCTTTTTAAATTTTCCCAATCAAAAATTAAATTTAAAATTTTAAAAAAAAATTTTTCCTATAAAAAAAAAATTTTTTTAAATTTAGTTTAAAAAAAATTTAATAAAATTTTTTAAATTTTTTAAAAAATTGAAAAATTAATAATTTTAAAAAAATAAAAAAAAAATTTTCCCCTTAAAAATTTTTACCCAAAAATTTTTTAAAAAATTTTTTTAAAAAAATTTTTTTTTTAAAAAAAATTTTTTTTTAATTTTTTTTTAAATTTAAATTTTAATTTTCCAAATTTAAGTTAAAAAAAATTTAATTTTTTAATTTTTTTTTAAAAAAAAAAAATTTTTTTTTTAAAAAAATTTTTAATTTAAAATTTTTTAAAAAAAAAAAAATTTTTTTAAAAAATTTTTAAAAAATAATATTAAAAAAATTTTAAAAAAAATTTAAAAAAAAAAATTTAAAAAATTTTTTTTAATTTAATATATATTTAAAAAATTTTAAATTATTAAATTTTAAATTTAAAAAAATTTTTTTTAAAAAAAAAATTTTTTTTAATTCAAAAAAATTATAAAATTAAATATAATATATTAAATATATTATATATATATAAAATTTTTTATATTATATATATAAAATATAATATAATAAATATATAATTATATAAAAAAAATATTTTTTAAAAAATTTTTTATATATAATATATTATTATTTTTATATATATATAATATATATTATATATATATATATATATATTAAATATATATATATTTTAAAATTTTTTAAAAAAAAAAATTTTTTTTTAAAATTAAAAAAAAAAATTTTAAAAAAAATTTTTATATTTTTATAAAATTTTTTAAAAAAAATTTTTTTTAAAAAATTTTTTTTTTCCCCCTTAAAAATTTCTTAAACCCATAAAAAAAAATTTTTTTTAAAAACAAAAGTTAAAATTTTTAATATCTTAAAAAACTAAATTTATTTAAAATTTTTTAATTTTTTTAAAAAATTTGTTTTTAAAAAAACCCAAACCCCAAAAACTATGTAAATTAAAAGGGTTTAAAAAAAGAAACCCCAATTTTTTTAAAAAAAAAAAAAAAAAAAAAATGGGAAAAAATTAAGGGGGGTTTCAATAAATTTAGAAAACCCAAAAAAAAAGGGGGGAAAATTTAAAAACCCTTTCCCTAAAGGAAAAACCCTTAAATTTTAAAAAATCACCTTTTTTAAAACAAATAAATTTTAAATTTTCTTTTTACAAATAAAATCCCACCCCAAAATTTTTAATCAAAAAAAAATTTAAACCCCAAAAAATTAAAACCCTTTTTTAAAATTTTGGTTTCCCCCCCCTTTTTTAAAATAAAAAATTTCCAAACCTTAAAAAAAATTTGTTAAAAAAACCCCAAAAAAAAATGGGGAAAAAAAAAATTCCCAAAAATTAAAAATAAATTTTTTTAAAAAACCCCTTTTACTTCAACCCCCGGGGGGGAAACAAAAAAAAAAAAAAATACCCCCATGATTCTGCGAAGACCTTATTACCAAGGCTTGTTCGTCTCTTAAAGTCACTTTTTTAGTGTCCATGTTCACAACCATAATAGACAGGGATAAAACAAGCGATTTGAAGATCCGGTTTTGTCCTCCTGCACAGGTCCCGAAAAACGCCAAAAAAAAATACTCCCGCTGAGCGGTCCATAACCCCGTGGGCTATCCCAATCCCCGTAAACTTTTTGACGTGCCCCCGCCTCTTTAGGGGGCTGCACTCCCAAGGTATGTAAAACTTTCCAAGTCTCAATGTCCTCGCCAACCATGAACAGACGTCTCTTCTCTATAAGCTCCAAATCCCTGGACCTTGGTCTTAGCCGGGGAGACCTAAAACCCCAAAAGGCTTTGCCTCCTCGTGCAGGCCTCGAGAGCATCACCAGACCTCCAGCGACTCAAAAAGATTACCCATCATGGGGAAAAAAACAAGATCGTGATTTTGGTTTTTCCCAGGATGCTCCACAATCACTTTGATCTAAAACCTTGTCCAATACCCGCCCCTACAAGCGTTAAAAAAGTGATGGGGCAAGGACGCCCCTTCCCTCTTTTCCTGTATTCCAGAAAAAAAAACTGGATACACTGCCCCACACCTCCAGCACTCTCAGTCCGAAAAAACCCCAGTTATAAAACCCAATAGTCCTTGGGGGAACCCCGAATTCGCAGAAGACCCCGAGTGACTCACGATCACTGAGTAAAACGCCTTCTTGAGACAAAAGGCTGCAAGCACCCCTGCGAAACTCATTGGGCTTTTCCCCCAGGACCAAAACGCTGGGATACGGTCCTTGTTGATTTACCAGCGTGAACCCAGACTGCTCAGGTCTCTGATGCTTCACCAGTGACTGCAAATTCGTGCAGCAATAGAGGGGGCAAGCCCCTTCTGGTACGCTGAGCATGAAATTTACCGCGGTAATTGTTGCAGCCCTGACGGCCCCCTTTTCCTTTTTCCAGATGGGACGCCCACCCCCTTTTTCCTTTCAGGAGAAGGTACCTATTGCCACACGGCAGTCGGGACAGCAGCAACCCGGATCAGGCCCCCCCCCCCACTTGAGGAGCTCTGCACTGAATTACAAACACCAGCTGCCTTTCCACCCCCTTTAACTTTGCTACGCCTCTTGACTTTGTCAAGAGAGGGTGCGGGTTTTGTCAATGGGAGATCGGCATCCATGCCCGTAACCCTGGTGGAAGTGCTCGTTGGAGGGTCCACCTGAAAACGCCCAAATACTCGCCCAAGAGCCTCTGCCCACCATGTCCGACCCGAGGACATATGAAAATTATATACATATATTATATATATATATATATATTATAAAATATACATTAAATATATATTATATATATAATATATAATTATATATATATATATATATATATTATATGTTATTATTATATATGCATATATATATAAATTATATATTAAAATATTAATATTATATATAATTTATTATATATCCTATATATATATATTAATAGGGGTATATTTATATAATTATTATATATAAAAATATTTAATAAATTTTTTATTTTATATATAAAATATATATTTTAAATTCAATTAATTTAGGGTGCCAAAAGGCATATGGGTAAAATTTAAACTTGATATTTTTGAAAACCCGGGCCCCTTTGGGGGGAATGTGCGTAAAAAGAAAAACCTTCCATGCAAAAATTTGGGAAGCGATCGGTTTTATTTAGAGGGGGGAAAGGGCCAAGTGAAATTTTTTTTAAAAAACCCGGGGGGGCCCGGGTCCAAACCGGCCCCCCGGCAAGGGTAGAGGCAGGCGGCCCGTGGCAAGGGGCGAGGGGTGCAGGCGTGGGGGCTTTGGGGAAAGACCGGAAAGGGGGCCCCCCGGGGCCCCCCCCCGGGGGCGTTGTTCGCGAAAGCCTCGCTGCCGGCCCTTCCACGGGCGGGAAAGGTTTTTTTTTAGAGGGGCTCGGGGGGGCCCGCTCTTCAATGATTAAGGAAGGGGGTTTTTTTCCCGACCAGCCGGACCCCAACGCCCGCCCGGGCCGCCCCCCCCTAAAACGGGCCCCTTTCGAGGGGGCCGCTTTTAAACCCCCCCGCGGACACTACAAGGAGACTGGACTCTTATCGTCCTGCTGGGTGGCGGGGCGACGTCCGAAGGTGAAGTTTCCCGGGGACCCGGGGGCCATGCACCGCGCGCGCTGGATGGGCGTCCCCCTTTCGCGGCGAAAAAATTACGCTGTATGCCGCCCCAATGGAGGAGCTCTGCTCGCCGCGCGAGCTGTCCAGCCTCCGCCGGTTACCTTCTTCGTCGCTAGGCTCGGACCCGCTGGTTCGAGGGCCGTGGCCCCCTTTGCGCCGGCAATGACTTAAACTGCCGCCGACCTCCCCGACTTCCCCCGACGTGAGATGGCAAAGGCGTGCGTGAAGACCTTCCCCGCACTTCTGGCACCTGAGCGAGCCACGGTCGCCATGGGTCTCTTCGACCCCCCGCTTGCCAACCCCCAAGAAGAAGGCGCGGCGGAAGCGATGAGCGGGAAAAAGGATCCCAGGGAAACCCCCGAAGCGCAGACCGTTCCGACGCCCACCCCCCTCGTCCACGAAGTCGTTCGGATGCCGGCGTCCCACGCCCCCTCGACGCATCGGGGCGGAAGGGCGTTTCCCCTCGAAGGGCCGGAGGAGTGGCAAGTGACACGGGATTGGGGCGGGGCTCGGCGGTCGTGAGCCTAAGTCACCAAAGCACGGCGGGGGCGAGGGGTGGGCTGTTCCACCTTCAACCTCAGCCCGACGAAGAACGAGGATCAACCCCTTCCTTTTTCAATCGGGGAGAGGATCGTCGACAACAGCCGGGTACGAAGGGTTCCCCCCCCCGGGCCCGCGGAGACAAGAGTGGTTGGGAACCATGATCCCCCCGCCCCCAAAAGGGGCTAAAACATGCTTTGAAGAGCGAGGGGCCAGCAGCCCAGCTGGAGGAAGGGGAGGTTCAAAAGGGTTCAAAATTGCCCAAAAAGCACCCCAGAGACAGTCCTTCCTTGTAGTCCCTATTGGAGTCTATAGGGGGAACAAACAATCGATTTCGCCCCCTTTAATTATTCGATTGCGCTCAAAAATTTTTCACACGTTTTTTTTATTACCACCCCACGTATTCCCCCTAAGGGCCGTTCAAAAAATCAAATTTCGTTTTTTTTTGGACCCAAAATATATAATTTTTTTTTAAATAATTTAAAAATATATTTTATATATATAATTTTAATATATATATATATATATTATATTTTTATTATTTTAAAAATAAATATTAAAAATTTTAGGAGTACCCCTGTGTCGTCTGTCTGTTTTTCGTAGCGAAATTAAAATTTAAATTTTTAAAAGTAGACTAAAAAAAATCGCAAATAAAACGTAGGTGGTAAGCGGTTTTGGGCCCCTTTTGATTTAATAATTTTTAAGGGGATTGGGCTAAAAAAACTTTTAAAGGGAATAAATTACAAGAATAACCTGCGGGGGAAAATCTTGTGCTTCCACAAATCAGTAACCCTGGACGTTTGTTGCGTGGTGTGGTGGTGGTTTTTTGGAAACATGGAACACAAAGGGTTTGGGAAACACACGGAACTTGGTCTACCCGAGGCACTTGACAGTGACCAACGACAGCAAAAAACAATATTTGGGGTTGCAACACATTTGTCCTTTAAAATTTCGCTACACAAAAATCAAACAGGGTCCCAAGGGGCCCACAAACATTTTTTATGTATATATACATATATAATAATATATAATATTATAATATAAAAATAAAAAATACATAAGCATATATAATAATAATTTTAAAAATAATAAATTTTAAATAAATATAAAAATATATAAAATAATAAAATATATATAATAATATATAATAGTATATATATAATTATTTTAAATTAAATATAATATATAATATATATTAATATCTTAGATAAATTAATATAAGATTTTTATTAATTTTGATTTATAAATTATATTAAAAAAATATATAGTATATAAAATTATAAAAGAAAATATATATATAAATTATAAAATTTATATATATATATATTTAAAATAAAAAATTATATATAAAATATATAGGGTATATATATTAAAAATATATATATAAATTATATTTTATAATAAAAATATTAATATAAATATATAGAAATAATATTAAAATATATAATAAAAAATAAATATATATAAAATAATATAGAAAATATATAAATAAAATATAATATATATAAAAAAATATTATATATATAATTTATATAGAATTATATATATTAAATATATAAATTTAAAAAAAAAAAAATAATATATATAATTATATATATATAAATAATTTTAAAAATATTTTTAAAAAATATAAAATTAAATTTTATATATGATATATATTATATAATAATATAAAAATATATAGATATAGATAATTTTTAAAATTATAAAAATAATATAATATATATAATATTAAAATATATATAATATATATTTTTATATAATTTAAGGGGGGGGGCGCCAATGAATTAAAACCTGTACTATGTGTAATTTATGGTTTTTATACCGTACCTAAGTCAAAGGGGTAGGGGTTCTAAATTACCCATTTTTTTTTCAAATGGCTCATTCACGCCACTACGACTGTTTGGCTGGGGGACACCAAAAACCCCGCCCCCCTCCCGGAGCCAAACCCCCCTCGTGGGACGTGCTCAAGGGGCCTTTTCTACTTCTACAACGGGGAAAGAAAACCGTCGCCCCCAGCGCCGCGGCCCTTCCAGGGGTCAAAGGTTCTGGGAAAGGGGCGGGGACCCCAACGATGAGGGCCAAAAGCGCCTTTCACAAGGGGGAGGTCTTGTTCAAGACGGGAAGGCCTCGTGAAAGCAAGGAAGAGCGACGAACAAACGAAGAGAAGAGTTTCAAAGGCCCTGTGCGCCTCTTCGACGTCCCCCACCCCGACCGTACCCTGATGACGACCCGGCTGTCCGATTTCCCTAGCGGCGCAACGCGAGAAGGGTCGCCGGGGGATCATCAGGAGCTGACAGGGTCGGGACGCCGATTCGCCCGGGAGATGACAGTGGCGGCAGGAACGATCACGAAAAAGACTAAACGTCGCAGCTGGACAACGCGCGGTGCTCGCGTCCTCCTCTTTCTCATCCTCCTCCTGTTGAGTCCAGTCCGGCACGCGGCGGGGCGGTTGCAAAACCCCGGGCCCGCCCGGGTGCAGGCCCCCCGGCGACGACGGGGGGGGGTCACGGTCTGCTCTCCCGGAGTTGCGAGCGCCCTCACCGGACCGGCGTGAGCGACCGCAAAGTGCTCCGCATCGTCCGGCAAACGCCAGTAGCCTGGGCCACAACCCCTCAGGAGCTGATCCTGAATCCCGGGAAAAGCATCCGGCAGCCCCCGCGCCGGCTACCTGTCCCACTAGCCGGGGAAAGTCACGACAACCTTCGTCCCTGCCCCTTTTACCATTCCTGGGACGGGAAAATCCTGCCGGTTGCGAGGGTACGCGGGTGGATGGGCGGGCTATCCTCGTCCCCGGGCGCGGCGTCCAAAAGTTTCCGGCGCTCCCAAGCTGGCAATGGGCCCTGGAGACTGGCGACCCCGTGGCTGAAGCGCCCCGACGACTGGGGCTCGCAAGCGTTTGGGGCTATGCCCGTTCGATACGCCGCCCCCAACACTGGAACCCTCGCCGTGCCTGCCCCTGCGGGAGCAGAAGCTTGTCGGCGTCTGCTAAGCCCGCGTCCCGGCCCATGTACCGAGCTGGTGCGGAAAGGGCGTTCTCTATCTGCAGGGGCCTCGTGGGGTCCTGACATCGGCATCTACAACTGATTAAAGGAACGGTGGGCTTTCATCGACCGAGCCACCGGAGCCGCCAAGCCCGACGAGCTGCCGCCCACCCTCCTGAACACGGGACACATTTCTGCGGAGGGGGGCCGCGCTGTTCAACCCCACCCCCGCGGGACGATACAGGAGATGCTGGAGCCTTCATCGCCCTGTGGGGGGGCGAGGGCGACGCCCCCCGAAGGTAAAATTCCGGCGACCGGCCCCCCATCCCGGCGCGCGGGATGGCGCGTGCCATCTACCGGCAAAATTAGCTTATGCCGCCCAACTGGAGGAGCTCTGTCGCCGCGCGAGCTGTCCACCTCCGCCTTTTCCCCTTCTTCGTCCTGAGTCTACGTACCCCCTGGTTGAGGCCCCCTTTCCGCCTTCGCGCCGGCGAATGACTTAAACGGCCCCAAACCTCCGGGGGGACTTCCACACGCTGAGATCGGCGGGTGCGTGAAGCCTTTCCCCCGGGCCTTTCTGGCACCTGAGCGAGCCCCGGGTCCCTGGCCTCTTCGACCACCGCTTCCAAAACCCCAAAAAAGGCGCTGGGGGAAGCGATGCGGGGGAAAAAGGATCCGGGGAAAACCCCCCAAGCGCAGCACCGTCCCCCGACCCCCACTCGCCTGCCCACGCTAACGCCCTTTTGGGAGCCAGGCGTCCGACGCCCTCCTCGCGCATGGGAGGGGAGAGGGCTTTTTCCCTCCAAAGGGAGCCGGAGGAGGGGCCCGAGTGCACGGATTGGTCGCGGGGGCTGGGCGCGTCGTGACCCTCACGTCACCAACGCACGGCGGGGAGGGGTGGGCTGTTCCCCCCCCTTCAACTCGCTTAACGAAAAAACGGGGATAAAACGCCAATTCCTTTTCAGATCGTCAAAGGGGCATCGTCGACAACACCCAGGAATATCGAAGGCTTCCCTTCCCCCGGCCGGGCGGGAAACATGATGGCTTGGGAAACCATGATACCCCCCCCCCAAAAGGGCAAATACATGCTTTGAAGAGCGGGGGACCAGCACCCCACTGGAGGAAGGGGAGGTCTAAAAAGGCTTCATATTGCCAAAAACACCCCAGAGACGATGTCCTTCCCTTTGTAGTCCCTATTGGAGTCTATAGGGGGAACAATCAATCGACTTGCGCCCCCTTTTTCAAATATTTCGTTTGCGTCAAATTTTACACACGTTTTTTATTACCACCCACAGTATTCCCAAAGGGGCCCGTTAAAAAAACCCAAACTTTCGTTTTTTTTGGGCCCCCAAATATATATTATATTAATTTTAAATATATATATATATTTAATATATATATATATATATATATATATATATAAATATTATATATATTAAATAATATACATAAGTAGCCGGTGTCTGTCTTCTGTTTTACGTAGAAAAAAAATTAAAAATTAAAATTTTTGGAAAGTAACTAAAAAAATCGCAATAAATCGGGGTGGTAAGCTTTTTTGGTCCCATGTCGATTGAAAAATTTTGAATGGGGATATTGGCTAAAAAAATTTTAAAGGAAATAAATTACAAAAAATAACCTGGGGTAACATCTTGTCGATTCCACAAACTCATAACTCATGGACTTTGTTGGTGGTGAGTGTGTGTGTGTTGGAATCACATGGAAAAACCAAAAGGGTTTTGGAAACCACCGGAACTTGGGCTACCCCCAGGGACTTGATAGTGACCAACGACAGCAAAAACAATATTGGGTTTGCAATCACATTTTTTTCTAATATATACTGCTACACAAACACAACACATGGGTCCGAGGCCCCCAAACACTTGTATTGTATTAAAACTATATAAAAATATTATTATATTTATTATATATATATATATAAAAACATTATGCCCTAAATTTTTAAAATATAATTTTATTAAAAATATATATATTAAAAATATATATAATTTATTATATATATTTTATATAAATTTTATATATAATATATATATATATTAATTAAATATTATAATATATTAAAATAAAATATAATAATTAATAATTATTTATAATTTATTAAAATTTAAAATATAATATATATATATATATATTAAAAATATATATATATATATATATAATATATATATTTTTTAATTTTTTAAAAAAATTTTATAATTTTATATATATATATATATTTTATTTTATATATTTTTATAAATAAATTATAAAAAATTATATAATTTTATATATATAATATTTAATTTTATATTTTTAAAATTATATAATAATTAAAAAATAATTATAATATTTATTATTATAAAAATTTTTATATTTTATTATAAAATAAATTTTATTAATTATATAATTAAAAAAAAATTTTAAATATATATTATTTATAAAATATTAATTTTTATAATATATTAAAAATATTTTCATATTAATATTTAAAATAATTTTTTTAAAAAAAAATATTATATATTATAATATATATTAATATATCTTTATATATATATATATTATAATTATTTTATTATATATTTATATAATAATATATAATTATTTATATATATATATTAAATAATATATCTATATTATATAATACTTTTTTTAATATCATATAATTTTAATTATATATTTAAAAATATTTAATATATATTTTAAATTTTTTTTATTTTTTTATATTTATTTTAAATTTTTAAAATTTATATATAATATATATTTAAAATATATTAAAATATTATAAATTTTTTATATAATATATATAAAATTAAAATATTTAATTTTTTTAGTATTAAAAAAATTTTATTTTTATCCTAAAAAAAAAAAAAAATATTAATTTTTAATTATTTTCTAATTTTTTATTATTTATATCTTACCTCCTTATCGATTTTAATGTTTTTTTTTATTTTATATTTTCGTACCCCTAATGGATTCCCCTTAAAAGAAATTTTACAAATAATAGGAATTCTTTTTTAAATTAACCGTATAAATTAAATAAAATTTAATTTCCCCTTAAAAAAACCCCGTTTTCCCCAAAGGGAGGATGTTTTAATGTTTTTTGTTTTGGTTTTTGTTTTGGGTTTTTTTTGGGTTGTTTTTAAAGGGGCAAATTTTTTCAAAATTTACCCTAGAGGGGGCCAAACTTGTTAACCCGGGGATTTGGAAGGAAGAAAATTTCGGAGAAATAATACAAATTTTCCGGCAACCAGTAAAATTTACGGGGGAGGCTCGGGGATTTAAAACAAAATTTTTATTAAATTAATTTTTTTCAATTTTTTTTTTTTTTTTTTTTTTTTTTTTTAAATTTTTAAAATTTTTAAAAATTTAAAATTTATAAATTATTTTTTAAAAATATTTATTTTAAAAAAAAATAAAAAAAAACTTTTAATCAAATTAATTTTTAAATTTTCATATTTATTAAAAAATTTTATATATAATAAAATATAATATATATATATTATATTATATATAATTTTTTTATTAATTTTTATATTTAATATATAAATTTTTAAATTTATTTATTTATATATTAATTTTATAAATATTATAATTATATAATATTATATATTATATATATATTATAAATATATATATTATTTATAATCCCCTATAATAATAATATAAATTTTTAAATTATTAAAATTTTTATATATAATATATTATTATTATATATAAATATATAAATATATTTTTATTTTTATTAAAAATATAATGATATATATATATTTTTTTTTTATAATATAATATAATTTAATTTTTAATATTATTTTATTTGTTTTATTAAATTTAAAAATTATTTTTTTTATTTTATTTAAATAATTATTTAATTTTTCCATTTTATTAAATATATATAATATATAATAATATCTAAATTATATATATATATATATATAAAATATATATATATATATAAATTATATATATATTAATATAATAATATTATATAAATATATAATATATATTATATAATTATATATATATATTAAAAAATTATATATTATATATATATTAATTTTAAAAAATATCTTAAATAAATATATATTATATTTTATATATAATTATAATTTATTATAAAAATTTTTATATATATATAATAATATATATAAATTATAATTTTATTAAAATAATTAATTTTTTTTATATAATATTTTATAATTTTCAAAATTTAAAATATTTATATATTATTATAATATAATTTTAAAAATATTTATATATATTATTATATATTAATATATATATATATATATAATATATACTATTAATTATATAATATAATATATTATAAATATATATATATTTTATATATTTTTTTTAAAATTTTAATTAAAAAATTTTACCCCCATTATATAATTAAAAATTAATAAAAATTATTAAATAATAAAAAATAATTAAATAAAAAAAACAAAAAAATTTTTAAAAAAATAAAATTAAAAAATATAATTTAAAAACTAATTATAAAAACAAATAAAAAAATTAAAAAAATTTTAAGTTAAAAAAAAACTAACAAATTTTTTAATTTTTTTTTTTAAATTTTTTAAAAAAAAAATTTTTAAAAATAAAATTAAAAATATTTCAATTAAAAATTTAAATAACAATTAAAAACCCCTTTTTTTAATTTTTTCCTTATAAAATTTTTTTTTAAAAAAAATATTTAAAAAAAATAAACCCATTTTTTTAACCCAATTCCAAAAAAAATTTAAAACTCACCCAATTTTAAAAATAAAATTTTAAAAAACCCTTTTTTACCGGGCCAATAAAGGGGCAAAGGGATCTTAAAATTAAAAAACAACTTTAAAAATTTTGCCCCTTCTTTTCCCCCTTTCCCCTTCCAAACCCCGGGTTCCCCCCTTTAACCAAAAACGCTCCTTTTTTTTTTTTTTTTTTTTTTTTTTTTTTTCTGGGGGAAAAAAAAAAATTTTTTTTCATTTTTTTCCTGCCCCCTTTTTTTTTCCCTTCTTTGGGGGGCACCCCCCAAAAAATTTTTTTCCCCCCCTAAAAATGCATTTTTATTATTATATTATATATATATTATACATATATATAATATATATATATATATATCTATATATATATATATTATATATATTATATTATATATTATATATAATATATATATAAAGTCATAATCATCCTTACTGATACAGAGACAGCATTTTAAAGGGGCACCTCATTAGCGTAATAATGGTAAAAAAATATACATTTCAAGAAACTAATCAATGCTGCAAATAATGAGAACTAAATAATGAGAATAACTGAGAAAAACAAAGTATTAAGTAATAAAAGAAACCCACAGCTAACAAGAGTGCCCTTGTATAAAACCTCCGGTACACTAGTCACGATTTCCTGGTGCATCATGAAACTCAAGGTCTCATTAAAAACAGATGCTGCTTGTTCATAAACAAGGAGGGTAAACAGTGTATCCCGTCAAGCAATGGATGGTATCAAGATCCCATTAATCTTTGATAACAGTCAAGGTCTGACAACACAGCCGGCTTTTTGTTAATGTTTTTTTTTTGCCCTTAGCTAAACTCTTGTGCTTAAAAAAAAAAAAATATCACAGAAGGATATATAATGAAGAGCTAGTGAGTTCCAGCATCCCAACTATACACACCACGCTGACTACTGCCCAGCACAGTCGCTGCACTAAATCCTCTGACTAAGTTTTTGGAGAAGATAAGAACCTAAGAAAATAAGGAAGCTACAAGAGGCCGCGAGACCTACATGTGGTAGTTCCTGAGAAGATACTTGAAGATATTTAAAAGCAAACATCATCTTTGTGATGTTGCTATTTTTGCTTAGCACGTAGGCTTGGCCTGGCAGGAGGGCCAAGCACCACTCCTGGCCCTGCTACAGCAACCTTTCAACGGGTCTGCACATCCATCAATCCCTACTCACAAACCTGCTCCTGTACTCGGGCTACAGCGATACATGTGTGGCGACTGCCTGGATGCTTGCAAACCTATCTCAGAGCAGCACCAACAACCACCCTTGATTCAGGTAAAGGTCTGCACCTCTCCCCTTCTCCCTAACGAGTCCATTCACCACTCTGCTCTGAATTACATGTCCTGCTTAATCCTTCTTGGTGGCACTTAATTTCTTCCTATGCTAACTCTAGCACTACAACCAACACAGACACTCCCCTATTTTCATACATTCAAATTATAAACTTTCAGAGTTACATACAAACCTGTCTCTTAACACAAATTGTGGTTTACACAGACCAAAGACTACTGTATACAGTAGTCTTTGCACAGATATTTAATCACCTGAATATGTCTCACAGGCATTTAATCAAGCTAGTGATGATGATTGTAGAAAGAAGCATTGAACTATACCATTCAAGGCTGACAAAGAAATATGCTGTTGAGTTGGGGTATACCTGCTGTACAAACATTGCTTTTACAATGTTGTATCAGTATTCATAAGAACACAAGAACATAAGAAAATAAGGAAGCTACAAGAGGCCGTGAGGCCTACACGTGGTAGTTCCTGTTACCTAACACTACCTACTTCCACCTATGATCCCCATCCGTGACACCTATCCAGCCCCCTATAAAGCTCCCTAATGACTCCGCACTAATTACCTGTCTACTGAGTCCATTCCAATCATTTACCACTATTTGTGAACCAGTTTTTCCCTATTTCTTTTTTAAATCTATGCTTTATTAAACATTGAATAATAATATTCATAATAATAAGAAATATCATATAATAAAAGGAAACATATTTCTAAACATAATTTCCACATAATTACTATCTTTCCCCATCGTCAGGCAGAGACAGGAAGAGCACTATACTACGTAGTTGTAGTGTGTGTGTATTTACCTAGTTGTATTTACCTAGTTGTAACATACAGGAAAAGAGCTATGCTCGTACTGTCTCGTCTCCAAATCTACTATTATCCAGCCTGCCTTTGAATTCCTGAATACTTCTTGCATTAATCACTTTTGCATCAAGGTTGTTCCAGGCTTCTATGCTTCTATACGGGAAGCTGTATTTTGTTTGTCCCTCTTGCATGTTGTCCTTTTCAATTTTTTCTCATGACCTCTTGCACTTCTATCGTCCCACACACAAACAGATCTTCTCTATCAATTTTTCCAGACCCATTGATGCTCTATACACTCCTATAAAATCTCCCCTTTCTCTTCTTTTCTTAAGAGTTGGGAGTTTAGTCTTGAAAGTCTTTCCTCTATGTTAAATCTCTCAGGCTTTTAGCCATTTTTGTGGCTGCTCTTTGTATTCTCTCATCTTCCTTATATCCTTCTTTTTATGTGGTGACCAAATCACTGCCGCATTCCACCTTGGTTGAATCAAAGATGTTATAAATTTCATAATCATCTCTTCATCCAGATATTTGAATGCCATTCTTATATTCTTCAGCAACTGATATGTATGTATCTCCTGTGGTCTTGTTTATATGCTTCTCAGGTGACAAATATCCGTATCCACACTCCCAGATCTTTTTCGACCTTTGTTTGATTATCCATTCATTTCCCATCGAATACTTTCCTCTCTGTCTCTTTTTGTTACTACCCATTTCCATCACTTACAATTTTTAGCATTAAACTCCATTTCCCATAGTTGACTCCATCTGAAAATCTTATCTAGATCCTTTTGTAATCCTCACAGTCCTCTTTACTTTCAACTTTTCTTAGTAATTTAGCATCATCAGCGAATAAACTCATATAACTGTTCACTCCCTCTGTCATATCATTTACATATATTACCAAGAACATCACTGGGACAAATATGATCCTTGAGGAACTCCACTTATCACACTGCACCATTCTGACTTTTGATCTTTATTACTGTTCTCATCTCTCTGTTGCTCAAAAAGCCTTCCATCCACTTCAGCAAAACCACCCTTCAATCCTCCTACATGTTCTAGCTTCCAGAGCAGTCTCTTATGAGGTACCTTGTCAAATGCCTTCTTTAGGTCCAAGTATATGCAATCGACCCACCCCTCTCTTTCCTGTGTCACATCGATCACTCGCGAGTAAAAGCTTAATACATTTGTTGTACTGTGTGTGTATTTACCTAGTTGTATTTACCTAGTTGTAACATACAGGAAAAGAGCTATGCTCGTACTGTCCCGTCTCCAAATCTACTATTATCCAGTTTGCCTTTGAAGTCCTGAATACTTCTTGCATTAATCACTTTTGCATCAAAGTTGTTCCAGGCTTCTATGCTTCTATACGGGAAGCTGTATTTTTTTTTGTCCCTCTTGCATGTTGTCCTTTTCAATTTCTTCTCATGACCTCTTGTACTTCTATCGTCCCACACAAACATATCTTCTCAATCAATTTTTTCCAGACCCATTGATGCTCTATAGTCTATACACTGCTATAACATCTCCCCTTTCTCTTCTTTTCTCAAGAGTTGGGAGTTTTAGTCTTGAAAGTCTTTCCTCATATGGCAAATCTCTCAGGCTTGGAGCCTGTATTTATCTAGTTGTATTTACCTAGTTGTAACATACAGGAAAAGAGCTATGCTCGTACTGTCCCGTCTCCAAATCTACTATTATCCAGCTTGCCTGTAAAGTCCTGAATACTTCTTGCATTAATCACTTGTGCATCAAGGTTGTTCCAGGCTTCTATGCTTCTATACGGGAAGCTGTATTTTTTTATGTTACTCTTGCATGTTGTCCTTTTCAATTTCTTCTCATGACCTCTTGTACTTCTATCGTCCCACACAAACAGATCTTCTCTATCAATTTTTTCCAGACCCATTGATGCTCTATACACTGCTATAAAATCTCTCCTTCCTCTTCTTTTCTCAAGAGTTAGGAGTTTTAGTCTTGAAAGTCTTTCCTCATATGTTAAATCTCTCAGGCTTGGAGCCATTTTTGTGGCTGCTCTTTGTATTCTATCAATCTTCCTTATATCCTTCTTTTTATGTGGTGACCAAATCACTGCCGCATATTCCAACCTTGGTCGAATCAAAGATGTTATCAATTTCTTAATCATCTCTTCATCCAGATATTTGAATGCCATTCTTATATTCCTCAGCAATTGATATGTATCTCCTGTGTGTGTGAATTGAATTGAATTGAATTGAATTGAATTGAATTGAATTGAATTTATTGGGTAAGCTCAGACTTTATAAAAAAATGGAGACACAGCTCCCAGAAGATTGAACAATTTAAATCATACAAATATAATGTTACATAACTAAGCAAAAAAGAATAGAAACAAAAAACAAACAAAAAAAAGGTATAAAGAAAAAAAAATAATTGGAAAATACTAATGACTAACTCTACATAATACTCATCTAAACTACTTAGCACTGACACCAAAAATAAAGATACATTTTTAAATTTACTTTTACATTGGTGTTTTGCATCAACGAAATATTTTTGAAATTGTTGGCCTATATGTATAATAATTTGGTATAAACATGTCACGAAACCCCTCACAATTTCAGTGTTATTACATTAAAAAGGACATGAAATCATCTCTTACAACCCCAGCGTCACACTTGTTACATATCCGATCTTCTCTATTTACACCTTCATATCTACCAGCATTTACAGGCAATCTGTTATTACTAGTTCTTAATCTATTTCACCATGATTCGGCTGCTCTTCTGAAAATTTACAATGTACCTTTCCATGCCATAATCTAGCTTAAACGCTTGTAGTTGCTACATAAAGATTTTTTTAAATAATTTGCCATGCCAAGTTGCAATCCATGGTCTTTCAATCTCAATTCCACAGCCTTTTAACCATTTTGTGTTAGGGACATCTTGCAACAACCAATACTGACATACCACTTTCTTTAAACAAATATTTTTGATACAGGCTAACCATGGAGAGGTATAAATCCCTAACCTACCCAACTGCAATAAGCATTGATACATCATATAGCATACTTTGTATCTTTTCCTGAAATTAGCTTAGACCAATATCCTATCATTCTGCTCTTTATATGTATGCCAAGTGGAAATACTCCAAGTTCGCCATATACCATGTCATTACTAGAATTTTATGAACTCCTAGTAACTGTCTTAAGAATTCAGATGCAATGTTTCTAACTCTCTAATGATATTATACCCCCAGATCTCAGATGCATAAGTCGTATAGGTAGTACCATGGTATTAAAAGTTCAATCTGCATGTCAACTGGCAAGTCAAATTTCCTACATTTACCTATCAATGAGTCCATGGCTCTTGTTGCCTGTTTTTTAAGCTCCAGCTCACCTTTACGAAACCTTCCATTGTAATTAAATAACACACCAAGATACTTTAGTCCTCTACAACCCCAATGTTTTCACCACCAAATTAAATGCAAAATTATCTACGTTAGCTTTTCCCTACTAAACAGGACTATTTTGTTTTGTCCAGTTAAGCTCAATTTCCATCCCATTACAATACAAATTCAGAGCAATCATGCCTGCTTCATTCCTTCCATACTGTCACAGAATATGATTGTATCATCTGCATACATTAGAACAAGAAGTTTTAGATATGAATTTAAGAAATCATCACCAAAATTTACATAATTACAATTATATTCAAGTAATTACTTGAAAGATCATTAATATAAAAAGCAAAAAGCAAAGGTGACAAGTTTTCCCCTTTGCCTCACCCCTACATTAATACAAAGGTATCTGATTTCTGTTGGTTAAGCATGACACAAGACCTGATGTTATTGTACATATTTCTGATTACATTAAATACTTTCCTTCACCTTTTCCCTCACTAGCTTATACACAAACCTTCACGCCACACCATATCAAAAAGCTTTCTTATAGTCCACAAACAGAAAAAAAAGCTTCCTTTTCTTCCAGCTAAACAGATCAATTACACACATCAGAAAAAAATATGTGACCCCAAAGTGGAGTGAGTATCCATGCCTAAAGCCTGCTTGTGTTTCTTTGATAATTAACAAACTATTTGAGTATTCATTAAGTCTCTCATTGAGTAAGAGGTGAAACAGTTCCCCATCCCGCTAAGCAAAGTGATCCCCGTAATTATTAACATCCTGAATGTCACCTTATTCTTGTAAAGTGGCACTATCATACCAATCAACCACTCAGATGGCATAACACCGTATCAATATTTCATTAAACTTTTAACATATAGGGGCACAAAATATGCTGAGTACTTTTAATGTATTCATTTACTATCATGTCAGATGCTGGGGATTTATTATATTTTTATTTCTTAATACTTTAACCACCTCTCCTTAGTTATAGGATCATTAAGTAATGGTGAGTGTTCAGTATTCATATTATCATAATCATTTAAAAAATTTTACTTCCTCATTATCAGCATTATCATCATCCACTAATTGTCTGAAATGTTCATAAAAATCTTTTAATGTAATGGGGATCAGGCAGCTCTTTTTCTGACCCTTTAGAATGTTCCAGTATACTTTAGGATCATCACATCTGTATTTCTAATTTCCCTTTCACTAAGTTTGTCCTCTCCTTATTTTTAACTCTTTTTAGGTTTTTTTTATAGTTTTTGTTTTCCTCAATCATGTGTTAAATTTACATTGTTCCTGTGCAAATGATATCTATGCTTTATCTATTCCTTCAAGATTTCCAACTTTGGGTCTGTCAAAAACCCTCTAAGGGGGCATTTTTGGTTTTTTTTAATGTATGTTCTTTCTTATGTGGGAAAAGTTTTAAGTGCAGGTTCAATCAATATTTGCTCTAATTGCTGATTATATCATCTATGGATAAATCATTCAACTTTGCCATCAAATCATTTACCTTGCCTTCATCAATATTCCTCACATACACACTCTTTTTCTCAGATTTCCCTTTTCCTGGCCCTTTCCCTTGCTTGTCCTACCTCTTGGGCATTTATGTTTACAGTGGGTACAGTATTTGGGCCCTTCACCAAGTATCATCCTTGTATGCAATCCACAGTGTACATCAGACAAAGTGGATCATAATCCAGTACTCTAAAACTTTCCCCACATTGCATGAAACACTGGTGAACCTAAAAAATAGTCTACGGTTGTATTATGTGTAGTTTTAGGTTTACCAATAACACAATCCTCCCCATTTCCCTTTCCCTTAAATATAAACACTTGAGGGTTTTTTCCAAACTGCAACCAATTTCCTGCCCTATGTATTCCTGTCTGGAGTTAATCTTGGTTTGCCCTATTCTCAGATATACCAACATCACCTTAAACCATGTATAATACCCCAGCAGACACCTGATTTATCAGCACCAACACCAGAGGAAAAAATCAGGCATAGTGAGAGTGTGAGCATTAAAATCACCCCAAAGTACATGCACATAATCATCATTAGTATAAGTTAGTAAAAAAATTATCCAATTTATCAAATCCTCTACCTTACCATACCTTGAGTGTGCGGGGGGAATGTAAACACAACTTATTACCAATCCTTACTTAAATCTACACTCCCTCTGTCTACTTTAATTGAAAGTAAAGAATCATAATTATTTCTGATGTGCCTCCACTTAAAGCTAACATTCTTCTTGATTGCAATGAGTAGACACCAGACTTAAACCCGCTTTAATTTGCATCTATTCTTGAATACAATATCAAAACCAATGTTTTCCATATTCTCCTTCACATTAATCATATCAGTATCATCTCATTTTTGTTTCACTTAAACAAAAAAACATCATAACATTTAATATAGTTAACAAAATCCAATAGAAACTTTGACCTAATAACCCCATACATTTAGAGATAATACATCAAAAGGAATAGATTTGGAGCAACCTGTGCAGGGGTGCCTATATTTTCACAAAGAGCAATATTGTGCCTAGACATGTGCTGTGCCCCAGCACTATCCTATCCTCTTTCTAAATGATCCCGATTTAGCTTTTCCAGTCAGGAGAAGTAATTCCAACCTTTGTAATCATTAGGATTATTTATGGACCCCAGGCTGCCCCCCACTAGTGGCCAGGCCCGTATACTTCCTCCCTGTGGACACATTTTTCACGCTTCCTGTTCTTTAAGCAGATCAACATTTGGCCCTTAGGGAGGTTTAAATCGTCATTTATGTAAAACTTCCTTTGCCTGTCTTTGAGCTTTTTTTTGTTACTCATTATTTCATTTTTTTTCTTTCTATGACAAAACTCACAATCACTGGCTACCTCCTTCTCTAGGCTTTCCCAAAACCCATGTGTAACTGATTATTTCATCTGGTTTGAGTTTCACGCCGATGTTGTCAGCAAGCTCAATGATCTTGGCTTCCAGCACTTCCTCAGACTCGTCCTCGTCCTCTACGAGCCCCGATATGCGTAAGTTGTCCCTCCCAGAGTACTGCTCCAGCTTTTCATTTTCGTACTTATTCAGAAGGCAGTACCGTTGCATTTCGTTTGCCCTGCTTTCCATTTGTCAGTAAAGTCTTTTAGAGCAGTGGTTACAGCTGTAGACACAGCTACTGATATTATGTTAGCCAGGGTGGGCAGAATCACAGCAGCTACCCCATTGGTGTTTGTTTGAGCTGCTCCTGCTCTCCCTTCCTTCAATATTGCTGGGATATATTCGCGAGCTCCTCATCTACCCTTTGCCCTTTACTAATTCTTCCATGTCTGAACCAACAGAGTGTGCCATAGTCATAAACTGTGACGTGAGCTGGAACTATTGTTTACTCCAGGAGTCTGAACCAGTATGCGAGTCTGTTTACCTTCAGTATCGGCTGTGCAGGGCTCCTTGAGTTCAGTGATCAGACCACCCAGCTCGTCAGGTGCTTATGACTTCCTTCAGTAGCAGTGGGCACTCCGGGATAGAAATTATAAAAAAAATCCATCCAAATACGGAGCTGTCTCAGGCACGCAGCTCAGCAGCGCCCTCTACCTGGTGTGTGTGTGTGTGTTAAGGCAAGGCTAGATACCAGTCCCTCCCTCCCTCCCATGGGAGCAATATATGATTGAGAGAGGGGAGAGAAAAGAGAGAGAGAGAAGAGAGGAAGAGGAGAGAGAGAAGAGAGGGGAGAGAGGAGAGAGAGAGAGGAGAGAGAGAGAGGAGAGAGAATAGAGAGAGAGAGAGAGAGAGAGAGAAGAGAGAGAGAGAGAGAGAGGAAGAGAGAGAGAGAGAGAGAGAGAGAGAGGGGAGAGAGAGAGAGAGAGAGGAGAGAGAGAGAGAGAGAGGGTACATCTTTCCCGAAAGGGGGAAACATATCTATGGTGTTAATCCGTTTTATCTCAAAACTCTAGACAACGCTGCCACATCCTTCTCCTTTCCCTCCCCTCTCGTACAACGCGCGAACATAGGTTTGGGTGGGTGGATGAGCACTGGTCACGATAGTACATCCTTTCATGTGCCCCCCCATCACTCCACTTTAACCTCCACCTCCACACTTAAGAGATCGTATCTCTATCTCCTGCTTCTTCACTACGTTTTTCAATTTGTTCACTTCACTTACAAAGCACCTTTTCAGGTTTTCAATCGCCCCCCAGAACAGACTTAAGTGCCACTCCACAACCTTCATTGCACTCCCCCTCGTACCTTCTCCCTCCTTCTAACACACTCGTTATCACCTCAGACTCCTTCACTCCACCCTCTCCTCCACTCACCACACCTTCGCTTCCACTCACAACACCATCGACTCCACGAATCACACCATCGCCTCCACTAAACCACATCGTTTCCTCCCCTAACACACCATCGCCTCCACTAGCTACACCGTCTCCTCCAGTAACCATGCCGACGCTAAGCTCCTCAGTAGTTTGCCATGCTAATCCTCTCTGATCTGACTCTCCTACACTCAACACACACAAGGAGCTGCCGGTAACAGTCTTGTCTCTCCGCCAGACAACGAACGACCAATATTCAGTAGTATTGGACTTACATTTCAAATTAAGTACAAACCCCAGGAACCATTATGCACTACTTAAGTAGGGGAGCTCCTGTAGTGCATTGTACCACAGAGTACGGTTTCACAATTAGCACAACTTGTTCCGGGCCTGTCGGCTTGTTGCTTGGGCCTGCCTGCTTGTTCCGGGCCTGCCCGGAACAAGCAGGTAAGCACCTGGTTTTTTTTTAATCAATCCAATCCAAATATCAATGCAGGTGGCCAATGAACAATAATCCTCAGGCTGCGCAACACTTCCTTATGAAATGTCTCTGATCAGCGTCCCTCAGTACCACAAAACATGTGACTTGTACATGATTGGCAATATAGCACAGGTCACGCACATCTCTGTCCAAGAGGAACACAAACCTTGTTTGGTTGACTGGAGTGACAGTTTGTTTGCTTTTCGGGTATACTTCTTATTCCTTTTTCCTTGTGTTACAGGAAGCAAAGGAGGTGTTGAAGGAGGCAGTGTTATCGTAAACAAGTTGGAGTCCCGTCCACGCCCACTGCAAGGATTTACTGAATTCTGGGGACACAGGAAGTGGCCTCCGCCTGGTGTATCCTTATCCCGGGCAACCCCACCATCACGTGACTGTGTTCTGTGACCACACTGTCGATGGTGGAGGCTGGACGGTTTTTCAAAGACGCACCAACGATTCAATCCGCCAGGACTTTTATCGTACTGGATTGAGTATCAGTTGGGCTTTGGTGACCTTCAGGGTGAATTTTGGTTAGGCTTGACCTTCTTACGTCCTGACCTCTACGACTCTGCAGGAGCTGCGGATTGACTTGGCAGATTATGAGGGAGGGGAACGATGGGCAAAGTATAGTTTCTTCAATATTGGTTCAGATGAGACCAAGTACCGCCTGAGTGTTGGAAGGTGAGACCCCCAGACTGTTATATCCCACCTACATCCTCGTAGAAATTTTCCAATCTGCTGTCTTTTTTATTCAGTCTATTAAGCACTTCTTTCCATTGACCTCCGATCATTTTCTTATCTCTATTTTGTCCTGCTCAATATCCACCTGTGGATCTACTGAAGTGGAAGTACTTCTGACATTATGTATCAACTAAGTGGAAGAATCTACTCTGGGGCTGTATTATTATGCTCTTCCATGGAATAACTACCGTACTCTTTCCTTGTTAAACAACCTTCTCTCCATATACTGCTACATCTTACCTAAAAGTATCTGATATGCTGTATAAAGCAGGGTGTAACACTGAGGAAACACAATATAAGGATGCTAGGTGGCAATGCATGCACCTTTTGCTTCTCAGTGTGCCAAATGGATCTGTGGTGGGTAGATGCATTCAATAAATGTGTGTTCATTTAGTTTGGGCCAATTTATATATTTTACTTCCTCAAAAATGGATGCGAAAGATGTCAGTATAGATAAAAGAAAAGGATCAGCAGTATCATTATAGATTAACCCACTGCATAATATAGTGCTCGACAAAAAGACTCAGCACCCCGGTGAAAGCGGCGAGACATTATAGCGAATTTTGTTCATTGTATTCATGCGGGTAATGTGAGACATTAGGTTTCGGTGCCTGCATGACGTTACAGCAGTCATGACGCATCGCCTGGGGGTAGCAGAGCGCGTTAGTTGCTGGCGTTAGTTGCTCGAACGGCCAGAGCTTTTCCTTGGCACAGATGGCAAACCACTTTGGGGAGGCGGTAGCGGAGTGGTTAGCGTCTCCGACTGGCGTTCTTGGTGACCCGAGTTCGATCCACGAAGAAAACCAAAACCTTTCTGCACCGTCGAGTGGCCTAAGAACACCCACATGCCCTGCCCATCAACTCTACCTTCGATTGCGAGTGCATCGGAGGACACAGAGGGGCGGCATGAGCCTCTAATCACAGGCGTCACTATAAGAATCCTGCCTGCGCCACCACGGGCGAGAACCAGCCATCAGAGCCCTCAAGTGAACCTCCAGAGCCTACCATCCTAGACCTGGGTCACCACTGCCTACAGGCGCTATAGGTACAAATGTTAAAAAAAAAAATAAAAATAAAATAAAAAAAAAACCTCTCGATGATGTCGCACTGTTGACTTTGCTCGACCAACCCACGGTCACAATGAGGCCCCTCATCCTCTGGCAAAGGAGACAAACTATTGCAGCTTAGGTCGTTGTGTCATGCCCTCCAGTTCCTTAGAAGCATTGGCTGCAGAAAGCAGACATAGGAAGCAAACAAGGTGTTTTTGTGTACGAGTCACAAAACACGAAAAACATTTAATTAAATATTTGTACCATTATTTTCCAAAATTTGAAAGATTTTAATTATGAATATTTGCTACATTATACTTATCCATAATATCCACTTATGGATTATTACTGTATTTTATATATAATATATATATATAATATATATATATATATATATATATATATATATATATATATATATATATAATATATATATATATATATATATATATAGTATATATATATATAGTATATATATATATATATATATATATATATATATATATATATTATATATGAAGCTTTCATTTGATCACAATGTCATTTTAGCACACATGTCACATACTCTAAATAATAAAGTTATTGTGTATGTGTTACCTCCGGAATGTGATGGCAGGTACACTGGCACGCAGGGGACGCCATGCAACCCCAACATAGTGGCGACAACTTCAGTACCCATGATCAGGACAACGACACTTATGGAAACAACTGTGCCGTACAGTGAGTATTGTCCACTTCAAAGTGTGCAGGTTTTGTAGTCAGATCTCATAGGTTTTTAAGTGACTTCCATATCTATTGCCACATATAATACAACGTCTTGCGCACATGTCTGGTCAAGCATTGCATAGTGTAAAGAGCACTGATGGACTATGTCCATAAGAATTATAAAAGCTTGTTGTTACCAAATCTGCTAAAAAATAAAATTTGCAATTTTTTTATATATAATTGAAGAGTATGGTTAGCTAAATCTACAATAAAGGACACCTATGTATCTTATGTATAAGATATTTTCTAGTTTCTACAAACTTGAGGAGGTAAATGAAGTAAAAGAGCTTGGCTCTATCTCGTACCAGTATTGTATGGGACAGCCACGGGCCGTTCTGGAAAACATTAAATCCTTGCCCTGCGCGTCACTATCTATACACATGATTCGTCAGTGGCTCGTCACCCCGAACATTGTTGGATAAATATCGGGCCTCACAATGCCCCCGCCGCCAAGTGTCTGTCATTAAGTCTCCATTTATTAAGCTCCAGTGGCGTCGTGAGGATGTTTGTCACTTACATCACCTTTATCGGGAAAATGTGTGCAATATAATATAAGAAAAATATGATTTTTTTTTTGTAATTTAAGAAATATCGCAAAAAAGAAATACTAGTGTATAAACATTTTTCTCACATTTTTGTCTTCAACTCGCTGCAATTCTTCAAGTATTGCTCCCATATAATTTTTGATCACATATTCAAAAATATCTATCTTTTCTGGTTTCTGATGGTATAAGACAATTAGCAATACAAAAATATATGGATGGTAAAAAATTGAGTGGCGAACAATTAAGGAGGGCGGCGTGCTGCTTATAACCCTACTGATGACGCTATTTATTTACTTAACAAAAACAATTTCATGGTGCTAATTCATTTATCAGAAAACGATATATATCAATGGAAAGCTAATACAATTCCTCTTCTTTTGATATACTCCACGTTAAAAGCTGTCTCACAAATTTTAAATGGTGACGAGTTTAACTGAAAAATATAACAACTGCATTTACTGTTCATGCGTATTTATTTATTCAGTCTCATAATGACATTTATTTAGCGTGTTTAACTGTGTTTTACGTAATACTTTTACAGAACAAACATTTCCAAAGATAACAGTATATCATGTATAAGTATATTGATAAATGTATTTGGTAGAGGACAATTTACTCTGGAAACTAAACTTTTTGCTTCGAGTATCCCGGGGGCCTTGACACAACGCGCACCTTACATGTGTCTCCGTGTGACCGCATCACACGCTTTGAGGCAAGCCGGGGCGCCCCTCGCCTGGCCGTCCCGGGTGAAAAGGCATCGTGTGACGGGGCCTTTAGAAGGGCAGCTAGAGTGCTTGGAGTGTATGATTGAGAGATGGTATAATGAGTAAGAGGGCTGAATAATGTGAGCATTGACAGGTGGAAATAGAGACTTCTGCCTATGGCCACCTTCCTTGAGGGAGTTGCAAATAGCAGGCATCCATGTAAAGTAAACAAGACAATAAAGAGGTGCATGTGTCTAAAATGGGCTTTGCATTCATGCTTACCAGCTATCGTGGAGCTTGGTGGTATAAAGCCTGCTACCTTGCCAACCTGAACGGCTACCAGCATCAGGGCAATCATTCAGGCCCCGCTGATGGCATCAACTGGCAAAAATGGCGCGGCCACAACTACTCCCTGAGGCGAACCTCCATGATGATCCGGCCGGCCTTCTGATACATTCACTCCAGCCAATCCTCCTCCAATACTCCATGCCAAAAAATTTTGAGTGCCAAAAAATATTAAGTGCCAAAAATGTAGCTTTTGTTTTTCTTTTGTATAACTACAGTATGTGTACTAACATACACAGAATAGCTATACGTTACTTTATCCTGTGTTGCTTTATCTATTTAGTATGCTGTGTAAAAATATTAAAAAGAATGGTATATCTTTTCATAAATAATTATTTCCCTCTCTTCCCTTTGCTGGCACCACTCTGGTAAAGATAAGAAAAAGTTTTGCAGGAAGAAATATGTTACTACTCTGGGGGTTTTCCTAATACACCTTTTCACTCCTCAAATTAGAACAACAGAACTTCAAAATAAGACAAATGAATTTCATAATGTATTAATGAATTTTTCTTTTAGTTTGATATTCAATTATTTTAATTTGAAGTTCAGTTATTTTTCATTTGAAATTCAGTTATTTTAATTTGAAGTTCAGTTATTTAAATTTAAACTTCACTTGGTTTAATATAAACTTCAGTTGTTTTGATTTAAACCAGTTGTTTTATTTAAACCTCAGTTGTTTTAATTTAAAAACGTCAGTTGTTTTAGTTTGAGATTCACTTGTTTTGATGTGAAGTTCAGTTGCTTTAATTTGAAGTTCAGTTGTATTAATTGAGTGAAAAGGTGTACATTTTGGCGAAATGACTTGTGGGCGAACTGACATGTGGGCGAAAAGATCATAAACCATTTGCTTCTTACTTTATATATTTACCATCTCAAGAAATACACACACACAAAAACTGAAATGCTCTTCCCCTCTAGCTGTTGCCAAAACTTCTTAGATTCAAGCCTAGCCAATCCCCAGCCATCGTCGAAGTATTTCAAGCCACTGATAAAATTTCAGCCTAACATATAATAAGCATGTACATTTCAGCTCAGTAATACTTTCATCAAACAGGCCCTCACAGCAGTACATGAAGAGCTGGGCAGTATTTGAATACATTTGTATTTAAATACGTATTTAAATACATTTGTGTATTTAGAAATGCATTCATAATACATTGGTTGTTATGTATTTAAATACAGTATTTAAATACTTTTATGAGTATTTAAATACATTGTATTTAAATAAATTTAATATAAAAATTTTAATACATTTTTATCAGTTAATTTGTCCCATAAACCGCCCAACTATCTGGCAACCTGATGTTACAGTGAACCAGTGTTTACACTAGCAAGGACATGTTCCTGATTTCAAGGAAATTTAGGCCTGAAAAGGAAATTTCTAAGGAAACCCAAAATTCTAAGGAAATCCTTAGGAAATAAAAAATTCGGACATGTTAAAATGTGTGTGTATTTAAAATGTATTTACAAATGTATTTAAATACAATTGATGTATTTAGTATTAAGTATTTAAATACATTCGTAAAATGTATTTAGTATTTAGTATTTAAATACATTTCTCTCATGTATTTAGTATTTAGTATTTAAATACATTCAATGTAGGTATTTAGTGCCCAGCTTTGACAGTACATGCGGCCCTTGGAGAAGATATATCGGCGAGCAGCCATCCACCACGCTTCCTTATCTTGTATGTTTTGGGAGTTGAGATAATATCTTCCCTGGTGTTGACCTGCCAGTATTAGTGCACATTGGCACGTAGCACCAATGATGTTTATTTGCCCTTCCCTTTGGCATGGCTGTGCTGGTGTCATTATAGGTAAACACACCGTGCATAACCTCCGCTGCCTCCCGCCTGTGTCCAGCTGATGACGTCACCACCAATGACGGAGCTTTTGCAGTTACGTCACATTTGGACGACTTTAAACCTTATTTTGATATATTTCTTGCCTTTCTCTTTGGAATTATGTATATAGTGATTTCAAAGGTAGTATTCCAGGTGAACACCAGATTCAATTTGGTGGACGAAACCATTTTTTTTTGGTGAGTTTTGATGTGTTTTGAATGAATCTGCTAATCCTTTGTTCAGCAAATCTTTTATTTTTATCTTTAGTTAGGTAAGGTTAGGTTAGGTATAGGTTCGGAAAGGTTAGGTTAGGTTCAATTTGTTGTTTAGGTTAGGTAAAGGCTAGGTTAGGTATAGGTTCGGAAAGGTTAGGTTAGGTTCAATTTGTTGTTTAGGTTAGGTAAAGGCTAGGTTAGGTATAGGTTCGGAAAGGTTAGGTTAGGTATAGATTCGGTTAGGTTCAATTAGTTTTTTTGTCACTTTTTTGCAAATCACTATATAAAATATCTATAAAAAAAGGTGATTTGGGACAGAAACGGTTAGCAGATTAATTCAAAACACATCAAAACTTACCAGAAAAAAAATATTTCGTCCACCAAAGGAAGTTCGGTGTTCATCTGGAAATGTACCATTTTTAACAGTTTAGGAATCTTGTGGCCAACCATTTACAAAACATTTTTGTTAGGCAATTTGTCTATTGTGTAGAGGTTTATGGAACTGTCGCCGTTAGGAATTCTCGCCAAAACACCCAAGCGAGAACTCTCGTCGACAGTGGAACACTCGCAGACGGAGAAATTTACGGCGACAGTTCCACTTGTAATAGATGAAAAGGAAGAATAAGGGCTATTTCATTATGAACACAACATTTTTCGCTTGTCCGAAAACACTAAAACTGCAGATTGACATTGGTAACGTAAACTGTGGTATACCTAACTGAGGGGGCACAGCCCCCCAGACTCGTTCTCTAACCAGGCTCGTTCACTAACCTAACCTGGACATTGGTTAACTAACCTAACCACATAACCTGCCTCGACTGCCTTTCTCAAATGAGCAAAATAATGTGATCTTTTATTCTATTCTTTTATTTCTTGTCCAGTAAAACAACAAGGTGAGGCAGTTGACCTTTCTGCTGCAATCAAAAGCATGGAGAAAACTATTGCAAGGCTGCAAAAACTACAGAACTGGATGGATTTGACAATGTTCTTGCAGATGCAAGGGAGATAGCCAATGATATGGACATTGAACCTGTCTTAAAAGATAAAAGAGTTCGTAGAAAGAATCGAACATTTCAATATGAAGCTCATGATGAGCCAGTTCAAAGGGCCACATGAAAGTTTCAGAATTGGATGTTTCAATCTCATTCTTGATAGAGCAATTTCATTCATGGACCAAAGATTCCAGCAGTTGAAGCCACATGATGCTTGAATGATGACATGATGACATGATCACATTATGACATGAATTATATATTATAAAATCCATTTTAGCTTAAAAAATCTGGCTACATATATATATATATATATATATATATATATATATATATATATTATATATATATATATATATATATATATATATATATATATATATATATATATATATATATATATATATATATATAATATATATATATACCGTATTTGCCGGCGCATAAGACGCACCTCCGCATAAGACGCACCCCTATTTTACAAGGCGGTTTTGAGAGAAAAAAAATATTGGTGTTTTTGAGGGGGAAAAAAATTGTAAATTTATCAAAAGTCATTAAAAAAAAGGTTTTGTAGGGGAAAGCAAATGTTTATGAGCATGTACCTAAATACAATATTCACAGTGCGGTGAATGTGAATTAAAAATTATACTAGTTAAAATGTAAAGGGAATGACAGGGTAACCAAAATCGGTCATAATATATTGCAGGATGCCCCCACGAATTGATATTCTAATATTTTGCTACCTATGACATTTAGCTTAGATTTAATGTTGTAGGTATGCCTTTGTTGCTTTTCTGCTGTGTTTAGACTTTGTGAAAAATTTGCAGTATGCAGACCTGGAGGGGCAGGTTGCCCCGCCCCCCCACTCACACATGTAAACAAACATTGATTTCCGACAAAAACGAGAAACACATAAAAACTATTCAGGAGGACTTAAGTTTCGGCCTCGAAATCGGTGGTTGCCCGATTTACAAAAATTTACGAAGATATTTAGGTAACACTGTAAGGTAACCATCTCTACCTTGTTGTTATTGTTGTAATTGTTGAAGGGCACCGTTGTCGAGATCGATGATATTTGCCCTGGTTTACACCTATGAATCTATCACAGTCGCGAGGGTTGATTAGTCTTCTTCAGGAAGGTACAGGTGAAGGCTGGTTCACACACTGCAATCACGGCAGCGTTCCATCAGCCGTGCCTTGTATTCACACTATTCGTCACGTTTACGTCATTTTTGGCAGTTCCTGCTGACCCTCTAAGCAGACATGGTGCCTCAAAGGCTATGGTTGAAGAAATTTGCATTAATAGCACTTCTGTTGGATGAAGAAGAGGAGTTAAACTATAAAAGACACTGTTTTGGGTACATAAAGCCTTGAGAAAGCGACAATTATCAGCACGGCACAGTCTCATTACGTTAAAATATTCTTCCCCAGAAACCGTTACGTGACAGGACGGTGATGTATTGGAGCCGTGACGGCGGCGCACCGTTTAGTGTAACACGTCTATTGTTTGAATGTAAGAAATTCTAACGGATGTGATGAGACGGTGCCGTGTCACCATGATGGTATGGTGTTGTAGCGCCCCCCTTTATAGCTTTGACGTTAACTCGAAGGGCTCCACAATCCTGGCTATTACGCTGCCACCACCCACAATAAGTGGGAAAAAAAATAAAAGACTAAGGCCCGGTTCAGACTTCACGTATTTGCTACGTCAGTCTTGTTATCGTGACGTCACCATGACGTCACGATGACGTTACCTCGTCTCATTGGTCGATCACTCCCCCTCGCTCATATCAGAAAAAATTACAATATAAAACCCCCTTGCTTTCCTTACTTCCTCCCTTTTGTACCCCATGACACACCTATTACTCCCTTCACTATATCCCCCTTCACTCCCTGGCCTATCTATATAGCGCTACAATCCCCTACCTATGGCTATGGCAAAGGTTACAAGTGGAATCTGTATAGCGGGGTCCAAAAGTGTTTCCACATATCGCAGTCGTGGATGTATTTTTCAAGTCACTAATAATTACTACCTATTACACGGCCTGTAGAAGGTGTTGGTGGCGTAGTGTGATGCTGTAGGAAGGATGGTATATAGTAGCTACTAGAGGGGCACGTGAGAGGGTTATAACTAGTTCAACTAGAGAACACGAGAAATAACGCATTAAAATACACAGAGGTAGTGATGTTGGTGGAGCTTACATTCAAGCAGCGGTGCCGCTGTTCCCCCTTCAAGCAGCGGGACACAATATTTTCACATCATGTATGTCTTCCATTACTAATATTGTCTTCCAGAATCACTGATAATAAATATATTTTAAATCAGACCTTGGAAACAACATTATTTTGATATTGCAAAACTTAGTTACGTATAATGTTCTATAAATTGTGGCACCACCGCTCACGCAGCCCGCCAAAAGAATTGGCGGCTCCGAATCTTTTGCCTCCAGACGCACGTCTTTCAAGGTCACACAAGCAGGAAGTGACGTCACGGTGACGTCACGTTGGCAAGACGGACGTAGCAAATACGGGAAGTGTGAACCCCGCATAAGAGAATATGTGAGTAGTACTGGGTCTGAATAAACAACTCGTTAACAGAATTTCAGTATATTATCACCTACTGATTGGCCAGTAAACACTTCCCTACTTAACCTAAGGTTTTACAACAAATAAATAACTGTAATAATGTGAACAACGACACGACGCGACTCTCAGCTCGTGTTTAACCAAAACCCAATAACTCCTTAACCCCACTGTCACTGTAACTTTCCGTCACACTGAATCACTGTGTAACTTCCCGTCACCCTGACTCACTGTGTAACTTCCCGTCACACTGAATCACTGTGTTAACTTCCCGTCACACTGAATCACTGTGTAACTTCCCGTCACACTGAATCACTGTGTAACTTCCCGTCACACTGAATCACTGTGTAACTTCCCGTCACACTGAATCACTGTGTAACTTCCCGTCACACTGAATCACTGTGTAACTTCCCGTCACCCTGACTCACTGTGTAACTTCCCGTCACCCTGACTCACTGTGTAACTTCCCGTCACACTGAATCACTGTGTAACTTCCCGTCACCCTGACTCACTGTGTAACTTCCCGTCACACTGAATCACTGTGTAACTTCCCGTCACCCTGACTCACTGTGTAACTTCCCGTCACACTGAATCACTGTGTAACTTCCCGTCACCCTGACTCACTGTGTAACTTCCCGTCACACTGAATCACTGTGTAACTTCCCGTCACCCTGACTCCCTGTGTAACTTCCCGTCACCCTGAATCACTGTGTAACTTCCCGTCACACTGAATCACTGTGTAACTTCCCGTCACCCTGAATCACTGTGTAACTTCCCGTCACCCTGACTCACTGTGTAACTTCCCGTCACACTGAATCACTGTGCAACTTCCCGTCACACTGACTCACTGTGTAACTTCCCGTCACACTGACTCACTGTGTAACTTCCCGTCACACTGAATCACTGTGTAAAGTATCTATACACACACACTCCAGCTATGAAAACATGGCCTTAGCTGTATCCATTGGTGTGTCCAGCCAGGGTCATCCACTCAGCTCACGCTCACCCGTCAGCTCCCACAGCTGCTCACCCCGTCAGCTCCACCCCGCTCCCAAACCCTATAAATAACATATGGCAATGAGCTTTCAAGCTATAACAGATAAATAATCAATCCCGCGCTTTTACGTCCGGCACATTTGGCATCACTGCATGATCTTGATCTTGATCTTGATTTGGGAGTTACCCAGCAGATGCTGTCAGTGAAGCCTTTGGTCCCGCGTTCTCCCACACACGTAATCTGTTGGGAGAGCAGCAAAAGGGGGAAGCAAAACTAGGGATTTCTTTTTCCCCTCCTTCCTCTCTCTGCATCACATTCATACGGGGTCCCCCATCACTGGGGAGGCCCCCTGCCTCCATGCTCTCTCCTACGTGTTCTCCAAGAGTTCTCCAAGAATTCTTTTACAATCTCAATCACACGACTGTCACTCCTCCACTCAGCACACAACCCCAGCAGGTTACTCCATTCCACTCTCCTGTCTCTCATCTCTCGCCTTCTTCCACTCCGCCCTCTCCTACACTACCTCCAACATCTTTGTTCTAGCATACTCATACCTTTTCACATTCCAGCATCAAGGCTCCACGGTTTCATCCACTCCTGTCACACACATCACACACACCTTGTTCCCCATCATTCTTCCATCTGTACATACGACTATTTCCCTCCAGCGACTTTGCCCTGGCTCTGAAGAGTAGTCCCCTCCATAGCCACCATCATAGAACCTTTCATACCGTGGCTGGTCCTTTTTTCCTGTACCTTTCCCAGTGTTTGATTTCTCACTCTTCCCCCTCAGCCATTCTCTTTCCCTTTCTCTTCCACTCTCCTATTTATTTCCTTTTTGCATACAGCCATATTTCCCATGCCCTCATCACTCCTGTCACAAACATTCCCATTTCCCAACCTGTCCTTTCTTTCCACTTTTACTGAGTCTTCATCCACTTCCCATACATATTCCAGTCCCAAACCTTGCTTGCCCATTTGCTGTCATCCATTCGTTGCAGGTCTAGCTCTGTACCTCAGTCCTGCCTTTGCTATCCTCTCTCTGAACGTGCTCCATCCATGTCTCCTCTAATCGCTTTCCACTGCCACATACCTATTGGCTCCTATGCTTTTTCTGCCTGCTTTGTTCTGTGTTACTTTCCAATCTGTCCAACTCCTTCCTAGACCACACATTGTTTCCAGGCCATACATAATGCTAGGGACTGCCACACCCTTCCATAGTCCTCTCACCATTTTCATACTTGTTGGCCCGACATCTTCCCCACACTGCCTAGCCTTCCAACCCACTGGGTTGGTCTAGCTATCCTTCCATGTTTAGTTTTCTCATAGCCTTTATCATCCAACCAAATACCCAGATACTTGTACTCTTTCGTTCTCTTTATTTCATTCCCACCCACCATCCAAATCCTGCCCATCACAGAGTCATCCCAATTCACCACCAACCACTTGACTCTTCTCCTTACTAGCCTAACGTTGAAGTCCCTTGCTACTCAGTCACAGCATTCAGCATCTCATGTAGATCATTGTGGTTTTCACTAAGGATCACCAAAATCATCTGCATACATCAGTACACTCAACACTTCATCTCCAATTTTCACACCCGGGACTTGTACCCCTTCACTCTCACTGCCATTTCCTAAAACATATAATCCAAAAAGTAGAGGAGAAAGGACACAGCCCTGTCTACTCCTCTCTTAATATTCACCCATCCAGTCTCGAGGTCTCCATACTGAACTTGGCCTGTGTGTTCTCATACATACTGCTTATTATTTTAACAACCTTCTCACTCATGCCAATCGTCTCCAATACCTTACATAGCATTCTCCTATCCACTCTGTCATACGCTTTCTCAATATCTAAAAAGGCTAGATATTTCTTTCTTCCCTCCTTCCTTGTTCTCTCAATCATTCATTCACTACAAACATATTGTCCTCACCTCTCCTGTCTTTTCTGAATCCATTCTGCTCTTCACCCATCACCTTATTTCTTTCCACAACTTCACCTAGTCTTTCATTCAGTACACCACAGAAAATCTTACATACCGTGTCACATACCGCTATTGGCCTGTAATTTTTAATCTCCTTCCTACTCTTGTGCCCCCTCCCTTATGTATGAGGGTCACTCTACTGTCATTCCAGGCCCCAGGCAACCTTTCTCTCTCCATATATGTCCAAACAACTCATGCATTCCCTCAATTACTCCCTCACCTCCCTCTCTATACAATTCATTCGGGATACCGTCCATCCAGGGGCCTTTCCTTTTTTAAAGTTTTGTTACATACCCTTCAATCTCATCCATTCTAATTTCTTCATCCATCATTTCCTCTATTTTCCTCCCTAAGGTGACGCTCCCCCAAGTCACTATCAGGGTCATTCACACCTCCAATATCTTTTTCCAGAAGTCTTCTACAGCTCTGGCCATTTCTTTTTTTCCTTAGTGACCTGCCATTCACCACTCCCAGCTAACCATCACCGGCGGGCCGACGTAGGCCGTAGAGCGCGAACGGCGGCCGCCGGCGGCAAATTTACCCCCGGCAGCCCTCCGGAAGGCCCGCTGGTGTATTTTCCAGACGGGATTTAATTTACTATGTTGAAAATTAATGTACAGAATTTCAAGAATTGAATATTTCTATGTGTTTTTAACATTTTTAAACAACAGTTAATGATTATCTTGATGTATATTACATCATAGTGACAAGCAGCGGCAACTTGACGTCAATCCTCCGAGGCCCGCTGGGCGTGGTACGTATTTGTAAGTGGGAAATATTCAGTTTATATTATATATATTAACACAGTAATATACATAGTATCTCAATATCGTTTCAAACACTATTATTAGGCCTGTTCAAGCTATTAAAATTGTTATAAAAGTTTTTTTTAATAGTTTATAGAAATTATCATATATGAGTTTTATTTCAAATATTTCCAGCTTAATCAGGAACACCCAGAGATACATAGAAATAAAGATGAGATACGTACATAGGGGAAAGGGGTTTACATGGAAAAAAAGGTTATCAGTTAGTCTGTGTGTGTAGCTAGTATCATTAAAAATAACACTTGATTAACCGCGGCGAAAGATTACGGGATAGCACAAGGTTATATTTTCCCTTATTTCAATAACTTCCAACATAGTATTTAACGCATATCAATACTCAACGGTACACCTAATATGGAATATGTAGATGATGGAGTTAACATATGAATAATATCATGATTTAGAATAGAATATTTATTTTTGGGAATTTTTCCCAGCTATCAATGTACTAAACTGCAGACGTACGATAGCCATTTACAAAGGGTTAAAAACCCACAAAAAAGGCCTAAATTGTCACCCTTAACCAGTAGATAACATAATGAGAACTTAGTTATAACATGTTTTCGCTCCTTCATTATATCGAAATAGACTGAATAATTAAAATAACTGCAGTACGACACGTTTTTTTAGGAATTCCTTGACGGCGGCCTGGCGCTGTGTCTGAGTGAAAATAATCAGTTACTTTTGGAAAACGCACGAGTGGGTGGATGTTGTTATGTTGTTTGCCGCAAAACCCATATCCTTTACATGGCTGTTCACGCCGTTCAGTGTTTCACGTACACCCCAAAATGTAAACCAATAACGAAACTGTTTTTTGTACTTATGAAATAAACAATGTCCGTAGCAATTATATCTTAGCAATCTCCTTTCATCGTATTACTGGTAACGACACAGGAATATTTCTGGTTAAATTTTCTAAGCATATTGCATTATATAGTAATGTTTTTTATAAGTGTTTTAACAGCCATTAGTCTATTAATCGGCTAATGGGTTGTTTCAACCACCCCTTAAACATTACTATATTTGCAATATACTTAGAAAGTATAACCATAAATATTCCTCAATCATTAATATAACAGCGGCAAAATGGGGCATATGCCCTACGGCGGGCCGCTGGGAGCGGCCCGCCGGTGAGCCTCTGAGCAAATTCCCACGGCCCTACGTCGTACCTTCCGTCGGGCCGCCGATAAGACATACGGAGGGCCTCCGGAGGCCCTCCGTCTTTGTGTTTGCTGGGCTAGTTCTTCTACATTTTTCCCGTATGCTTACTCCTTCTCCTCTCAAGAACTTATACCATTCCCTACCTCCTTCCTCACCTTTTTCCCTAAGTTCTCTGATCACTTTTCTCTCTTCATTCACTCTTGCATTCCTCACCAAGCATTTCACCTCCTTTTTGCTTACTCTTATACTCTTCCCATGCCCTTTCATACTCTATTCTTTCAGCTTCACTGTTTGACCTATTCTTTCTCAGACTCCTACACTTCCTATTTGATTGTTTCCTTTCTTTCCTGGCCTTGGTCGATCTCATTGTTCCACCAACTCTTTCTTGTCCTGCCATTTTGCTCTCTTTTTTTGTTTGCCTATGCTCTCTTCTGCCACTTTGTTAAGCTTCCTTAACAATCTCTCATTCATCTCATCCACACCTCTCGCAGCCCTCAAACCATTCTCTCCCAGCTTCCAGTCCTCATTACCCCCCACTTCTCGAAATAATCCCAGTCGATTCTAATTTTAAAATTTTTCCCCAAACGCCCTTTTCCTCCCTCTTTCCGTTCACCTTTTTTCCTTAAAACCCCCATACTCCTTACCATGACGTTATGGTCACTCGCTACGTCGTTTTGCCCTTTTCCCTCATCCACCCACATACTTTCACCGTTCTCTACCTTCCCGGTTTTCACTAACATAAAGCAATGGCAGTTTCATTTCCCCCTTTCCACCCCAGGTCACTTTTCCCTTCACCCAGGGTCACTTTCAAAATTTCCAAATTCATTCTCCTCTGCAAAGTCAAGCAGCAATTGGCCATTCCATTTACTTCCTCTCCTAACACACCAATGTGACCATTCTGTCTCCCATCACATCACATTTTCACTCTATTCTTTCTACAAACTTTGCACAATTCTATACTTCCTTTCATTCTCGCTCTCGCTCCTGCCTTCCACTGTCATTAAAACACTTCACCAGATCCTTTCTCTTCCCTTCGCACCTTATATCCGAGTACTGCCATAATATCCTCACCCTTTCACCCCTCCTACATCTTACTCCTCTACACTATACCTGCTTCCTGCCTCACAAGTACTCCCCTCCGCCACCTTTTTGTCTGCTGCTACTTAGCCCTGCGATCAACTAAGTCTCGATCTAAGTTCATTCTCTCTCTCATTTGTGTTTCTCGTCACTCCAACTACGTCAATGTTCCATTCATTCATTTCTCTGATGAGGTCTTCCATTTTTTCAACATTCCATCCTCTAACATTCACACAGCCCCAACCCAAGGAAGCTAGAGTACAAGGAAATCCGACTCCATAGTAAAGTTTGAAACCCGTACGGTGCTGCCATCTATGTCGAACACCAGGGTGTCTCTCTAGCTTCCTTGGTGGCGATGGTGGTGGTACTTGCCTCGCCGCAACCCAAAACCCTTGTGTTGCCCTCAGAAAAAATATTCATATTTCTTGGCTTTACTCATCTCTTACACAAGATAGGCCATATTTTGTTTGCATCAGTGAATCAGGCAGTGATTGTTCACAACAACATACCATTCATAACTCAATAGGGGACGTGGTCCTTCCTTCCACTGTCCTTCTCCTCCTCAGTCTCCCGGGCTTGGTCCTTTTTCAGGAAGATGGTCCACCCTCAGCCCCCTTCACTTTCCCGTTTAACTAATAACGGTGCCCTCCTCGGTCAACTGATGCCGAAAAAGTCGAGTGCCTTGCCTCCACATTCACACTACACTCGGCTCTCCAGACCCCGTACCCCACCTGTGTTACCCCCTTCACACACCGGCCATACAATTAGCACTGCTATAACCCCCAGGAGCTTTCCTCGGCTTTACACGCACTGTCCGCTGGGAAGGCGGTGGGACCGGACAACGTCCCGAACGAGTTTTCTTCGCCGCCTCCCGGGTGCTCTGGCTCGCCTCTCCTGACGTCCTCAACGCCAGCTGGCTGTCGGGGACGTTCCCTTCTGTGTGGCGTCATGCCATCACAATTCTATTCTTAAGCCTGGCAAGGCTCCGTCTGAGGTTTCCTCCTATAGGCCCATTAGCCTTCTCTCTAATTTCAGTAAGGTAGTAGAACAAATAGTACGGTGTAGGTTGACATGGTGGTTGGAACACAAACACCTTCTTCCATCAAACATGTTCGGGGGTTTGTCCTCACCGGGGCACCTGGATGCCTGCTCCAGGGTGGACACCACTACAGGAAGGATTTTTCCACAAAATTAACTAAAGCCCCTTTTTAACTCCAAGCAG
>JACEEZ010019709.1:77869-95541 GCA_016584305.1 Chionoecetes opilio
CCTTAGGAATGGGGATCACCACCCCCACCCCCCCAGCTATTGGGAAAGGGGTTCCCCCAACCCAGATCCTTTTTATAGACTGAATTTTTATTTTATTATATTATTTATTTATAGCACTGTAAAGTCCTTCAGTTTCTCAAGATAAAACACATATGGTTCCTTTTGAATTCTTTGGACTTGCTGAAGCTTAAGTTAGCAACAACAAGTCTGTGATCTTTTTCCAAAGAACTCAGCCTCCGGAAAAACCCGCAGTTCTGGAGGTCCCCCAACGAGTACTAACGAGGATGTGGTCAAACCCCTTTAGCTACCCCTCCGGTTTACTTTTTACCATGCCAGCGGGGGCAGCCGGTCTCTGATCCCAAGAACCTGAAATTCTAAAACCTTCGGGACCTTGCAAGGTTTTAAAAAGCAGAGAACTGTTGGTGTTTCCGTACGGAGCCAGGGAAAAGCCCAACAAAAACTAGTGCCACTCTCACAGTCCCAGTATACATTGAAGTCCCCCAAGACAATGAGTGTGTCCCGAGGGGGTAGGGTAAAATACAGAGTCAAATTTTGGGCGTAGAACATCTCCTTTTTTTCATTTTTACGCACTCGGTAGGAGGTACACTGCAACAAGAGACATGAAAACCCAGAGTGTGTTTCATCCTCACCCGTATTTCCTCTAAACCGGTAACCTCAACTACGACGGCTGCAGTTTGCGGGAGATCCCTTTAAGTACTCCCCGTACCGGTGACCTTGCATTAGGGGCCCGGACCAGTAGTAGGTTGCCCCCATCTAGTCTCGCCACTGCCGGGCCTCCTCTCTCGAGAGCCCCTTACCCACCCTCACCTACTGAGCTCGCCCGATAGGGAGGGTAGTCGAGACCGTCTGAGAGCTCCGAATTTCCACGAGCCAACACGAAGAACCCTCCCGGGGTTTTCCAGGAGTGATTCGAGGGGAGGCGCCCCCTCTGCACCCCCCCGGGCCACCCCCAAAAAGAAAAAGTTGGGCTGGGGGGGCCCTACCATTGATTTAGAGTGGGGGGGATTCCCGAGGGCCTTGCCCCGCACTCGTCATGGGCAGACCCTCCCCTCGTGGGGATAGGAGGGGTTTGCATGGCGGGCCCCCCGGGCAAAAAACCGGGGTCGGGGGGGGCGATTATGGGCGCCCCCCGGGCCTCTAACCTCTTACTATGTTTGGGCTAGTTTAGTTTTTACAGGGAAAGTTTTTTGCAAACCCCACCCCAACCAATCTATATCGGGATTGGCCTTACTGCTCCCGTGGCCCGGGGGGGGAGCGGCCCCCTGTGGGGATAAACCCCAGGCTGCCCACAATTAGACATGCTGACCAAAATAATGCAATGTCATATTTTATAAGGGAAAGCTGAGTTATATTTTATAATTATTTTTCTGTCAAAAAATAATTGTCAAACCCACCTGGAGTCCAACTTCATCATTAAGTCATACACAATTCTTGAAAATTTTATTATTACCGTTTATGTCTTTTTTCATTTTTTACCCGTTTCGTACAGAGTTTAAACTCGTGGGGTACGTGTAACAAAAAAGATTTGGGCAGATTTGGGGATTTGCCCCAATTTGGGATTTGGGGCACGATGGGGACTGGGGACATTCACTCTCGATTTGGGGATTCTGAGGTTTCTAAAAAAAAACGTGTATATTATATTAAAAAAATTTATTAATATGAAGGTTAAAGAAAACAGAGGTTAAAAGCGGCAAGGAAGAAGTAATTTGAGCTCATTGATCCAAAGAAGAAAGTCAAGAAATGTGGTCTCCTTTTGGGCCATTGCTAGTGTTTTTTCCTGGAATTGTGGGGTCCTGACAAAGAAAATCACCTAGAAAAAGAATGGAGAGTACTAAGAAACACCGACTTGCTGATTCAGAAATAAATGATTTGAAGGCTTCTGGGAGACAGTTAGAAAATAAAGAGTGGTGATGAAACCCCCCAGTTTCCAAAAATTTGTCAATTTTTTTTTTTTGGGGGCTATTGCTTTCTTCCTCATTTGTCCCACGCAGAAAGGAATTTTCATTGTAAAAAATTTTAAAAAAACAAACTAAGAACAAACTCTCAAAAAACCAGAAAAAAATTATAGTTGGTTTCTGCTTAAAAAAAAAAGCGGTATTTGAAAGGCCGGGGGAATTTTTAAATTTTGCTGTAAATGATAACTGTAAACATGATACTTCAGAAAAAATCTACAAATAACCATAAAAATAAATGATTCGAGTGATGATTTATTTAGTATCAAAGTGTTATTCTAATTTTTCTTTTTTTGGTTTAAAAATACTTTAAAATTAGTTGTTATTTAAGTTCCCCCAAGAGGCTAAGAGCTTTTACTATTTTATTTTTTCTGTATCTATTTCTGGGTAAGCAATTTAAGGAAAAAAATACCCCCCATCACCTTAATAGCCATTTTATTAAATGTATTTTTATTAAATTTGCCACGAGGCTGTATCCTTTCTCCCCTTTTTGTTTTTTTTGCAGTCCTTGTGTGATTTAATAAAAAAGTGAATTAGGGCATTTCCCATGTGTAATGTATATATTATGAAAAAACAAAGTATAAAATTAATATCATTAAAATAAACTTTTAAAAAACATAGAAATTTTAATTTACATGTGGAGTACTATTACAATTTTTTTTTTTTTTCAGCATTTTTATAACAAGTATGGAAATATAAAAATGGGGATTTCTGGGGGATTTTTTCCCGAATATATAGGGATTTTTGACGGGGCTGTTTTTGCAACCTGTAACGTGTTCATTTTTGGTTTGGCTAAAAGCACTGGCCGTAACAAAAAAAATTGGGGGCAAACCCCGATGCGAAAAATTCGACCTCGCCCCGGGGGTTTTTAAAAGGGCCCCCCAAAGTTCTCCTGGCGTGGGGGGGCGCTTTGTAGAGTCAAAAACCCGTTGAGTTGGAAATTTTTGCAGTGCCCCTAGATAGGATCAAAGTACTATCCCCCAATTCTGTTTTCCGGACTGGGGGGATTCGTAGGGCGGGCAACTATAAATATTTTTTTTTCAATTAATGGGAGGTTTCAAATAACGTATTTTGGTGTGTAAACACAAGAAAAACAATTTTTTTCTGAACCCAAACCTACCATTTGATTTTTTTTTATTAAAACTGGTGATAAAAGGCGGGTTATTGTAGTTTAACCCCAGCATATCCTCTTCAATTTTTTTGCCGTGTTTTGCTCACATTTTCTCTCATACGTATTGTTCTAACTACTTCATAAAAATATTTAAAGACATCTAAAATTTAAAGAAAAATAGATCTCATTCAAAATTAAATTAAAAAATTTGGATCAGTTTGGGAAAATGCTGTTAGTGAACCCTTGAGCACTAGGGGTTTTACTTTATCCCAGGAAACACTAAAGAGGAGTCACATGCAAAGAAGATTTCTAAGGGTTTTTTTGCTTGGCTGAAAGAGAGGGGTTTTGATAAAGGGAGGGAATTTACAAAAAACCTGTGGAAACGGAAAAGCACTGGGGTAGAAAAAATGGTTCTGGTTGGTGGGCAACGTAATACTGGTGTCTTCCCCTCGCCATTTGAATTTTGGCCATGGAACCTTCGCCTTATGGGCCAAAGAAAGTTTCCGATTTGTACAGACTTTTAAAAATCCAAAACCTACCCAATCTCCGTTGGCCTCCCCGAACAAGCGCCTGACATGTATTCAAGATCTCTCAACTGTCAAAACTATGGCTATAAATTGTCTGTGCAGTCGGGGTGGAGTGTTCCAGTAGGCTGGCTCTGTTGGAGATAGGACCATAAACCACAGCCGCTGGCTCACAACAGCTAAAAGCTTTTCGGCTCTGGGGGGGGGTGAAACAAAAAACATGGGCTTAAAGGGGAAGAACCTGAAGAATCCGCACTTCATTTTGGAATTCATCCTTGGAGTGTATTATCCATGTCGGTTAACGTGAAAGTCAAACTTTGGATTTAAGGGGCCCAGGCACATCCTCTTTTTAAATGGACTGCCTTAAGTCACAAGGGGAAGGAGGGGTGGACAGTGATGCCAAACTGTGAAAAGATCTGCTTGGTAGCCCACAAGTGAAGCCATCCTCCAAACAATGCTGTGCTCTGAGGATCAGAAGAAGGATTTGGGGGGTGGACAGAATTCTGGCCATCCGGAGAGGGAAGAACTCACAGGAGCCCTCGTTTGGACCAAAGGACCCTACATTTTTTGTAGCTTTCCAATAGGGGCCTGACACGGCAAAAATGTTCAAGCCACCTCCACCTCTCTCTAAAAAGTGAGGGTGAAAAACTTCGTCAAAACACCCATGGAGGTGCTCAACTGGCCCCTTTCCACACACAAAACATTGAGAGGGTTATTAAAATGGTGACTGAGGCTTCTGCTAAGTCTTTTCACATGAATAGAGGGATGGAGGGACCAGGGCTCAGGAAACCAGCAGGAGGCTGATGTCCAAAAATGAGCCAAAACAGGACTTGTACAACCTGGCAAAGTTCAGGAAGTCAGGAGAATAATCTTTGAAATTGTATTCAGTGATATACATGCGATTGACATATTAAAAAATATGTAAATTTTATTTGGCTTTATCAATATACATGATTTGCCTTATGTCTTATAATATTATATAAAGGGGCTGCAAAGGGTATAATTGAAAAATTCGAAATACAAAATGATGTAGACTAGAGATGTTCTATCCAAAACATAAGCTCATATTTGAATTCCTTATATAAAAATACATAATTTAGACACCCCTCATGAGAAAATTTCATTCAGATTCATGATGACACCTAAGTATGACCCGCCCTACTCGGAGTGCGGGAGTGACGGGGTGACGTCACTGATCGCCACGCCCACGTAGACACGGACAGCAAAAACGTGTAGTGTGAACCCCGCCTAAACACGACATACTGTTCCAGAAAATGGGAATATGCGCCCCGGCTCAGGGTAGTGGTGGTGGTGGGTAGTGGTGGACTGTGTGTGTGTGTGGCCGGGATTTGCCAAGGAGAGATTGGAGCGACTCACCAAATAAAAGTTGTACCCTGTGTTATCCCATCCCTGCCTTTCTTCATGCGAAAGAGTTCTTCCCTCCCTTCAAACTCATATTGTGAAGGAACCTGTCCCTGCCGTCAATCTGTGATCCTTTAGGCCATGGGTGTGCCGTCAATAATTCACTGAATAGAATAGTGATAGAAGTGTAGAGAATAAATAGTGAATAGTGAAGTGAATAAAATAAAAAAAGAGGGGTGAGCCAATTTAGTTCGGGAGGTGTCTTGTTACTCTTTTTTTGAAAAGATGTAAGTCATAGGAAAGTGGAAAATAGAAACAGGAAGAGAGTTCCAGAGCTTACCAGTGAAAAGGATGAAAGAGTAAAGATACTGATTAACTCTTGCATTAGGAAGATGGACAGAATAGAGATGATAATGAGTAGAAAGTCTTGTGCAGCGAGGCCGCGGGAGGGGGGGAGGCATGCAGTTAGCAAGTTCAGAAGAGCAGTGAGCATGAAAATAACGGTAGAAGAGAGCAGGAGAAGCAACATTGCGGCGGTGATTTAAAGATTGAAGACAGTCAGTCAGAGGACAGGAGTTGATGAGACGAAAAGCTTTTGACTCAACCCTGTTTAGGAGAGCTGTATGAGTGGATCCTCCCCAAACATGTAAGACATACTCCATACATGGGCGGATAAGGCCCCTGTAGAGAGCAAGCAATTGGGAGGGAGAAAAAAAAGGACGCAGACGCCACAGGACACCTAACTTCTTAGAAGCTGTTTTAGCAAGAGATGAGATGTGAGATTTCCAGTTCAGATTTTTAGTAAAGGATAGTCCTAAAATGTTCATTGTAGAAGAAGGAGACAGTTGAGTGTCATTGAAGAAGAGGGGATAGTTATCTGAAAGGTTTTGTCGAGTAGATAGGTGAAGTAATTGGGTTTTTGAGGCATTGAACAAAACAAGGTTTGCTTTGCCCCAATCAGAAATTATAGAAAGATCAGAAGTTAGGCGCTCGGTGGCATCTCTCCGTGAATCACTTAGTTCCTGTTGAGTTGGACGTCTAATAAACGACGTTGAAAAATGCAGGGTAGAATCATCAGCGTAGGAGTGGATAGGGCTTTGAGTTAGACTTAGAAGATCATTAATGAATAATAGAAAGAGAGTGGGTGATAGGACAGAACCCTGGGGAACACCACTATTGATAGATTTAGGAGAAGAACAATGTCCGTCTACAGTAGCTGCAATAGAATGGTTTGAAAGGAAACTTAAGATGAAGGTACGAAGAGAGAAGGATAGAAACCGAATGAGGGTAGTTTGGAAATTAAAGATTTTGTGCCAGACTCTATCAAAGCTTTTGATATGTCAAGGGCAACAGCAAAAGTTTCACCGAAACCCCTAAAGGAGGATGACCAAGATTCAGTTAGGAAAGCTAGAAGATCGCCAGTAGATCGCCCTTTACGGAAACCGTACTGACGATCAGATAGAAGATTGTGAGCAGATAGATGCTTAAGAATCTTCTTATTAAGTATAGATTCAAAAACTTTAGAAAGGCAGGAAGTCAAAGCTATAGGACGGTAGTTTTGAAGGATTAGAAACGGTCACCCTTCTTAGGAACAGGTTGGATGTGAGCAAACTTCCAGCAAGAAGGAAAGGTGGAAGTAGATAGACAAAGACGGAAAAGTTTGACCAGGCAAGGTGCAAGCACAGAAGCACAGTTTTTGAGAACATAGGAGGGACTCCTAAGAAGACCGTAAGCCTTCCGAGATCTAGGCCAGAAAGGCAAGAAACATCATTCCGAGGATCTTAATGACAGGGCNTTTAAAGGACCCCAAAAAGATTGGTAAAAGGGTCTTCTCTCATCGGGGCAACCGACTTTTTCCTTTTTGAGACCCCCAAGCAAAAGCAAAGATTGATAAATCATCCACGTATAATGTACTAACAATCCCCTCTGGCATACATCAACAATACCATTGATGGCCACAGCGAACAGAGCTACACTCAAGACGCTACCTTGGGGATGCCCTGGAAGCGGGTGTTCAGAAGACAGTATTGTTGCCAACTCGAACTCTAAGAACCCGGTTGGCTAGGAAACTCTGGGGGGAACACAGGAAAACGCCCTTTTCTTAGCCCGAACTCATACAGAGATTGCAATATACCGTGTCCCCAAGCCGTGCCCGTAAGCCTTTTCAAGGTCTAAAAAAGATGGTCACATGGTGTTGTCGAGAGGCGAATGCCCCGCATATGGTGACTCTAAGGAAATAAGCGCTTCCGTAGTAGAAGTGATGCTTACGAATCCACACTGAGAACGGGAGAAAAAGTTTTCCCGTTCCAAAAACCATACCATTCGACTATTTACCTTTTTTTCGAATAACTTACACACACATGAAGTTAGGATATGGGCCGGAAATTTCGTCGGTAGTGAGTGGCCCTTTTCCCAGGCTTAGGGATCGGGATCACCACCGCCACACCCCAGCTACTTGGGAAGGTTCCTCCAATCCAGATCCTATTATAGCACATGATATTATATTATATTATTATATTATATTATATTATGAGCACATGTCAAGTCCTTCAGTTTCTCAAGATGAAACACAGTATGGTTACCTCTTGAGATTCTTCTGGACTTGACATGAAGCTTAAGTGTAGCAACAACAAGTCTGTGATCTGTTCCAAAGAACTCAGCACTCCGGTAAACCCTGCAGTTCTGGAGGATCCTCCAACGAGTACTAACGAGGATGTGGTCGATCTCCTTAGCTACCCCTCCGGCATTACTATACCATGTCCAGCGGTGCAGCTCTGGTCTCTGATACCAAGAACCTGCAATTCTCAACCTTCTGGACCTTGCAAGGTTCAGAAGCAGAGAACTGTTGGTGTTTCCGGTATCGGAGCCATGGAGACCAACACACAACTAGTAGCCATCTCTCACAGTGCCAGTAGTAGCATTGAAGTCGCCCAAGACAATGAGTGTGTCCCGAGGAGGATACTGGTCTAATACAGAGTCGAATTTGGCGTAGAACATCTCCTTCTCTTCAGTTTTACGCATCTCGGTAGGACGTACCTGCAACAAAGAGACATGAAACCCAAGTGTGTTTCATCCTCACCCGTATTATACGCCATCAACCGGAGTAACCTCAACTACTGACGGCTGCAGTTTGCTGGAGATGCCTATAAGCTCACTCCCCGTACACGGTGACCATTGGCTTATGCCGGACCAGTAGTAGGTGTAACCCCCAAACTGCTAGTCTCGCCCTCCCGGGCCTCCTCGTCTCAGAGAGTCCCACTATATCCACCCTAAAGCCTACTGACTCGCCCATAGGAGAGGTAGTCGATGACCGTCTGAGGGGCTCCGAACGTTCCAGGGAGCCAACACGAAAAAACCCTCCGCGGGTTTTGATCCCAGGAGTGATTCGACGGGCAGGCGCCGCCTCTGCACCGCCCCGGCCACCCCCAAAAGAAAAATTTGGGGGCTAGGGGGCCCTACCACTTGATTTAGAGTGCGGGATTCCCGAGGGCCTTGCCCCGCACTCGTCATAGGCAGACCCCTCCCCTGCGTCGGCATAGGAGGGGTTTGCATGGTCGGGCCCCCCGGCAAAACCGGGTCGGGGGCGCGATTATCGCGCCCCCGGCCTCTACCTCTTACTATGTTTGTGGCTAGTTTAGTTTTTACAGGGAAGTGTTGCAAACCCCACCCCAACCAATCTATATCAGGGATTGGCCTTACTGCTCACCGTGGCCAGGGACGCAGAGCCCCCTGTAGGGATTAACCCCAGGCTGCCCACAATTAGACATGCTGACCAATAATGCAATGTCATATTTATAAGGAAGCTGGAGTTATATATTTATAATTATTTTGTCTGTCAACAATAATTGTCTTAACCACCTGGAGTCCAACGGTTCATCATTAAGTCATACTACAATATCTTGTAAACTTTATTAGTTACCGTTATATGTCGTTTTCATATTTTACCGTTTCGTACAGAGTTCTATACTCGTGTGGTACGTGTAACTCAGATTTGGCAGATTTGGGGATTTGTCCCTATATTTGGGGATTTCGGGGCACTGATGGGGACATGGGGACATTCACTCTCGATTTGGGGACTTCTGAGGTTTCTGAAAAAAACGTGTATATTATCATTAAAATAATATTATTAATATGAAGGTTAAAAGAAAACATGAGGTTAAACCGACGGCAAGGAAGAAGTAATTTGAGCTTCATTGATCCCAAAGAAGTAAGTCAAGAAATGTGGTCTCCATTGGTCCTTTGGGCTAGTTATTTCCTGGAATTGTAGGTCCTGACAAAGACAATCACCTAGACAAAGAATGGAGAGTACTAAGAAACACCGTCTTGCTGTTTCAGAAATCAATGATGTTAAAGGCTTCGGGGAGAAGTTAGAGAAATAAAGAGTGGTGATGAAACCCCCCATGTTCCAAATTTGTCAAGTTTTGTTTCTGGGCTATTGCGTCTTCCTCATTCTAGTGCCACAGCAGAAAGGATATTTTCATCTGTAAACAATTTAAAAACAAAACTAAGAAACAAACTCTCAACCAGAGAACTCTATAGTTGGACTTCTGCATTCAAAGCGGTATTTGAAAGGCCGGGAATGTTTCAATTTTGCTGTAAATGATAAACTAGTCAACATGATGACTTCAGATATCTACAAATACCATGAAAATGATGATTCGAGTGATGATATTATTTAGTATGCAAATGTGTTATTCTAATCTTTCTTTCTGGCTTAGTACAGTATGTCCAGAATATTAGTTGGATTATTTAAGTTCCCCAAGAGGCTAAGAGCATTACTATTTTCATTTATTTCTGTATCATATTTCTAGGTAAGCAATTTAAGGAAATAAATCATCCCCATCAGCCTTAAGTAGAACATTTTATTAAATGTATTTTTTATTAAATGCTCACGAGGCTGTATCCTATTACTGCCTTTTGTTGTTTTTGCAGTCCTTGTGATGATTATAATAAAAAAGTGAATTATGCTACTTCATGTGTAATGTAATATATTATGTAAAACAAAGTATGAATTAATATCATTAAATCAACATTAAAATCAACATAGCAATTTTAATTTACATGTGGAGTAGCTATGTAGCATATATTTCAGCATTTTTATAACAAGTATGGAAATATATGAAATGGGGATTTCTGGGGATTTTTCCCCGAATATATAGGGATTTTTAGACCAGGCTGTCTGGCAACCCTGTACGTGTTCATGTGTCTGTTGGCTCAGCACTGGCCGCTGCCCAAAAAAATTGGGGCGACCCGATGCGACCATTCGACCTGCGACCGGTTTGAGTCCACCAAGTTCGTCCTGGCGTGGTGGCGCTTTGTAGAGTCAATAACCTTGTAGTTGGTATTTGCAGTGTCTAGATAGGATCAAAGTATCTTATCTCCCAATTCTGTGTCCGGGACTGCGGGATTCGTAGGGCGGGTCATACTATATATTTTTTTTCAATTAATGGAGAGGGGTGTTCAAATAACGTATTTTGGTGTGTAGAACACAAATCTGAAGAACAAGTTTTTTTCTGATAACCCTAACCTACATCAATTTGCAGTTGGTTGTTATTAAACTGGTGATCAAGTTGTTATTGTAGTTACCCCAGCATATGCCTCTTCAATTTTTATGCCGTGGCTGCTCACATTTTCTCTCATACAGTATTGTTCTAACTACTTCATAAAATATTTAAGACATCTAAATATTTAAAGAAAAATAGATCTCATTCAACTTAATTAAAATTAGCAAAACATTTTGGGCCCATACTGCTGTTAGTGAACCCTTTGAGCTACTATCTGTTTCACTTTACCCCAGAGAAAGCAACTAAAGAGGAGTCACATGCAAAAAGAAGATTGCAAAGGGTTTTATGTTTGCTTGGCTGAAAGAGAGGGGTTTGATAAGACCTTGTTGGCCTTTGGGAGGAAACTCTACAAATTCAACACTGGTGTGAAAGCTGGAGTAAGCGGAAGCTGGATCTGCACCTGGGTAGAAAACTGGTCTGGTTGGTGGGCAACGTACATACTGGTGTACTTCCCCTGCGCCATTTGATTGTTGGCCTTGATGGCCCTCTCTGTAACAAAAAATTTAAACCCGGGCCAATAGGAAAGCTCCTTGATTCTGCTACAGACTTTGAGATAAACCCAAAACCCTTTCACCCATATCTCCGTTGGGCCCTCCACCGAACAAGCTGCCCTGACAATGTCATTCAAGATCTCTCAACTGATCAACACTATGGCTATAAAAATTGTCTGTGCGTCAGGGATGGAGTGCTTCCAGTATGGCTGGCTCTGTTGGAGATAGGACCGTAAACCACAGCCGCTGGCTCACAACAGCTAATAGACTTCTCAGGCTCTGGGTAAAACAACAACATGGACTTAAAGGGAAGAACCTGAAGAATCCGCACTTCATCTGGAATTCATCATTGGGTGTATTATCCATGTCGGTTCAACGTGAAGTCAAACACTCTTGGATTGAAGGGCTAGGCACATCCTCTTTCAACTGGACTGCCTTAAGTCACAGAGGAAGGAGGGGCTGGCCATTGTGATGCCAACTGTGAAAAGATCTGCTTGGTTGCCCACAGTGAAGCCATCCCCCAAAAACAATGCTGTGCTCTGAGGATCAGAAGGAGAGGATTTGGGGGGTGGACAGAATTCTGGCCATCCGAGGAGATGGGGACCCAGATACTCAGCTAGGAGACTCCTCTGTTAGGACCAGAAAGGGGGCACCTGACATTAATTGATGTTCAGCATAGGTGACCTGATCAGCTGGTCAAAAGATGTGTCCGAGCCACCTCTCACCTGCTCTCTAAGCACGTCCGAGGTGAAAACTTCGTCAACACACCCATGGAGGTGCTCAACTGGCCTTGCCACACACAAAGCATTGAGAGGTTATTAAATGGTGACTGGGGCTTCTGCTAAGTCTTTTTACATGAATAGAGGGATGGAGGGACCAGGGCTCAGGAAACCAGCCCGGAGGCTGAGTCCAAAAATGAGCCAAAACAGGACTTGTACAACCTGGCAAAGTTCAGGAAGTCAGGAGAATAATCTTTTGAAATTGTATTCAGTGATATACATGCGATTGACATATTAAAAAATATGTAAATTTTTAAATTTTGGCTTTATCAATATACATGATTTGCCCCTTTTGTCTTATAATATTATATAAAGGGGCGCAAAGGGTATAATTGAAAAATTCGAAAATACAAAATGATGTAGACTAGAGATGTTCTATCCAAACATAAGCTCATATTTGAATTCCTTATATAAAAATACATAATTTAGACACCCTCATGAGAAATTTCATTCAGATTCAAAGATGACACCTAAGTATGACCCGCCCTACTCGGGTGCGGGGATGACGGGGTGACGTCCTGATCGCCACGCCCACGTAGACACGGACAGCAAAAACGTGTAGTGTGAACCCGCCCCAAAACACGACATACTGTTCCAGAAAATGGGAATATGCGCCCGGCTCAGGGTAGTGGTGGTGGTGGGTAGTGGTGGACTGTTTTGTGTGTGTGGCCGGGATTTGCCAAGGAGAGATTGGAGCGACTCACCAAATAAAGTTGTACCCTGTGTTATCCCATCCCTGCCTTTCTTCATGCGAAAGAGTTCTTCCCTCCCTTCAAACTCATATTGTGAAGGAACCTGTCCCTGCCGTCAATCTGTGATCCTTTAGGCCATGGGTGTGCCGTCAATAATTCACTGAATAGAATAGTGATAGAAGTGTAGAGAATAAATAGTGAATAGTGAAGTGAATAAAATAAAAAAAAGGGGTGAAGCCAATTTAGTTCGGGAGGTGTCTTTGTTACTCTTTTTTTGAAAGATGTAAGTCATAGGAAAGTGGAAAATAGAAACAGGAAGAGAGGTTCCAGAGCTTACCCGTGAAAAGGATGAAGAGTAAAGATACTGATTAACTCTTGCTTAGGAAGATGGACAGAATAGAGATGAGAATGAGTAAAAAGTCTTGTGCAAACGAGGCCGCGGGAGGGGGGGAGGCATGCAGTTAGCAAGTTCAGAAGAGCAGGGGACCATGAAAATAACGGTAGAAGAGAGCAGGAGAAGCAACAAATTTCGGCGGTGATTTAAAGATTGAAGACAGTCAGTCAGAGGACAGGAGTTGATGAGACGAAAAGCTTTGACTCAACCCTGTTTAGGAGAGCTGTATGGAGTGGATCCTCCCCCCAAAAATGTAAAGACATACTCCATACATGGGCGGATAAGGGCCCCCGTAAAAGAGCAAGCAAATTGGGAGGGAGAAAAAAAAGGACGCAGACGCCACAGGACACCTAACTTCTTTAGAAGCTGTTTTAGCAAGAGATGAGATGTGAGATTTTCCCGTTCAGATTTTTAGTAAAGGATAGTCCTAAAATGTTCATTGTAAAAAGAAGGGGACAGTTGAGTGTCATTGAAGAAGAGGGGATAGTTATCTGAAAGGTTTTGTCGAGTAAAGGTGAAGTAATTGGTTTTGAGGCATTGAACAAAACAAGGTTTGCTTTGCCCCCAATCAGAAATTATAGAAAGATCAGAAGTTAGGCGCTCGGTGGCATCTCTCCGTGAATCACTTAGTTCCTGTTGAGTTGGACGTCTAATAAACGACGTTGAAAAATGCAGGGTAGAATCATCGCGTAGGAGTGGAAAAGGGCTTTGAGTTAGACTTAGAAGTCATTAATGAATAATAGAAAGAGAAATGGGTGATAGGACAGAACCCTGGGAACACCACTATTGATAGATTTAGGAGAAGAACAATGTCCGTCTACAGTAGCTGCAATAGAATGGTTTGAAAGGAAACTTAAGATGAAAGGGACAGAGAGAAGGATAGAAACCGAATGAGGGTAGTTTGGAATTAAAGATTTGTGCCAGACTCTATCAAAGCTTTTGATATGTCAAGGGCAACAGCAAAAGTTTTTTACCGAAACCCCTAAAGGAGGATGACCAAGATTCAGTTAGGAAAGCTAGAAAATCGCCAGTAGATCGCCCTTTACGGAAACCGTACTGACGATCAGATAGAAGATTTTGAGCAGAAAAGATGCTTAAGAATCTTCTTATTAAGTATAGATTCAAAAACTTTAGAAAGGCAGGAAGTCAAAGCTATAGGACGGTAGTTTGAAGGATTAGAACGGTCACCCTTCTTAGGAACAGGTTGGATGTGAGCAAACTTCCAGCAAGAAGGAAAGGTGGAAGTAGATAGACAAAGACGGAAAAGTTTGACCAGGCAAGGTGCAAGCACAGAAGCCACAGTTTTTTGAGAACAATAGGAGGGACTCCTAGAGAAGACCGTAAGCCTTCCGAGGATCTAGGCCAGAAAGGGCAAAAAACATCATTCCGAAGGATCTTAATGACAGGCTATATAGGTCAGAGGGTGGAGGAGAAGGAGGACAAGCCCTTCATCAGCCAGAGTGGAATTTTTAGCAAAGGTTTGAGCGAAGTGTTCAGCTTTAGAAGTGATGAGACAGCTGTGGAGCCATCTGGGTGAAGCTAAAGGAGGGAAAGATGCAGAAGAAAAATTGTTAGAGATGTTATTACTAGATGCCAGAAGTCACGAGAGGAATTTGATTCAGAAAGATTTTGACATTTTCTATGAAAGAAAGGTTTTTGGTAAGTTTGAAGAATTTGGCATTATTTACCGGGCAGAATATAATAGGGATGAGTATCAGGAGATGGATGCTTACGGTACCGTTTGTAAGCCACCTCTCTATCTCGGACAGCATGAGAACAACCAGAGGTAAACCAAGGTTGACGGGCTTTAGGATTAGAGAAAGTGTGTGGAATGTACGTCTCCATTTCCAGAACATGACCTCAGTTATGCGCTCTGCACAAAGAGATGGGTCTTTGACATGGAAGCAGTAATCATTCCCTGGAAAATCAAAGTAGTACTGCCTTAGGTCTTCCCACTTAGCTGAGTTGAAGTTCTAGAAGCACCTCCGCTTAGGTGGGTCCCGAGACGGTACCGGAGCGATAGGACAGGTTACATAAATAAGATTGTGATCGGAGGAATCCAACGGAGAGAATAGTTTCACAGAGTAAGCAGAAGGGTTAGTAGTTAGGAAAAGATCAAAAATGTTGGGCGTGTCTCCAAGGCGGTCAGGAATACGGGTAGGGTGGGTGCACCAGCTGCTCTAGGTCTTGGAGGATAGAAAAGTTGTAGGCTTGTTCACCAGGTTGGTCAGTGAAAGAAGATGATAGCCAAAGCTGGTGGTGAACATTGAAGTCCCCAAGAATGGAAATTTCAGCTAAAGGAAAATGAGATGAGATGTGCTCCACTTTTGATGTTAAATAGTCGAAGAATTTTACATAGTCAGAGGAGTTAGGTGAGAGATATGTAGGTGCGCGCGCGAAGCCAGCTGGTAGACGATTCGGAAGATTCAAGGGCGTGGGCACAAGAGCAGGTGATGTCATTGCGCACATATACGCAACAGCCAGCTTTGGATTTAAAATGAGAATAGAGACAGTAAGAGGAGACAGAAAAAGGTCTGCTGCTAGTGCTCACAGACAACTGAGTTTCCTTTAGTTTACATTATAAGCTTGTTGTGTTTTTGTCGCAGAGACTAATCCGTTTTCAATTGCGAGAAAAAACGGTCTTCGTACCAAGACGATGCTTGGACGACAAAAACACGGCTTAGTAGGAAGATATCAGTTTTCTTTATAACGTGTACTCTCCAACGTGTACTCAAGCCACTCACTCCTGTGCTTCGTATAATGTGATGTTTTCCTAATAACATTCTCTATTTTTTTTTCTTGATAACAAATGATTATGACGTTTGAGATGAAAAGCTAAATACTTGATAGCTTTGTCATGAGTCAGTGGTTATGGTTGAGGTGGAAGTAACAAGTTACTCCTTCATGGGGGTGGGGGTGCGCGCGTGTGTGTGTCGTGGGTGGGTGTGCGCGCGCGTATGTGTCGTGGGTGGGTGTGCGCGCGTGTGTGTGTCGTGGGTGGGTGTGCGCGCGTGTGTGTGTCGTGGGTGGGTGTGCGCGCGCGTGTGTGTCGTGGATGGGTGTGCGCGCGTGTGTGTGTCGTGGGTGGGTGTGCGCCCGCATTTGTGTCGTGGGTGGGTGTGCGCGCGTATGTGTGTCATGGGTGGGTGTGCGCGTGCGTGTGTGTCGTGGGTGGGTGTGCGCGCGTGTGTGTGTCGTGGATGGGTGGGTGAGGCGGGCGGCTGTCACGGCCAAGCAGGGGCACGGCGGCCTGTCCTGGTGGGTGTGAGCAAGGTCGTCTCTAGAAGGGACCCTGGGTTAGGATACGCCATATAACAAAAATTCTGTTTCTCAACTTTGGCATGCCAATTTCCTATGTAAAATGGAATTCTAAGACGATTTTATCTAATTTCATTTTTGCATTTGAGCAATTCTTACTATGCAAAATCGCACTTTAATATTGCACCCTTATCGAATAATGCTTAAATGAGTACGCAGTGTCCGGTTGGTCCTGTGTATTGCATCATGCACCAATATGAGTTCAAAATGACTAGCGTGATAAGCTCTTTCTGATCAGTTGGTTCATCAGGCACTACATCACAGTGTCACAGCCTCTACGTTGGCCTAGAACAGGGGTTTTCAACCTTTTTTTCCCCACGTACCCTTTAGGGTATTGTTTATGTCAGCCATGTATCCCTTTCCCTTTGTGATAAGTGGAAAAAAAACACACAGAAAACATTCCCTTGTGTATATTTGTAAATACTTAAGTGAATTAACTACATAACCGTCATGCCATAACCAGTTTACCAGTTAAGGAAAGAGCTGGAAAAAAACACTACGACTACGTTATCATTACATCTGCTGTAAAGGGAATTAATGAGATGGCTGGAACTGCTTTTCCTCAACTAGTCTAGTCAGCCGAGGAGCAGTTTTAGCTAAAGCACATCGAAGGTCGGCTTCCACATTCAGTCGAGATCTTAGTTTTGATTTTATGACCAGTAAGCTGGAAAACCCAGTTTCACACAAATATGTTGATGGGAAAAGTAACAGAGAGCGAAGAGGCTCCTCTGCGACATGTGGATATGACTTGCTTATTTCACACCAGAACCTAACTAAAGATTTTTTCTCAAAGAGATCACAAGCACTGGAGTCATTCACGAAGTCAATAAACTCTTCCTGAATGACATCATTAACAGAAGCAACATCGTGTATGAAAGGGTCTCTAATTAGCTTCAAATTAACTTCAGACACATCTGGAAAGTATCTCTTTAATTCATTTTGCAGTGAGGAAAGATGCTCCACTATTAAATTTGCCATCTGATCTACAGTAGAGTGTCCTGTCTGTCAGCTAGTGTTTCAAACATGTCAAAATTTCCTTTCCTTACTTTTTGTCTCCCACAGTTCTAGTTTCATTAGAAAACTCTTCAATTTGTCAACAGCGTCAGTGACAACAGCATCAGCTCCTTGCAAAGACTTGTTTAAAATATTTAGGCGTGTAAATATGTCAACAAGATAGGCAAGGTAAGTAACCCACTTTGGATCATTCAGCTTTGCATGATAAATCTGAGATTCCTTCCTGTTATTACGGCTAAATAACCTTTCAGTTCGTGTCTGCAGCTCAAAAACTCTCTTGACAACATTTCCACGAGATAACCATCGAACCTCTGTGTGGTACAAGAGTGTTTCATGACCGGAATCTAAATCTGAACAGAGAAGTCTAAATAATCTAGTATTCAGAGCACTTGACTTTACGAGTTGACCATCTTTACTGTGGTATCAAGCACCTCTTTTCCCAAATTTTTG
>JACEEZ010019709.1:96646-107813 GCA_016584305.1 Chionoecetes opilio
GTAAAAGCTCGTGAAATCGCACAAGTTATCACATATAAAGTACTGTTATGTAAAACTGCAAAAAACGACCACTAACATGAAACACTCGCACTCTAGCCACTCGGTCACTGACTCCCTCACTCACCACTTGTTCAGCTCACTTCTGCACCTGTCACACCCTCGTCAGCAAGCACGTGCCATCACACACAAACACACACACATACACACACAATTAAAACGAAGTGTTGCATTTTTTCGTATGCAATATGATAATAATCTAAATTTATAGTATAAAAATGCGCACATACTCATGACACACCCAACCAGACGACATAAACGTGCATACAGACACGAATATTAGTCTATTTTTTCCTTTAGCTAACTTCAACAAAAAAATTACGATACATAACAACACACATTAACATACCATTCCCCACCTTACACCTGCCCACCCCCATCTCACCACGTCACACCATACTCCACACCGCACCACACATCACAAACCTAGCCACATCACAACTCACATCACACCGAACCACGTCATGCCACACTATACAAGATTTTTTTACCCCATGTATCGCTGCCGTCACACAGCACCACTTCGCACATACAAAAAACAGTAGTGTTCTTTTTAAATTTCAAACTTTTGTAACGAGTCTGGGACACATCATTTTTATCCTTAGTAATGCCAAACTTTTTGCGATAGCAGTGTTACTGAAATCGACAGAACATTCCTATAGGCCTATGTAATGTTTCAGTAAAAAGTAGCCACAGAGAGACCAACCTGGCCCAGCCAGCAACAGTTCCCGACTGGAGAGTGGTGGCGTGTACCTGACAACAGTTTGCGTCTCTATCCCTGTCCAATACTCGTACAAGTCAGCGGGTGGTCAGTCACACTCACACGCAGGGTTGCCACCCCATGGGATTTTTCCCAAAGATCTTGGGATTCTGGATGCCGTCTTGGGATCTTGGGATTTTTATTGAAAAGAGCTAGATATCTTGGGATTTTAAGGCCCCTCCCCCGTCCATCCACTCCCACATCCCCTCCCTTACTGCTCTTATCCCTTACCTCCCACCTCGTGTTGCCACAACCAATCCCTACTCCTTCCCCCAAAAAAGCCCCTCTCTCGCTCCATCCGCTCCCACAGCCCATCCATTACCCTCCACTCCCTTATTTGTCATTCCATTTGTCCATCCAATCCCTATCCCTTCCCTTGGCCGATTAAAGCGCCTACCCCTCCCACTGCCCTATGTCTCGCTGTCCCCCATGGCCTTCCCCATGCCATAAATCTCTACCTTCATACCAGACCGAAATGTTGCGCAGTTCTTATCATAACTGCCTCTTTTTTTTCTTCTTTTTTTGTAAATTTAACATGATTTCTCCAATACTACTTCAATTTCTAGGTGAAATGTACACTTTATTCAAGATTCTTAGTGTTATTTTACATTTATTGTAAACCTTGGGATATTTTGGCCCATCTTATGATTTTCAGGGGTTAGTCTTGGGAATTATGAAATTTTTGAGTGGCAACACTGCTCACACGGCCTGAAGCACGTATCAGGCCGTACCCACTAACGACCCGTGGAGAAGGGCGTACCCCCTGACAGACCCCTTACGTACCCACTGGGGTACGCGTACCCCAGGTTGAAAACCCATGATCTAGTGTGTATAAGTTGAGAAATAATGATGAAGTAACATTGAATTTCAGAAGATTGTATTTTCTAGTGTTTTGTAAAAATATTCAATGTAAGTTCAAAGTTGAATACTATGAATGGCGGTTTATGGTACTCTCGTCTACCGGATTTCTCGTTGCTGTCAACGAGTGTTGCAATTTTCACGTCATAGCGTGTTCCTATATTACACGACAGTTCCAGTTCTTGATATTACATAACCCTATATAGATGTGAAATCAGCCTTTAAGTGTGTTTATGCATACATAACCTAACCTAACCTAACCTATCGGTAACTGAACCTAACCGTTACTTGCAGACATTGTTTATTTTATAAACTTGGGGGGAGGATGGGGTGATAAAAGAAAATGTATTCCTTTCCATCAAAACCAAAACCTAATTTACTTTAAAATACAACAAAAATATATAAAATAATAAAGTGTTACTTAAAAAAAGGTGGTGTCGAATAAGGAAATACCATTTATTCTTCCTTTTCATATATTACAAGTGGAACTATAGCTGAAAATATCCACGTTGGCAAGTGTTCCACCGTAGACAAAAGTTCTCGGTTGGTGTCTCAAAAATAATTTGGGTAAGCAAGAGTAGCTACCAGGTAGCTAAACGGTAGAATTCTAGTTCTAAAACTGCCGTCGATCGGAATGATCGCTGAAAGTGCAACACTAGCCGACGTGGAGATTTTCGTCGACACTTCCACTTGTAATAGATGAAACGGAAGAATAAAGTGTTTATCATTATTGGCCACCACATTTTTTCCTTGTCCCCAAACTCTGTAAAACTACAGTGTAATGCAATACATAGAAATAGGTTATGTAGCCTAACATAACTGAGGGGCTGTGCCTCAAAGCCCCCCCCACTAGTTCACTAACCTAACCTGGACATTGGTTACCTAACCAAAGTTAGTAAGTTTCCAGTTTGACACCGAATTCACTTTGGTGGATGAAACATTTTTTTTCTAGATTTAATCTGCTAACCATTTCTGTCGCAAATCACTTTTTTTTGTTCAGTGATTTGCAACAACAATCAATTAAAAAACAAATTGAACCAAACCGAACCCATACCTAACCTAACCTTTACCTAACTTAACCTTTATCTAACTAAAAACATGTATGCATTTTTTTTAAATAGTTATTTGCGACAGAAACGGTTAGCAGATTCATTAAAAAAACATAAAAATGCACCAGAAAAAAACGGTCCATACAAAAACCGGATCGGAGCAGTAAACACCGGATCGGGGCTATAAAATAGCCAAATGAGGGACATTAAGCATTTTAGTACTTTTTTTTTTTTACCTGGACGCATATTTTTATATAGCTACATATTTATTTTAGCTACCATAGATAACAGTAAAGTCGCCAGGACATCTTTTTTTTCTGTTTACAGACGTGTGGTGGCGTTAAGCGGCGGTTCCTGCTTGCGTGACCTTGAAAGACGTGCGTCTCTGGAGGCAAAGATTCGGAGCCTCCAATTCTTTTGGCGCGCTGCGTGAGCGGTGGTGCCACAATTTATAGAACATTATACGAAACTAAGTTTCGCAATATCAAAATAATGCTGTTTCCAAGGTCTGATTTAAAATATATTTATTATCAGTGATTCTGGAAGATAATATTAGTAATGGAAGACATACAAGATGTGAAAATATTGTGTTCCGCTGCTTGAAGATCGGAACAGCGGCACCGCTGCTTGAATGTAAGCTCCACCAATACCACTATACCTATAATGGTGTATTTTTCTGCATTATTTCTTGTGTTCTCTAGTTCTAACCCTCTCACGTGCCCTCTAGTAGCTACTATATACCATCCTTCCTACAGCATCACGCTACGCCACCAACACCCTCTACAGGCCGTGTAATAGACCTGTAGTAATTATAAGTAATTTTACTAATAATTGTTACGTAATAATTGTTACTAATTAGTAATTAGTAACTCCCCCCGGGGGAGTGACCAGTGAGACGAGGTAACGTCATCGTGACGTCACCGTCAAGACGCACGTAGCAAATACGTGAAGTCAAAACTGTCGCCCATTTGTGGGATAACCCCACAAAACTGTGGCCCAGTGCCTTAAAATGCTTAATGTCCCTCATTTGGCTATTTTATAGCTCTGATCCGGTGTTTACTGCTCCGATCCGGTTTTTGTATGGACCCAGAAAAAAATAGTTTTGTCGGTCAATTTATAGTTTCACCCAACCAACGATTTTCTGATGCGTCTTATGTTTTGCTGGTGTGTTTTTATGTGTTTTGAATGAATCTGCTAACCGTTTCTGTCGCAATTTTTTTTTTTTTTTTTTTATGCAAAAATGACACAAAAAAATGAACCTAAACCTAACCTAACCGATTACAAGTCACTCCGGCCCTCCGTCACTCCGGCCTCCACCCTGGTCACTCCGGCCTACCACCCTGGTCACTCCGGCCGCCAATAAAATATGAAGCTATGTTGGTGGAAACTGGAAAGTGATATTGCTTATTCTGCAATGCTGCCACACACCAACACTAATACTTTAGATTGGCTATAAGGAACATAGTAATAGGCTTTCACTTCATTAATTTATTACATACCATAGATAACACTACAGTCGCCAGGACAACGTTTTTTTCGATGTACAGACGTGTGGTGGCGTTCATACTTACATTTCTACATCCTAACATTTCAGGAAAGTTAGAAGGGGCTATCTGGAGAGTCTGTGTCATTTTGTCTTCATCTGTGTCATAATATGGCTATAAATGAACAAATTACAAAAATGTCTACAAAGTGGCTACCAACAGTCAAGTCGCCATCTAGTGTTTATTTACTGAGTGTCGTACCGCTGTCGTCGTCGCCCGAAGAAAAAAAAACGCGTAGCGAAGTTGTAAACCGTCTATACTTGCAGATACAAAGCATAAAACAACGCTGAAACAGGGTAGATTTTACAGTCATGATATAAACTACTGTGTATCATCATCTTCAGTGGCACATACAAATCAGTAGTGATGCTATAATTTGAAATATTTGGCAGCTGGCGACATGACTGCAGGTGGCGACTTTACTGTTATCTAAGGTAGTGTTTAGTGTCCTCCACTGTCGTCGTCGTCCGAAAAAAAACGAGTAGTGAAATTTGAAACCGTAAATACTTGCAGCTACAAAGCATAAACCGCGAAACAGGGTTATTATATTTTTATCAATTTTTTTTAGCATACGCATAAGCATCAAGCATGGTTTTTTTTTAATATCTAGATTAACATTAAAAATGTACACTTCGTGGGCTCGAACACGCAGACACGTACACTCAGCTCTGGGAGGCCGCAGTGACTAGGGTTGAACCTCTGAGAGGCCGGAGTGACCGGGGCCGGAAGAACTAGGGGCCGGAGTGACTTGTTCCCACCTAACCTTTACCTAACTTAACCTATACCTAACCTAACCTTTATCTAACTAAAAAAAAAAAAAACTATACCTAAAAACCTTTTCTAGTTAGGTAAAGGTTAGGTTAGGTTTAGGTACATTTTTTTTTTTTTTTGGCAAAAAAAAAAAAAAAAAAAAAAATTGCGACAGAAACGGTTAGCAGATTCATTCAAAACACAAAAACTTACCAGAAAAACATAAGGCGCATCAGAAAATCGTTGGTTGGGTGCAACTATAAATTAACCGCAGATTCATTCAAAACACATAAAAACACACCAGAAAAACATATGCACCCAGTACTTGGAAAAAAAAGCAAAAATTCTTACCTCCAATTAGCCCGGACAGCTCTGGGTGGTCCGCCTGTAGTTGCTCTGCTATGGCTTCAAACGCTCCCTGCCGCAACTTGTTTTGTGGTAGAGGGTCTCTGTGGTCCCACAAATATGGTTTACACCTAACAAGTTCCAGCAAAGAAGCCTCAGAGGCCGACACCATGGCACTCTGCTAGCCATCACTATAGAATGTCTTGTTCTTGTTTTTGTTTTAGGGCTGCGAGGATCCCTTGGGGAACACTATGAGCCCTGGTGATGTCCTATGATGCTATCACAGGTGCTGTAGTTGACCTGTCTTCTTCAGGAAGGCACGACTCTTGTTGTTGTACAGAGCGCTGAGCGCTGAGCAGAGCTCGGAGCGCTGGTGTAGTTAGGTAGCCGTGTTCACGGGTTTACTTGACCGTATATGCCTGAAAAGACTTGAAATTGGTTCTTGCCACTATGCATTTGCTTATTTAAGCTTCTGTACTTTGAATTAAGGCCTGCATTAATACTGAATGTCAAATAATATTCGTAGGTGGTTGTGGTTTCACGTTTGTTTGCCAAATGGCAATAATAGTCCAACATGTTCGTCTTAAAAAAACAGCGCAATGGACCCTACCCATAACTACGTCACGGTTTGTTTACATCGGTGTATTGTGGGGATAAGGCGGGGTCGCCGCGGGTGGACCTACGAAGGGAAAACTACGGCGATGGAAGAATTTAGAGTTATTTTGCGCGAAATTGATATTCCAGGTGCTATATTACTGTGCTCTGTTCTCGCTGACAACACTATAGAGAAGACCTAAGGTAATGGCTGATGTGCAGAGGCTTCTAAACCAAGAAAACTGAGTCATAACAGAGCCTCGTCAAAAGGTAAGCAGCTGGTAGGTACGTAATGTGTAATACGTAACCACTTGCTTACTTCTTAATGAGACTCTGCTGTGACTGTTTTCCTGGTTTAGAAGCCTTCGCACATCAACCATCACCTCAGGTCTTCTCTATGTTGTCAGCGAGCACGGAAATATAGCACCTGGAATATCAATTTCGCCCAAAACAACTCTAATTTTTTTCATCGTCGTAGTTTTCTCTTTGTAGGCTGTACATATTCATGGTTATGATAATATTAAAATACCTTATTAATTTAGTTCCTTTTGTTGTCTTTCCTCATAATAAGTAGTGCTACATCATGGTTTAAGTGTTACTTGACGAGCCAATGAATACTCTTGAGTCTATACCAACATCACCAACCTTTGCTTTGATTTATCTTATCCATAAACAAGTTGCATAACCACGGTGATATTACCCATCCTTGCCTCATGGTACATGAGGTGTACCTCATGAGAGAGAGAGAGAGAGAGAGAGAGAGAGAGAGAGAGAGATGGCGAGGGAGGGAGAGATGGCCCCCCCGTGGGATTAACACCATCCCAAAGAAGGGGAAGGAGGAGGAATGCATGGTCCAGGCTTTGATTGGGAAGGAAGGGGGTGGGGGAGTCAAGAGAATATGAACGATAATTTATTGGAAAATACGAAAAGGAAATGGAAGGAGAGGATCCGAGGCGTGTGTGTTCGCGAATTTTGTGGAGTGACTGTACCTGCATGGTACTGTCGTCTACCGATATTTTTGTCCCTACACAAATCGGGAAAACTCGCCGACAGTAATGGTTAGATTGGTATCCGGTCATTTCGCCACACCATAGAGTCATTTCGCCCACACTATGGAGTCTATAGGAGCTAGGAGGTTAGGTTAGATTTGTTTAGGTTAGGTTAGGGTAGGTTAGATTTGGGTAGTTTAGGTTAGATTTGGTTAGGTTACGTTTGATTAGATTTGGTTAGGTTAGGATAGGTTAGGTTAGATTTGGTTAGGTTAGGTTAGCTTAGGTTAGATTTGGTTAGGTTAGCATATCGGTGGGTCAAGCCCCCTGCTAGGGTAGGTTAATTTTGGTTAGGTTAGGTTTATTTTGGTTAGGCAATTTTCGTCATTTCGCCCACAAGACATTTCGTCCACATGTAGGTCAATTCGCCCACTCTAAAGTCAATTCGCCCACACGATCCATGTCACGGAGTCATGTAACTATATCTTCCTCTGGCAGAAATGGAATGAACCACCAGTAACCTTGGGCGAAATGACGGTAAATTTCTAGTGTTTGCCCATACTCTCCCACTTCCCCCAAACAAGTTTGGGGACCTGTGGGAATGCAGGGTTTTCGGGTGGGGAACAAATTATGTGTCGGAAACACGTAATTAAAGAGTTGTGTAGGGGGGGTACAATTCCCTAGATCTAGGGTAATTTCCTTATATCTAGAGAAAATTGCCTAACCAAAATAAACCTAACCTAACCAAAATTAACCTACCCTAGCAGGGGGCTTGACCCACCGATAACCTAACCTAACCAAATCTAACCTAAGCTAACCTAACCAAATCTAACCTATCTAACCTATTAGATTTGGTTAGGTTAGGTTAGATTAGATTTGGTTAGGTTAGGATAGGTTAGGTTAGGTTATCGGTGGGTCAAGCCCCCTGCTAGGGTAGGTTAATTTTGGTTAGGTTAGGTTTATTTTGGTTAGGCAATTTTCTCTAGATATAAGGAAATTACCCTAGTTCTAGGGAATTTTACCCCCCTACACAACTCTTTAATTACATGTTTCCGACGCATAATTTGTTCCCCACCCGAAAACCCCGCATTCCCACAGGTCCCCAAACTTGTTTGGGGGAAGTGGGAGAGTATGGGCAAACACTAGAAATTTACCGTCATTTCGCCCAAGGTTACTGGTGGTTCATTCCATTTCTGCCAGAGGAAGATATAGTTACATGACTCCGTGACATGGATCGTGTGGGCGAATTGACTTTAGAGTGGGCGAATTGACTCTTATATGTGGGCGAATTGACTTACATGTGGACGAAATGTCTTGTGGGCGAAATGACGAAAATTGCCTAACCAAAATAAACCTAACCTAACCAAAATTAACCTACCCTAGCAGGGGACTTGACCCACCGATAACCTAACCTAACCAAATCTAACCTAACCTAACAAAATCTAACCTATCCTAACCTAACCAAATCTAATCTAACCTAACCTAACCAAATCTAACCTAAACTACCCAAATCTAACCTACCCTAACCTAACCTAAACAAATCTAACCTAACCTCCTAGCGGGGGGTTGGGTGTTCTCGACACACTAAACAAATATAATCTAACCTCCTAGCTCCTATAGACTCCATAGTGTGGGCGAAATGACTCCATAGTGTGGGTGAAATGACTCTATGGTGTGGCGAAATGGCATGGGGGCGAAATGACCGGATACCAACCTAACCATTCATGTCGGCGAGTTTTCCCGATTTGTGTAGGGACAAAAATATTGGTAGACGACAGTACCATGCAGGTACCATGAGGCAAGGATGGGTAATGTCACCGTGGTTATGCAACTTGTTTATGGATGGAGTAATAAGATAAATCAAAGCAAAGGTTGGTGATGTTGGTATAGACTCAAGAGTATTCATTGGCTCATCAAGTAACACTTAAACCATGATGTAGCACTACTTATTATGAGGAAAGACAACAAAAGGAACTAAATTAATAAGGTATTTTAATATTATCATAACCATGAATATGTACAGCCTACAAAGAGAAAACTACGACGATGAAAAAAATTCGAGTTGTTTTGGGCGAAATTGATATTCCAGGTGCTATATTTCCGTGCTCGCTGACAACATAGAGAAGACCTGAGGTGATGGTTGATGTGCAAAGGCTTCTAAACCAGGAAAACAGTCACAGCAGAGTCTCATTAAGAAGTAAGCAAGTGGTAGGGGCATATTACGTACCTACCAGTTGCTTTCCTTTTGACGAGGCTCTGTTATGACTGTCTTCTTGGCTTAGAAGCCTCTGCACATCAGCCATTACCTCAGGTCTTCTCTATAGTGTTGTCAGCGAGAACAGAGCACAGTAATATAGCACCTGGAATATCAATTTCGCGCAAAATAACTTAAATTCTTCCATCGCCGTAGTTTTCCCTTCGTAGGTCCACCCGCGGCGACCCCGCCTTATCCCCACAATGCACCGATGTAAACAAACCGTGAGTAGTTATGTCTGGGGCCCATTATAGCAGAGTTTGGGCCGCGTTTGTGTTGCCGGCTGAATATTGCCAGAAAAGTTGCTCGTGTGACCGCGGCTTTATAATTGAGACAATCAGCAGTTACTTTCCTGACCTTGATAGGCGAGGCAAGAGAGCTTGGGTAATTAAACCATTTACTGTTGATGAAGAGCTGATCGAGGACAGTGACACAGCAACAAAGTTGGAATTTCTTGGATGAGGAGAACAATGCTTTAATTCCATGTTTCTGTCAAAGGAATAATGTCTAAATTCTGTATTTTATTTCTTAAGTAAAATGAATTTCTTACAAATAAAATGCTTGAAAAGTTAAGCATTCCAATATTTTTCTTTCCTTTAACTTCACCTAACTGAAGAAGAATGGGGTAGTGGTAATGGTGATCTATCACAGCACTGCTGGGGCTAACAATGCCAAAACGTTTGAGAGCCACTGGTTTAATTGTATAGTGCGTTTATTAACTCTGTTCTGCCCATCAAAGAATTCATTGTTTTCCACTGTCTTTTTGGGTTTCCATGGTTTTCCTGAAAATGATCTTTGTAATACAAGTTTTTTGCTGTTCGTAAATTTGATGTTAATTTATTTCTATATTCTCTTCAAGACAGGAAGCAAGTAGCAACAAACCATGGCAGCGACTTCAAAGTTCCTGGTGGTGCTGTCTGCTGGCATGTGTCTCTCAGATGCAGGTAGCATACTGACGGAACAGAGACAAGCTTTAAATAAACTCAAGTGTGAGCCCAAGGAGACGTGGGTGTACATCGAGAGCCAGTTGGAACCCCAAGACGATCTGCCTGACAAGACCTATTACCCCCACGTGGTCTCGGTCCTGCGGTGCCTGAAGGAGTTCTGTGGCAACCCTAGGTGGGCTGTGCCGAACAAGACTTGCAAACCGGACACCACCGGGCCACGGGTTGTCGTTGTGCAACTCTTCAATGACGTTGAACACACGAGGAAGATCACGCTCATGGAACACAAGACGTGCAAGTGTATGTAAACACTGATGGTGATGTGACACCACCGGCCGCGGGTTGTCTTGTTTCTTGTTCTTGTTTTAGGGCTGCGAGGATCCCTTGGGGAACACTATGAGCCCTGGTGATGACCTATAATAATAATAATTGATAATTTTTATTGGTCTCAATAAGTTACGTATAAATAGTTTACACAATATAAAATTACATTGAGAAGTATAAGCCCGATGAGCAGGTGCTCTAATACGGGCCAATAATTAATATATAAGGATTTTGCCATTACATCATGAAAGGCATGTATAACTAAGAATTAGAACATAGAACATCACAAAAACATTTATATGTTAAGAAAATATGACAAAAAACAAAAGAACAAAAAAAACAATAGTAAGATCTGAGTACAACAGGTTAAATGCTGTTAACAATACACCAAAAAAAAACAAAAAAAAAACAACAACATTGCATACATATTTCATCCGGTCCTTATCTACTACGCAACTAAGTACTGTAACCTCACAATAGTATTCAAGCATCTTATACATTCGAATAATTGTTTAACAACTGTTGCTTAAGCTTTGATTTAAATAAGCTTGATGGAACAAGCTTTGTGGTTCAGGTAGTGGTCATGTTGGCCCTCGAAACAGAATTGTGGGGCATGCGATGTCTACAGGAAGCGGGCTGCTGTGTCTTCTCGTGTCAGTGTTATGATTAACTTGGATCATCTGTACAAAAAAATGGTTG
>JACEEZ010019710.1:0-2500 GCA_016584305.1 Chionoecetes opilio
CCCCTTGAAAAGAAGTTCGTCTTCATCGAGTGGCTTGTTATATTCCATTACTGGGTAATACGACGCAAAAGATATACTTAAGAAAGACAGTGAAGATGAAAAAAAATGTATAAATGATGAAGATGGGTGGGTAAATCCACCCAGAGTATCCTACGACGAATTAATCCGCCACGGAAATCTCCGGCCGTGGGGTCGGCTGAGGTGAGGCAAGGAGCCGGGAGCAAGCTGTTGCCTCTCCGCGCGGCGGGATGAAATGAAAAGTAATCATCGTACCTCTGGCGCCCTACATGGCATCCGAAAACACAACCTTCTGTATAACCAAACCTCCTGAACCGCTACACCGGCCGTACAAGCGGGCTAGTGGGAACCGGTCTTTAGTCAAGCAACAGTACTGTAACGCTCTGTCGGCCTCACAGAGACACCTGAAGTGTGTGGTGGGGTCGAGGGCGTAACACATTAATGAACAACTATTACCATATTAATATATTTGACTGCAAAAGAAGTGTACGACAACTCGACAAAAAATTAAGACGTTTGTAAACAACCAAACATGTGGCTGGCGGCTGGCCCAAGGCCTGGAACACCGAAGGTCTGGCCACTGGAGGCCTTGCCAGGGGCCTCTGAAGGAAACATTAGATCCTCCGCCTCAGTACATGTGCCTTCCTGAGGAAGTTTAAACATATCTCGCCTATGTGATTGCTTCACCAGACTATATATTTCGTACGTGTGGCAAACAGCCTGAGATAAGACCATCAGCGTTGCCAGACAAAATGTATATAAATCTGAGAAAACGGGCAAAATACCTGTAGAAAATCTGTAGACCTGGGTATAAAATCTGAGAAAAAATCTGTAGTTTTAGCCAATTTAGAGGCAAAATCTGAAAATCTTAACATTGACCAAATATCTGTAGATCACATATTATTCTGTAGATCTGGCATCACTAGGGGCCGTGTTTATTTTAAAAATGTCGGATGGCGAAATTAGCCGTGGCGTTAAAAGCCTTTTTTAGGGGGTGCACCAAGTTACAAAACTTGCATCTACGCTTGGTGTTCCGCCTCACCTCACTAGCACCACCACGCGCAGTAGTCACTTTGCACAACTTGTCTGGCGTAAACGCTCTGCTCTGCGTTTCAGCACCCTCTGCCGCTCTACAAAATCTACACACTAAGCCAGAGTCAGTTTCCTCACCTTCAGTAGTCGTGACGTATAGAGGAGTTACGAATGCCCACAACGATTCTGTCCCTTAGCATAGAATCTAGGTAATTCACACATTAGTTACACGACTTCACCAACACTCGAAGGTCAGTGTAGAAGTTTTCGAAGCTTTCGCCTTCCTCTTGATTGCGCTGATTGAAGATTAACCTCTCATACGTTTCGTTTTCTTCCCCCACGGCATAAGCGTTGAAACAGTCCAATATTTACTTCACCGTCCGTGTAGACTGTAGCTGCAGGCGTGACAAAGTGGAAACCTTCGTACACCTTCTTGGCGCCGTCGTCGAGACTGTTTTCGAGGGGGGCGACCTGATAAGCACGGGGTCGTTCCTCCAGACTCGTCAGGATACTGTAGTTGTCCCAACGTCGCTTAAACAACCTCCAGTCACCAGCGGGGTTAGTGCCGAAAAGCGAGGAGTGGGGGAGGCTGGAGTTTCACTCGGGCAGCCATGGTCAGAAAACAGAGAAAATGCTTTATCCTCCTTGGTCAGCAAGCCTTCTGCCGTCCCTCAGTAGTAGCCAGTCAACGTCAAGGAGCTGGATAAAGTACCACCCCCCAACCCACCATGTTACGTGGTGTCCAAGGAGAGAAGGGGGAGGGGAGACAATCAGCCCGGTAGCCAAGCTCTGTCTGCCTTTTTTGGGGGAAGTACAATACACAATAGTTCGGTGTGTGGGTTCATTGTGTGGTTCATTATCCCGAAACGGGACCCCCTTTCCTGCGCGGCAAAATGACACACACAACAGGGGTGCCTTCAAGGTCCCTAACCCTGCCTAGTGCCTCTTTTTACCTCCTTAGGAGCTCCTGTCTCTCTCCCCTGCCTATATAATTTCCCCCTGCATTTATACATACCGTCGGCGCTAATCCCTCACCCACCATTACCCTCCCCAGCCTTTTGCTATGTTCCTATCCCCGCTCCACCGAAAATAGGCAAGCGTCCTATTTTTCCAATTCCTGTTACAAAAGGTCCTATCCAGATATTTGGGCCTGGCTGCACCCAAACCAGGGTCTTACCTGAAGACAGGGAAAGTTCGACTGTCTTCCCAATCCCTTCCTCTGTGCACTATCAACGAGGGCAGAAAAAGCTTTTCCCTTGGTCGCAGGAGGCGGAGTCTTGGTCTCCCCCCGGCCAGTCTCCCCTTTTTCTTCACGGGGTTCCACGCTCCTTCCCCCGTCTAGGCAGAGGAATTGGCGATGGGGTGGCACACCACGTTTCCCAACAGCTCCCTGAACTCTGCATTCTCCTTCGTCAGAAAGCTTTTCCCCGGTCCCTTACGACGTCCCTCA
>JACEEZ010019710.1:7500-23732 GCA_016584305.1 Chionoecetes opilio
TAGCCGTGGCGGCCATTTTACAAAATGGCCGCTTTTAGTCTAGTGGCTAGATAGAGGTTTCGTGCATCCCCCCCGAAATATACTTCTCATTGGTGTCTATAGATAGGAAACAATGTGTAGAAAATGATTTGCTATGTTAAATAGTTGAAAAAATGTCCCACGTATCATTGTTATGCAAATTAGTGCCGCCATTACCAAAAACTCTATATTCGCCTATATCTCGGCCAATATTGCAGATAATAGCAAATAAGGTGTCTAGACCTATGTTTTGAAGGACAAGGATTTATATAAAACCATTTAAAATGTGATTTGTTTACACCAAAGAGTTTTGCATATGAACCTTTAGAAATACATTTATTAGTGTCCATGTAGTGAGTGATAATAAAGTTTTTATTTATTTATTGCAACTTGTTATCGTATCCTATTTGTCCTCATATCTTATCATATCTTTTTTTTTCAGTTGGTGTTTCGAACAGCGAAATGTCTAGGAGTTATCAGCTAATGGATCCACTGCAACCTGGACAATCAAAGGCGCAGGTACAGACGGATTGGAACAAGTGCGTTTTGTGCCAAAAAACACCGGGAAGTTTGCAATGCCCAGCAGAATCAAAACGGCACGATGTTGGAGTTGGTTATTCTACCATTGCCTTCAACATCAGACATTTCAATGAACTTCACGAATTACCGATGCCACTAGAATTAGGACGCCTTGATGACGGGAATGCCATTGAAGCTACGTTTCTGGAGAACAATGCCAAGTGGCACAAATCCTGCCATACAAAATTCAATAATATAAAACTACAACGAGCAGAAAAAAGGAAATGCACACAGGGTTGCGACCCTGATGCTACTACATCCAAGAAATACACTCGTCAAGTCGCTCATCATGAAGTGGCAGCATCGGATGTCTGTTTTTTATGCGAAGATGTGTCAACTTCCGAACCACTCCGTCAGGCATCAACTTTTCGTCTAGACTCCCGCGTACGAAGATGTGCATTAGACCTGCAGGACGAGAGGCTACTTGCAAAATTGAGTGCTGGGGACATGGTCGCACAAGATGCAAAATATCATCCAAGGTGTCTTGTTTCACTTTACAACAAAACTAAATCATTACAAGATAACAGAAGATGGACACAACTGATAAAGTCAACCATGGGATTGCACTAGCCGAGTTGCTGTCATTATCGATGAAACAAGAATAGATGAAGAGCATGCCCCTGTCTTTAAACTTGCAGATCACGTCAAATTTTATTCTAATCGTCTAGAACAACTTGGAGTGGAGCAGCATGTCAGACAACATAGCACAGAGTTAAAAAATCGTATCCTGGCCCAAATCCCATACCTTACGGTTCATAAGGAAGGGCGTGATATAATACTTGCATTTGATAAAGATGTAGGACCTGCCCTCCGTAAAGTCTGCAAAGAAGGCCACGATGACGAAGCCATATGTCTTGCAAGGGCAGCGAAGATAGTACGTAGAGAAATGTTCCAAACTGCAGCTACATTCACAGGTTCATTTGATGAGGACTGCCAAGTAAAATCAGTACCTCAGTCACTGTTGACTTTGGTGGCCATGATCCTCGACGGCCCCAACATCAAGTCTCAATCAGGTGATGGTGTAACCCAAGCAACCCTCAGCACAGCTCAGTTGTTGCAGTACAATAGCTTCATCCGTCGCAGAGTGGGTAGTACTACTGTGCGTCACAACAAAGACAGAGAAACCCCATTGCCCATATACGTGGGACTCACAGTCCATGCAAGAACTCGGAAACGTGACCTCATTGAGATGCTGTTTGATCTCGGACTGTCCATCTCCTATGACCGAGTGATGGCAATCTCCACATCCATGGGAAACAGAGTGTGTGAGCAGTATCACCGAGATGAGGTAGTGTGTCCACCCAATCTACGCGAGGGCTTATTCACAACGGCAGCGGTTGATAATATCGACCACAATCCGAGCTCCACAACGTCGACAGATTCCTTTCACGGTACTGGGATATCACTTTTCCAGCACCCCAGTCTGCAAAATAATGGGACGGACCGCAGGGAACACAGCGTCCTTGAACAACCATCTACTACCACTACACTGTCAGAGCTCCCAGAGTCCTACACCTGTGTTCGTCCGCTAGTGTTACCTCGGAAGGATCCTCCACTCCCAAAGGTTGATGGTCCATTGAAGAGTGATGGGCAGGAGATCACCCAGGCATTGCACCAAGAGTATGGGTGAGTACTTGTAACATTCTAACATAATACCATGCCATAAGAACGTGATGCAATAACATTATTGTTATACCATGAGTAAATGTTTGATTGTTTTCTGACAATTCTAATGTACTTTGCTTAATTTACAGATGGCTGGATACTGTGAAACAGAGGTATCAAGAAATTCCACAAAGTGACAGTAACTTATCATGGGCAGCCTACCATGGCAGTAAGGAGTCAGGACAAGATAATCTGACGACGATCACAGCACTACTTCCCCTCTTTCCGGACGACTCCAAGTCTGTTGGTATGATACGGCACTCCATGGACGTGATTAAAAAAGCTGTGATGGAAGTCAACCAAGGACAGAAACCAGTGATCACTGTGGATCAACCACTCTAATTTGGTCCTGTAATTTCACTGAAACATTGACTCCTGAACGCGGAGGTTCCGAAATTTGATGAGTCAGCACTTATTACGCTCCCTGGTGGGTTAATTGACATTGTTGGCAACACAAATGCAAATTGTGGTCATTTGGAGAATACAAGTATGGCATATATGTGTATCTAGAGTCATTTCATTAGAACATAAAGAAGCATTTGTGTCGTTCGGTTAAAAATAATCACGGTCATAACGGTCATTTGGTAAAATGGCCGCCACGGCTACCATAGGACGTTTTCGCGGTGGGTCCATATCTGGAATTATTCATTAGATTATTATCTATGACTGTGCCAAATTTCATGCTTGTACGTCTAAACCCACAATTCTTATGATGGATACACCTATCTGCCTGACTAAAGGACAGAGGCGATAAACAGTCACACAGTGGCAGATACACAACGGGGAAGGCACGGGGAGGAACCGGCTAACAGTACGTCTTGTCCAGGCAGTTGTCTTCTCCTCACTACCTCACTCCCCTCCTTTGTCCCGTCAGCCGGCTCTCTTGACTCTCCTCCCAGTCCGCCGCTCTCCCCCGGGGCTCCTTATTGGTGCCCAAGGCCGACGCCACCGACTCGTACACACAGACATACACACACAACAAATGCCTCTACTTCTTACGCGCAACCTCCGCTATCAACCCACTACAATAACCACACAAACATGCGTAACACTGCCTCCTCCTTCCCGAGGTGATCGACCTCGGTCACCAAGACACTACACATTAGCACTTATTACTAGGGTACGCCGTAGGTCCAATGAAAAGTGAAATATAGATTATTTCGAATTTGGCAGGGTGTTTTCTTATGTAAAATTAAATTTTAAGGGTGGTTTGTCCTCTTCAACTTTTTGGTTTGAGCACTTTTTGCTATGCAAAAATGGACTTTTATATTTATATGCAAAATATAGCTTAGCCCCGCTAAAGTAACGGCTTCATTTGCACCAATCATCAATTCTTGATCCACGTTACAAATGAAGGTGAGACTGGGGCGAAATTATACGAGGGCAGGTTGATACTGCGAAAATAGCTTCGCAAAAACGCCAACAGGTGGCAGGTAAATAGCCTTGTTTGGAGCGTTGCCATGGCAACTTCCTTGTCTGACCGGCGCAAGGCGCGGGGTATGTCAAGGGGTAAGTAATTGATTTTAAATAAAAAGTAAACAGTTTTTGGATGTGAGAATGCGTTAATTGTTTCATCTACACAGCGCGCCAAAGTCACTGATTGTACTGTTACTGATGTAAGATTACTGAAAAGTGTACTGTCACTGATGTGCGTGTTTGAAGTGATTTTACGACTCTTTCGTTCATTTTTCTATAATATCTCAAAGTTTGGGAACAATCAATGCGCCACTTCTGTCAACAATTGTAGTTTGTCACCACGATGCACGTTTTAAACAGCCGGGGCATGTTGTATTAGGCAATATCAACCTGCTCCGGTGGGAATTCCTGTATTGTCGGGATGATCGCATGGCAAATAGTATAAACAATTATTTACAGTGTCAGGTGTTATAAATGGGCCTGATTGCCCTGTACCTACTGGTGTCAAAGAAAGGTCAGGGAGGATATGTGTGCGAGTTCTGTAGATTAGGCATTTCTCTCACAAACAGACATTTCTTTCACAACTATAAATGAAGTTCATATAAATGATAGCGTCCAATAAATTGTATCGAAAACGTCTTTTTCAGGATGGCTTCTCCTTGTAAACCAAGTGGGTCGAAGCCCGCAACTAGACAGAGCTCTGGATCCAAGTTGGCCGCCTTTGTTGGCGGTGGACGAGAGTTTGTTGAGAGTGAGGTGCCTACGTATCGCGGCGTGATGAAGAGGGGAATCCTTCTCCAAGAACTCAGCGGCATCCGGGAGGATGTTGACAAGCGGGGGTACCCAGTGAGAGACATTGCGAAGGATCTGACCCCTATGGTGCTTGCCCAGTGGAAGAAATCAAACGCCCAGTTTGCACCTCCAGTGGTTGTTATTGACCGGTCCGTGACCAGAAGGATAGATAATTTTTGGAAGAAGGTTAGTGAAGTGGTGAGAGACAGAGCAACTAAAGAGTAAGGAATTCGTGGAGAATAATATGGACAGGCTGTTTGACATAACGGCCTGCCCTCACACGATCTTCCTCTGCAAGGACCAGGAATCCCACTGCTCCAACCCCCAGCTGTGCCACGCGAGAGCACACGTGCAGCGTGACTGCCCCCTGGCCAGCAAAGTCCCTACTTTAGACCTGGAGTGGCTGTACTACCAGAGGATTAAAGTTGGGGAGGAGAGTGAAATGATGATGACAGGGGTAGACAAGAATGAGACGCATAGACAAGTGAAAGCAGCAAAGAGAAAGCAGTTGGAAGAGGAGGCTAAGCTGAAGAAGCAGAAGCAGAAAGATGAAAAGGTCAGACGTCTTGAGCTGCAGGAGCAGATATTCCTGGGCCAAGCTGAAGATCACCAGGATTCTGAGGATGGGACGGAGGAGTCGTTCACCCTGCCACTCAGAGGAAAGAGGCAGGAGCAACAGGAGGCTGCCATACTGGTAGAACGACTGCTCAGGGAGAGGCTGGGGTCCCTGGACCCCCTTGTGATACAGTACTTGGACAGGCCAGCTGCAAGAAGAAACACAATGCCAGTCCGGAACCTGGCGCTGGCAAGCATCCGGTTCGACGTTCCGCCCACTGCTGCTGCTGCCTTGGCTTCTGGATTCCTCCAGGACCTTATCGCTGACGGCCACCTCTCTCCAGACATGTCGTACCTGGTCTGCGATCCTAACAAGCTGAGGAGGGCCAGGCAGGATGCCATGGCATCGGCCAGGGACCTTGACCAGGGGAAGCACCAGGGTACCAAAATAGTTGGATTGGGTTACGATGGAAGGAAGGACAAGACCAGGGCGATGGTGCCCGACAGCTATGGGAAACTGCACCCAAGGTTGATCAGGGAGGAGCATATGTCAGTGACAGAGGAGCCATCTGGAAGGTACCTTTGGCACTTTGTACCAGAGGACCCGGTGCCACCTGAGAAGCCTGCGTTCAAGGTGGCTCAAGCTCTCTATGATCTGCTGGTGACATACGACTCCACCGACTCACTGATCGTACTCCAAGGTGACTCAACTAGGGCCAACACGGGGTGGAAGGGTGGTACTCACGCCCATTTGGAGAAGATGCTGGGACGCAAGCTCTTCTGGAGTATATGCGTGTTGCACACAAACGAGTTGCCCCTCCGCCAACCTTATCATCAGCATCGACGGGCCTACCTCATCTGATACTGGCTTCACGGGTCCAGTGTGCAGTCTGCTGTTCATCGTGAATGAGATGCAGTACAACGCAGAGTTCAGAGGAGTGCCAGGCGGTGAAGATCTCACGGAGATACCGAAGTATATCCTGGTCAACATGTCCACTGACCAGCAGGTCTCCTACAAGCTGGTCCAGGCTGTGAAGCGGGGCGTTCTCCCGTCCGAGCTGCAGGAGATCAAGTGTGGCAAGGTGTCCCACTCCAGATGGCTCACCACAGCCCAGTCGCTAGCATACATGTGGACCAGAAAGCATGGACTGACTGGCAAAGAACTGAACACCCTGGAAATCCTAGTCAAGTACTGCCTGCAGGTGTACTTCAAACTCTACTACGACATCAAGGTTCACCACAGACTAGAGGACGGCCCCAAGCACATCCTCACGCAGCTCAGAGTGATGAGGTCGCAGCCCAAGAAAGTCCAAACAGCTGTGACCTTCTACGTGCGGACAGGAGCATGGTTCGCACACTCAGAATGTGTCCTCCTCTCGCTGATGGCGAGTCAGAGTGAGGACGACCGCAGGTTCGCCGTGACCCAGATTTTGAAGCTGAGGGCTGGAGAGGAGTATGGGGACACCAGTGTAAGACCTCGCATCACACCCAAGCTGAACTTGTCAGCCACCAGCTTGCAGACACTGATCAGCTGGCAGCCTGGCCAGGTGCACGAGCCGGCATTCACCTGTTCACTGTCCGGGGATCAGATCCAGGAGATCCTGGTCAAGCCGTACGAGGTTCCGGAGTTCTCTATCCACACTCAGAGCACCGAAAGAGTCGTGAAACAGGTGACAGAGGCTGCGGCAGCAGTCGTGGGGCAGCAGGCCAGAGACGGATTCTTCCGGCCTCGGGCCCACCACCGGGAGACCATGCCCTGCTTCAGGTCTAAGAAGGACATGATGGACACGTTCTAGGCCAACGTAGAGGCTGTGACACTGTGATGTAGTGCCTGATGAACCAACTGATCAGAAAGAGCTTACCACGCTAGCCATTTGGAACTCATATTGGTGCATGATGCAATACACAGGACCAACGGGACACTGCGTACTCATTTAAGCATTATTCGATAAGGGTGCAATATAAAAGTGCGATTTTGCATAGTAAGAATTGCTCAAATGCAAAAATGGAAGGAGATAAAAATCGTCTTAGAATTCCATTTTACATAGGAAATTGGCATGCCAAAGTTGAGAATTTTTTGTTTTGTTATACGGCGTACCCTACAAGTTATTACTAAGAAATACAGAAACAAAGCAACATATCACTTGTACAATCAGTAATTAAATTTCCTCATGCTCATCCATCACATATTCCTCCCACCACAGGGGTTGTTGCCTGGCCCGCTGTGGTCTGTCTTTTCCCTGGGGAGCTGCCGCCCCCGCGTTATGGCCCACTACCTCAGGTTCTGAGGGCAGGCCCGAACCAGTTTCGTTCAAGGTCACCCGTGACAGATCCTCGTGGCTCCACGCGTCATCCTGTAATTCTTCCACACTTTGCTCTGGCTCTCCCGGCCGTAACTGCACCCCCAACTCGCTCTCCACGTCCTCGCTGTCCTCGACTCATTCGTCACTCCACGAGTACGTTCCTGGGCCGTGGTAAGCCCAGAGACGATCCGGGTGAATCACTCGGGAGCGTCTCTGATCTCCACGACGAATCCTGTAGGTCACGTCAGAGAGAGCCTCCAGTACATCATATGGTCCATCCCAGGGGATCTGGAGTTTGGACGAGAGTCCCTTCTTCTTCCGGGAGTTGTGCAGCCACACCTGATCACCGACGTTGAATCCAAACGTGGCCCCACGCGAACGCCCGTCGTAGCGTGTTTTCATGGCGCGCCCTGCCACCCACATGTTGTCTCGGGCGTGGCGATGTACGTCATCAAGCCTCTCCCTCAGCGCGTGAACGTAACCTGGCGCGACAGGAACCGTGGATTCCTGAGGAGGGCGCCCCGTGGCCAGGTCCACCGGAAGCCTTAATTCCCGGCCAAACATCAGTCGTGCAGTAGTGTAGGTGGTCGCTTCGTGCCTGGACGACCGATAGGCCATCAGCAGTGTTGGCAACTTGACGTCCCAATCTCGCTGGTCCCTGCTGCAATACTTGGCCACCTCGTGCATCAGCGTCCTGTTGAAGCGCTCCACCATACCATCCGACTGAGGCCACAGCGGGGTGGTGCGAGTCTTCTTGATTCCCAGCAGCCGGTAACACTCCTGGAAGACTGAGAACTCAAATTCCGGTCGGAATGAAGCTCCTGTGGCACTCCAAAGCGCGTGATAAAGTTCGTCACCAGCGCCTCAGCCACAGTCTGAGCCTCGTGGTTGGGGAGCGCGTATGCCTCAGGCCACTTGGTAAAATAGTCCATCATCACTGTAAAGTGATTTTGGTATGTCACTTTTAGGGTGAGCAGAAACAGGTACTCTGCTTTGATAGTCGTTTATTAACTCTTGGTAAAAGGTAACAGGTAGGGTGACTCGCAGACTGGTGAGTTGCTCTTGCCGTGGTTTTGGATGTGACTTGGTGACTTGAAGACTTGTGAGTTGCTGGTACGGAGGTCTATGTTCAAGTGACTCTCCTCTACAGAGACGTCCTTTTAAAGGAGCCGCGATACTCACGACCTGACGCCTAATGACCTGACGACCTGAACACCTGAGAACATTTGGCGAGGCTGAGGTCGAGTTTAAAGGATTAGCGTATTGCCTAGGGAGTGGATTAGCCAGGTGTTCCAGGACCCAACATCAAGTATACAGAACACAGAACACATAGTTGAACACCAATAATAATACTAATACTAATACTACATATGCTCGGTGACGCTACCCGAGATGTCCTCATCTCGTCAAAAGGAATAATCATGAAACTGAACAAGTAGACCGGCATGGTACACAGACATATGAGTACGAGAAAAGAAAAATATTGAGACAATACAATCCTATGTACAAAATTACATCATAAGGTACATGGAAAAGAGAGAAACAGAAGGAGTTACTTCTGGGAGTGGAGTGGTGTTATTAGACGTAGAAGCGTCTGTGGCTACATACGCGACGAAGTCTTACGTTTTCGTTTTGAGGGAGAAAGGCGACCAGCGGAACGACGACATGGTCTGGATGGTGAATGTTGGTTAGGCATTGCAAGTGGAGAACTAGGATGAGAACACTTGTATCAGAGATTTGTCAGTAGGAGTGCATGTGGAATATTGTTGCCTTGTGAACGAATGTTTGGAGAGGTGGAACAGGTGGAAGCGGGCAACGTCGCGTGGATGTGGTGTAGGACGCGGCAGGGGTGGAGCGTCACGTGGATGTGGTGGTGGACGCGGCAGGCGTGGAGCGTCACGTGGATGTGGTGGAGGACGCGGCAGGGGTGGAGCGTCGCGTGGATGTGGTGGAGGACGCGGCAGGCGTTGGAGCGTCGCGTGGATGTGGTGGAGGACCGGCAGGCGTGGAGCGTCGCGTGGATGTGGTGGAGGACGCGGCAGGGTGGAGCGTCGCGTGGATGTAGTGGAGGACGCGGCATCGGGGTGGAGCGCGCGTGGAGGTGGTGAGAGGACGCGGCAGGGGTGGAGGTGCGTGGATGTAGTGGAGGACGCGGGTCAGGGGTGGAGCGTCGCGTGGATGTAGTGGAGGACGCGGCAGGGGTGGAGCGTTGGGCGTCACGTGGTACGTTGGAGTGGGAAGGCCTCGGTGGTGGATGTGGTGGAGGAGGCGGCTGTTGTGGAGAGCTGGGCGTAGCAAGCGGTGGAGGTGGCTTGGGTGGTAAGTGGCGGCGAGGTGGACGTTACCTCGCTGCTTGCCGTGTGGATGAAAGTGGAAGCGATGTAGAACTCAGCTTCGGTCTGCCGCGGAGGTGGATGAAAGTGGATGGGGCGGGAGGGTGCATGCCGCGTGGAAGTCCGGGCGGCGTAGGTGGAAAGCGACGTTAAATTACGCGGCGTGGAAGTCCGGGCGGCGTAGGTGGAAGCGACGTTGAATTACGTGGCGTGGAAGTCAAGAAGGATTAACCTGTTCCCAGATCCCACAGCTGTCACCATGTATAAAGTGAATTTTGGTATGTCACTTTTAGGGTGAGCAGAAACAGGTAACTCTGCTTTGATAGTCGTTTATTACTCTTGGGTAAAGGTAACGGTAGGGGGACCGCGGACTGGTGAGTTGCTCTTGCCGTGGTTTTTGGGTATGACTTGGTGACTTGAAGATTTGTGGTTTCTGGTACGGAGGGCTGTGTTCAAATGACTCTCCTTACAGAGACGTCCTTTTAAAGGAGCCGTGATACTCACGACCTGAAGACCTGAACACCCGAGAACTTTGGCGAGGCTTTAGGTCGAGTTTAAAGGATTAGCGTATTGCCTAGGAGTGGATTAGCCAGGTGTTCCAGGACCCAACTCAAATATACAGAACACAGAACACATAGTTGAACACCAATAATAATACTAATACTAATAATACATCCACAGATGAATCTATTCCACTGTGGGTTATGGGGAGGGGGCCCGACTATGTCCACGGCCTCTAACCAGATGCGCGCCAACCTGGTAGAGTTGGAGAGGCGCACGTGTCCTTCTCCGGGACCATTGCGAGCATAACACCCTCAAGGCCCGACACCACCCTGCACGTCTCGCCTCATGTCCCCCCAATAGAAGCGCTGCCTCAACTTGCCCAAGGTCTTCTTTTCCCCTAGGTGGCCGCTGGAAACACCATCGTGCAACTCGCATAGCAAGTCACGCCTCAGGGCGCGCGGCCCAACCCCAAACCCAGTAACTGGGCCCGCCCACGAGTATTTCCCATCGCCGCTGCAATACTCCATCCTCCAGTCGCAGCATGGCCCACTGCTGCCACGGTGCTTCGTGACGGGGCTCTCTGGTGCCACTTCCTGTCTGCGGGGGCTCTATGAAAAACTCTTCCATCCACTGGTTTCAAGGAGCGAGATCCACATCCTCTCTCTGCGCCTGACGCCACTGCTCCTCGGCATCCACAGTGTCTCCCCGCACCTGCAACCGCCGGCACATCACACGCCCCTCTACCTTAGAGCAATGTGAGCACCCAGGCTCACAGGGGCGGCGGCTCAGGCTATGGGCATTGTAAATGGATGCGGCCGGGGTATGCTGGACTTCAAAACTGGTACTGCTCCAGCCGGCCTAGCCACCGTGCCAACTGCCCTTCAGGTACCTTGAGGGTTTTCAGCCCACTGTAAGGCCGCGTGGTCTGTCCTTACGGTGAACGGGGGCGCTATATAAGTAGGGATGGAAGTGTTCCGTGCTCCTCACTACTGCCAGAAGCTCCTTTCTGGTCACACAGTAGTTACGTTCTTGCCCAGTAAACTTAGCACTATAGTATGCTACCCACGTGCTCTCTTCCCATCCTTCACCTGCGACAGCACGGCGCCAAGACCCTCGGCAACTAAACATCGGTGTCCAACAGGTAGGGGCTGGCGGGTTTGGGTAAGGCAGCACCGGTGCTTCGACGAGGGCACGCTTCAGGCGTCAAACGCCTCCTGACAAGCCTCACTTCCATTCGAAACTGTCCCTTTTCTGGTGAGGTGGTGGAGAGGGGAGGCGACACGGGCGAACTCGGGGACGAGGCGTCGGTAATAGGTGCAAAGGCCCAAGAAATTCCTGACGTCAGCCACGCCGTAGGACTCCTCCCACCACAGCCACCTTCTGGGGGTCACCCTTCACCCCGTCTCTGCCGACGCTGTGCCCCAGGACAGCACCTCAGGCTGGAAAAGGAGACACTTCTTCGGGCTGAGTTTCAAGTTGGCAGCTCCCAGACGCTGCATCACTCTCTCAGCCGCTCCAGCTCCTCCTCGAAAGTGCCTCCAAAAACTATCACATCGTCGATGTAGACGAGGGCCGTCCTCCAGTGCAGTCCTCCAAAACCCTCTCCATCAACCGCTCAAAGCAGCTTGGCGCGTTACCAGACCGAAGGGCATAACGGTGAATTGCCAGAACCTCTGGCCAAAGGAGAATGCTTTCTTGGGTTTGTCCTCCTCCACCATCTCCACCTGGTGGTACCCCGACTTAAGGTTCGGGGTGGAGAACCACTGGGCGCCGGCCAGAGCGTCCATTGTATCATCGATACGCGGCAAAGGGTAGGAGTCCTTTCTGGTGGCGTCATTGAGCGCCCGGTAATCAACACAGAAGCACCTCGAGCCGTCCTTCTTGGTCACCAGCACCACTGCTGACGACCACGGGCTATCGACCTCTCCACTACCCCTTGCGCCTCCAGCTCCTTCACTGCCCGCTGCATCTCTTCCCGCCTGGCTGGCGCGATCCTCCGTGGGTGTGTCTGATGGGCGGGGAGCTTCCTTGTCTTAATGTGGTGCTTTACCGGGCCCCGTGCGGCCCAGGTCCAGGTCACCCTCGCTGAAGACACCAGCATACTCCTTCAGGGTGTCGCGCATCCTCTCCTGCTGCCCCCGAGGTGAGGTGAGTGGCGCCTCCTCTGCGCCAAGTCAATCAGGTGGTCAGGTGGGGTACCTTCAGCACCAGTTCCACACTACCCGCTCCCCCTCGTGACTAGCCACCTCCTCACAGGTGCCCAGCTTGGCACCAGCCGGTACCGTGCGAGCCCTCGTCGGGAATTTAGCCACAAGGACAGTGACCGACTCCTCCCCGGCTCCTACGAGACTCCGGCCCACTGCCACCCGTCTGGCAGCCTCAGGTGCTCCGTGAACTCCACCATGCCGTCGGCTCCTTCCATCCTCCTGGTTAGCGTACAAGGCACCCTAGTCTCCGTCCTCGGGGCAAGGCGCACGCGCTTAGCCGCAACTACCTCCGCCGGGGCGCCACCTGGGAGTAAGGGCACCTCTTCTCCTCGTACCCTTAACGTCCCCCCTCCCAGGGCGACGCACGCCCCACTCTGCGTCAGGTACTCCAGGCCCAGGAGGCATGAATCCTCCATGTCGGCAACGTACACAGCAGTTTCTTCCCTTTGTGCCTCCCCCGCTTGAGTCGCGACTTCACTGGGCCCCTGAGCTTCGTGCAATGCCCGGTGACTCCACAGAAATCGCTGCGGTGCTTCAGGAAGATGTTTCGCCGGCACCACGTCCGGGCGCGTGAGGGGTCCTCTCCGCGCCCGTGTCCACCGTCATCCGGCATGGCCTCCCGTTCACGGTCCCTTCCACCTCGACCGTCGTGGGTGTAGTACGGTGGCAGGTTACACTGCACGGGGCCCTGGGAGCGTTGGCTGGCTCTCGGCCCCTCCGTCCAGCCAAACCTCGTTTTTCCCCCCTGCAGCACTTCCTTGGGATTGGTGCAAGCGATGGAGAAGTGACCATACTGGCCACAAAATCCGGCAGCAAGGCTGAAAGGCGTTAGCAGCCGGCCTCTCAAGGGAACGCGTCCTCCGCCCCCTCGGGCATTGGCTTCGCCTGTGGCCTTGCTGGCCACAACCCCAACAAGAGCCTTGAGCCTGTGGGGCTCGTCCTCCCGGGCGCCGCGGGCTTCCTCTCCGGCGTCCTCTTCGCCTGTGCCTGCCTGGCCCGGAATTCCCTGGTAAGGGGGCCCTCCACGGCCCCTCCGTCGCGGATCGCCCACAGAGGTGCGCGGAAAGACTCGAGCTCCAGCGCCCTCGCTAGAGCTTCCTGCACGTCTCGTGGATGCGTCTGCTTCACATACAGCTGCAGGTTCCTGTCTTGCAGCGCATCCACGAAGTGGTCGCGCGTCAGCACCCCACCATTTCCTCCGGGGCGGCGGGTACGCGCGACGTACCAGCGGTCTCCATCTCCTGGGCGAGCTGGGGTAGAGGCTCGCCCCTGGCTCGCACCCTGACCTTCAGGCGAGCCCGGTATACCTCCGCCTGCTGATGGTGGCCAAACCTCCTTCGTAGGGCCTCCACCACACTCTGATACACCAGGCGTTGCGCCGGGGTCAGGTGCCCCAGCACCTCCAAACGCTGCACCCCGAAGACTGGACACGAGCTGTAAGGCTCGTTCTGCCGAGTTCCAGCCTTGGGCGTCTGCCCGGATCTCGAATTGGGCCAGGCCACCTCCCAGGCCACCTTGCCATCAAACTCAGATGGTCTCCACCGCCCAGAGTGGCCACAGAACGTGGCGGCTTGGTGGCGGGGCGACGACGGCGGGGTGGGGGAAACGAGGAGAGGAGCACCGTGTGGGCCCGGGGCGGGTGGGTGCCGGCCCCGGCAGCCCGGTGCGCCTCCCAGAAACCCACCCTCCACACCCAGCGGGGGCTTTTGCTGCCAGTTTTTATGGTCACCAGGATCCGACCAAGGACGACCAGGTAGCTCCTCCTCGATGAGCTCCTTTCCTCAACCTACGCCTGGTTCCAAAGGCCCTGGTTAAGGCGTGGCCTGTTGCTCCACGGGCTGCTGCAGCGTCGCGATCTCCTCCGGCAGGCCCTCACTTTCCCCCCGAGCCTCCACCTTTAAACCCTGCATCTCCGTACTCAGTCCTGCTTAAGGGCGGCACACATTGCTTCTGTGTATCGCCGTGCTCCTCCCTCGCCCCTACTAAGCCCCGACACACTGCCTCTCTCAGCTCGTTCACGTTTTCATTGTTTTTCTCCCCTACTTCTTTCACTGCCTCTCTCACGATTTCCTTGGTTTTCTTCATATCACTCATCAACGCACTGAGCATGTCCATCACATTCGATTCACTTTCCACTGGCCCCCAACCTGACTCGACTCTCCCGCCACGCCTTGCTGCGCGCCTCTGCCCTGCATTCAGCTTTTCCTCGTTTCCCGCCGAAAAAACTCTCCTCCTCCCCACCGTCACCATCTTAAACCACGTGTGACACAACCAGCCCTAAACTCTAACACACTCAAAAACCCACTTCTGACACCAACTTTAGGGCCCCTCGCCCCACACACAACACGGTGAACACTGTGAAGGGGGCTGTCAAGGCACAACAAACCGCTGACGTATTTACAAACAATCTGGTTTCGGTATGTGAGTGAAAGCGAGCTGTATCACAATCCACGAGTCTTTATCACCTAACTCACAGCGAAGGAAACACTTGTGACTCCTTTCTTGAGTTTAATTACTAAGGTTCTGATAAAATTAACAGAGTACAAGGCGGCAGAGAGGAGACAGGCAGACACCGAAACTCACTCAAGTCCTGTATACATCCACACGTATTATCCACACGTTCAGTTTATCCACACGGGACAAGTATATCCAAGGGCAGAGGCGATAAACAGTCCACACAGCGGCAGATACACAACGGGGAAGACACAGGGGGGAAACCCGGGCTAACAGTACGTCTTGGGCCCGGTTCACACTTCACATTTTTGCTGGACGTAGTCTACGTGCATCTTGTCATCATTGACTCACAGTACGTCACAGTGCATCACTTCCTCCCGGGTGTAATGTGAACACAGGCTTCCCGCGACCACCCCTTTGCTGGAGCAGTAAAGACGTCACTGACCTAGAGACGCTCGTCTCAGCTCATATTATTCGGAGCGCCCAATTCTTCTACGTGGCTGAGGAGTGGCGGGGCGACGTCACTGTGACGTCACTGATCGCCACGCCCACGTAACACGGACAGCAAAAAAGTGTAGTGTGACCCCGCCTTATCTAGGCACTTGTCTTCTCCTCACTACCTCACTCCCCCTCCTTGTCCCGTCAGCCGGTTCTCTTGACTCTCCTCCCAGTCCGCCGCTCTCCCCCGGGGCTCCTTGGGGCCCAAGGCAACGCCGCCGACTCGTAAAACACAGACAAAACACACACAACAAATGCCTCTACTTCTTACTCGCCACCTCCACTATCAACCCACTACAATAGCCACACAAATATGCGTAACAATATATACAAATTCTCGTCTTAACTAAGAAGCTTAGCAAAAGGTGGGGGATCGACGTCTTGCTCTAAAAAGGGGTCCAGGAATTAACTGAATTCTATCCCAACCGCGAGCCACGAATACTATTGCTTGGTCTATGTCAACCCTGAGGGGAAATATTATAACGGCTGCTTATATCTAAAACCCGTCGTTTTCTAACGAAGGTGGTAATGGTTAAAACCACTATGATTGTTTATTTACCATCCCAATACTTATGTTTTATTTAATTACCTTAATTTATACCCAAAACCATTATAACTATATTACATTTCTATTCTCCTCCCTACTGGAGGCGAACATCACTTCCCATTACAAACGGGGGAAAAAACTACCAATATTTAGGTGGTTATAGTGGATAATTTCCACAGCTGGGGGCTGGCGAAAGTGAGGTTCTGCTTCAAGTGATATGACCCTCCCTATGAGGTTCCTCCAAGTGGTTTTACCTTTAAAGCAGCTTGCCTCCGTGGTCGGGAAATCCCCTAAGGTGGTTTGCCAAGACGCTCCTTGGAGTCCTCCTTTACCTCTTCGGACTTTAAAGGGGACAATTATC
>JACEEZ010019710.1:24029-31529 GCA_016584305.1 Chionoecetes opilio
ATTGACCATGAAAACAGCTGCTCGGTGGCTGCCCTCATTTGTGATAGATTCGCAATACCAGGCCATGTTATATCCAACGACGTGACTGATGATGATGATATCATCAAGCAGACCACCAAGCTTCTTGTCGTGGGAAATACTCTACAGAGGAAATTCTCCTACTGTAGCAGAGAGGTGAAGATGGAGTTATTCAGGAGTCACTGCTACTCTATATACTGCAACTCGCTGTGGTCGCGGTACAAGGTGGCCACTATGAACCGCCTTAAGGTCTGTCACAATGACATCCTTAAGAGGCTTCTGGGGCTGCCCAGGTGGTGCAGCTCGTTCCTGGCTTTCGCTAGGAATGGGGTGAACAATCTGGATGTGATCCGTCGACACTCCGTGTTCAGTTTAAGGAGTAGGGTGGAGCTCTCTACGAACTCCATCATCACCTCTGTCAGGCAGAGCTCGGCCTATGTATGTGGACCTATACAACAGCGGTGGCTGGGTCTGCTGTTTGTGCAGAATGTAGGGTAGCACAGGTGTCCATGTATGCTTTTCTATGTACTTTGATACTATGTCCCCTAATGTGCCTGTACTTTGTTCTTGTTTTTTGTTTTTGCTCTAGTACTTAAGTTTACTCCTTGGCTTGTTCTTGGCGCTTTTTTTTTGTCTTTATGCTATAATGTCTTTTTATTTTTTGTTTTCTTGTATCTTTTTCAAGATATTTTCTCTTTGTCGTAAGAGTGTCTTATTCTCTTTAGTAATCAATTTTATGACTTCACCGTAGCTTGTCATTTTTGCTGTATCGCGATTTCAGGTCTAAGAACCCTTCTTCAGCAGCATGTGGAAGATGTTTTCTCCTCAGTTGTAGAGGTGAGCATGGTTTAGTTGTGGCTTTGTTGTTGTTGTTGTAGATAGCCATCCACGGATGAATGACGTGGGCCATACTGCCATAAAGGCGGCCCACAGGTGAATGCGTATCCAGTGAATCGGCAAATGAGGACCCCCGATGCTCACCAAGGTGGGAAGTCTGACTCGCCCGCGTCGCGAAGCACCCCACCCTGATATGGCGACAGGGATCTGTTACATACACACACATACATAAAAAAAGAAGAAAAAAAAAAAATATATATATATATATATATATATATATATATTATATATATATATATATATATTATATATATATATATATATATATTATATATATATATATAATATAGTATATATATATATATATATATATATATATAATATATATATATATATATATATATATATATATATATATATATATATATATATGTTATATATATATATATATATAATATATATATATATAATATATATAAAATATAAAATATATATACATATATTGATATATGGCCCACGGTGTTGGAAGCAAACTCTCAGTAGCAGAGGGGTGCATTTGACGCGCATGTAGCGACTTATTAGAGGCACCCTATTGCTCTTTGGAGTTGGGATGCACCTACCAGGACAGGAGTCAAAAGACTAAGCTCAGCGAGGTGGTGGATGCTGCGTGACTAGCCTGGCAAGTGCATCATGGGAAGTGTTGGCTATGACGTCTTTGGCGGCAGCGTGACCCCTGGCTAGCATATCGGAGGTCGCTGGACAGTCCATAACGTAGTGCTTCAGTGGGGACACTGTCTCGGCATCGCAGTGGCAGCATGCTAGGGGCAAAGTGCCTTTTATTTCTGCAAGGCATTTGTAGCCAATTCTGACTCGGTACAGCGCGTTCCTCGTTTTCCTGCCGATGTTTCTTGGAAAGGGCATGGTGTTAGGCCTGGTGGTGTTGTACCAGTGCGCGCTTGAGGTAGGGTTAGTGATCCAAGGGCGGAGACAAGTTACGGTCTGTTCGTGGCTAACCCTCCTGACGGAAGCCTTGATCTGGGAGATGCTGGGCGGAATGGGCGCGGTAACCTGGGGAAGACTGAGCGCCTCCTTGGCCGCTAGGTCAGCCGCTTCGTTGCCAGGTATCCCTGTGTGGCTCGGAACCCAATTTAGGTGTACGTGGCGACCGCTGTCGTGGATGTTTTTGGCGGTCGCCAGGACAGAGGTGATCAGGTTCACGTTGTCCTTAGGGGACACAATCTGAAGTGTCTGGATTGCGCCCAGACTGTCAGTGTGGATTGTGACGTTCATGTCACGGGGTACTGCGAGCTGGAGTGCTCGTAGTATGGCAGTAGTCTGTAGAGTGGAGGAGTTGTCGGGTAGGCGGTAGAGGCCTGCAAACTCGTCGAGGTGGACGGCTGCGGCTGCGGTCCCGTTGTTGTGTCTACAAGCCGTCTGTAAAAAGGACGTCAGCCTGCAGGGTCGGAGCAATGTATGACGCCCTTCCCTTGATGCCACTCTGACGGTGACAGCTCGGCTTTGTTTTTGGCGAGCTTCCGCCAGAAAAGGGAGGGGTGGGGTTCCAGGGAGAGAGTCGATAGGGGGTTGGGCGGGTCCGGCTGTTCGTTGAGCGCCTCTTATGTTTTTGGCCATTTTCTGCCCAGGTGTTTTTCTGGAAGAGATTTTACCCTGCCTTAGTGTTTTGACCCACTTTTTAAAAGCGGGGTTTGTGCTTTTGGACCGCGCCTGCAGAATTTGGGTAATGGGGAGGTAGAGCAGTTGCCGGGTGCGGAGGGAGGCGTTTTTGTTTCGAGGGGAGGTTTAGTCCTCGTCCCCCTGGGCGCCCAACCATGATCCTGAGCGATTCTTTTGGACCTTTTCAAGTAGCTGCCGTTTTGGGTGAAGTGGGGAAAGGGGCAGGGGGCCCATAATAAAGAGGGAACGGATCGCCTGCACGTAGAAAGTGTGAAGGACATCAAAATTTGGCTCCTTTTTTTGAAGGCCGAGGTGTGAAGCGCTTTTTATTGATGAATCTGATGCCGCACGCGCTACTGGGGGGCGCTGTTTGGGTAGAAAAATTTGCTTCTCGTTGATTTTTGTCTCCGTGAGTGGGCGACGCTTATGGTTGTTGCTCCTCGTTTTGTTTCTTGTGAGTAGGCTTTTTTAAGCCTTTGTTCTTTTCATGCTTTTTAAGTTTGTAGGTCGTTTGTGAACTTTAAAGCTTGGATGATGTTTTAAATGTACAGTGCTTCTAAAATTTGGAAGTCGCCGACATCTGCACACATTCGACCAATTCTGTATTTTCTTTAAAAGTTTCCTTGAATGATGCACTCAACGAGAAGCAGAAGCTATTCCAATCAGCGCCGCCACTAGCGAGCGTGGCAGCCAACTTCATCAATAAAAAAGCGCTTCACGCCACAGCTAAACCATGCTCACCTCTAAACTGAGGGGAAAAATCTCCAATGCGCGAAGAAGGGTTCTTAGACTAAAATCGCGATACAGAAAAAAATGACGCTAGGCGAGCCTAAAGCTGATTATAAAGCAAAATAAGACACTTTTAAAGACAAAAAAAAAAATATTTTGGAAAAAGATTATAAACGTGAATAGCTATCATTTTTAAAAACGAGATTGTCTCAGGAAAATTTCCTGTCCGTAATACTATTAAAAATATACATATTTATATATATATATATAATATATATATATATAAATAAAAAAAAAAATATATATGTTTAATATATATAAACTATTTTTATTATATTAATATATTTATAATATATATATACATTATATATTATATATTATATTTGTATATATATAATTATTATTATATATTTATATTTATATATATAATTTATAATATATATTATATATAATATAATGTATAGGGGGGGCGGGGGCCCAAAGTGGTTAGCGTCTTGGAGTTGAACTCATGTCCCGATTTTCGAATCTGCCGGGGATAACTCTTTCGAGCCTGGTAGGAGAGAAAAGGGCCCCCGAGTTCAAGTCTCCCCAAAGGGAGAAACGTCAAAGCCACGTCGAGTGACCGAAGAAACCCACGCGCGTATACCGTCTCCCGATTGCGAGTGTGCGGTGGACTCTAGGGCTGCAGCGCCAAACCCGGAATAAAGAATATCATAGAAAATGAGTCTTCACCTAGACCACAGGTGCCTATAAAAACCGCCTGCCCACCCAAAGGGGCGGTTCGACCAACATCAAACTCTCCCTATGCCTAAGACCTATAGGGTACAACGTAAAAAAAACGTAAACAAATTAATATATATATAAAAAATTTTATTATTATATATAATATATATATATATATTTGTAATAATATATTAAAATTATATATATATATATATATATTATTAAAAAATATTATAAAATTTAATTATTTTATTATATACATATAATTTCAAATATAATATACTATATATATAAATACATATATTCTATATACATATATAACATATATAATATAAAAAATATATATATACATATATACATTTTTTATATAAATATATTATATAATATAATAATATTAATAATATATATATAATATATAATATAATATATATAAAATTTTATATATTATATAATATATATATATATTATATATTTTTATATATAATATATTTTATATATATATATATTATAATTTTGTATTTTATATATAATTAAAATATGTGTGGGGGGGAGTGATGGGGGGGAAAAAGGGGGGGGTTTTATGGGGAATGGGTGAGTGAATGGTGTGTGGGGATGGGTAAAGGGTGGTGAAAGGGGGGGGGGTGGGGGGAAAGGGTGATGAATGGGGGGAGGGGGAAAAATACATTTTCACCATGATTTCAGGAAAGTTAGAAGGGGATATTGGAGAGTCTGTTTGGCCCACCAAAAATAGGTGTGGGCCGAAAGGCCCCCCCAATAGCCCAAAGGGTAGTGAAAGGGTGGGGGGGGAGGTTAATGGGGGAGTGAATGGGTTTGGGGTGATGTGAAGGGTTGGCGTTAAAACTACATTTCTCCCTCCTGATTTAGGAAAGCTAGAAGGTATTAAGAGTTAGTTTGGGGGCCTTTGGCCCCCAAAAACAGGTGGGGGCCTAAGGCCCACCAATACCCTCCCCAGGAGCTAGCCAAAAAGGTCGCCCCGGGGGGGGCCTTTCGGTATATATTTATATATATATATATATATTATATATATATATATATATATATATATATTCTTCTATATTAAAAAAGCGAAAAATGTGTCTGTCTGTGTGGTGTGTGTGTGGTGTGTTTTTGTGTGTGTGTTGTGGTATAGGTTCCGCCCCCCCCCTGGCGCAAACCCTCATAGGCACATTTTGGAATCAGGTTGACCAGGGGAAAGGGCATAAGCCCACTTTTGAGATGATTCACTTTTTTTTTTTTTTTTTTTTTTTGCAGCCCATTAGCGAGAATTGTGAAAACAAAATAGGTTGCGAGAATTGAGGAACCTTTATGTAGGGTGATGGGTAATGGGGAGTGAAAAGGTGGGGTGATTGGGGAATGGGTGTGGGGTGATGGGTAGTGAATGGGTGGGGGGTGATGGGTTGGGGGATGGGTGAGGGGAGGAATAGGTGGGGGGTGATGGGGAATCTATAATAATATAAACAAAAATGGTCTCTCTGTCTGTCTGTCTTCTTCTGTGTGGTGTGTGTGTGTGTGTCTGGGATAAGTTCCCACCCCCCGTGGCGCAATCAACCATATGGCACATTTTTGGGGAACCGGGTTTACCAGGGGGAAAGGTTTTTAAGCCCAAGAAGGAGATCCCATCATTTTTTTTTTTTTTTTTTTTTTAGCAGCCTATTTGCGATAATTTAAAAAAAGTGGTTGCGAGAAAATTTAGGAAACCCTTTATGTAGGTGATGGGTAATTTTTGGGGGAAGGAAATGGGGGGGGGTGATGGGGTAATGGGTTGTGGGGGGGATGGGGGAGTGAATGGGTGAGGGAAAAGGTGGGGGGGGATGGGTTAAAGGTAAATATAAGCGGGGTTGTCTGTTGTGGGTTTTGTGTGTGTGCTGGTTGGTTTAAAGGTTCCGCTGCCCCTGGCGCAAAACACCTATATGGCACATTTTTGGAACCCGGGGTTTACCAGGGGAAAGGGTTTTTAAACCCAATTATGAATGATCCGATCACTTTTTTTTTTTTTTTTTTTTCAGCCTATTTGCAAATTGTGAAAAAAAAGTGGGGTTGCGAGAATGGGAAACCTTGATGTAGGGTGATGGGGAATGGGTGAGTGAAAGGGTGGGGGAGAGTAATGGGTGTGGGGTGTGGTGAGTGAATGGGGGGGGGGTGAGGGTTTGGGGGATGGGTGATGGGTGAGGGAATAGGTGGGGGGTGAGGGGGTAATGGTAAATATAAGCATAGGTGTCTGTCTGGGGTATGTGTGTGTGGGGTCTAGGTATGGGTTTCCGCTCCCCGTGGCGAAACCCACCATATGGCACTTTTTTGGGAAAAACCGGGTTGCCCAAAGGGGGAAATTTTTAACCCCAATTTAGGGGAAAGGAACCTTTTTTTTTTTTTTTTTTAAGTTGGGGCCTTTAGTGGGGGTTTTGGGGGGGTGAAAAAAAGGGGGGGGTTGGGGGAATTGGGGGGGGGAAATTAAATGGGGGGGGGTGAGGGGTTTAATGGGTGGGGGTTGAATTTTGGGTGGGGTAAGGGGAGTAATGGGGGGGGGGTGAGGGGAAGGGGGGGGTGAATGGGTGGGGGGTGATGGGTTGGGTTATGGGGGTGGGGGGAAGCCTTTTTAATGGTTTTGGGGTTAAAAGGGGAAATTGGGTGTGTGGGGGGCCAAGGGGGGGGGGGGAAAGGGTAATGGGTGGGGGTGGAAATGGGGGGGGGGAAATAAATAATTTTAATTATTTTAAATTTTTTGGAAGGGGGATGGGAGGAGGGGTTTGGGGAGGGGAAGGGAAAAAAAAGGTGGTGGGAAAGGGGAAAAAGGAGGAGTAGGAAAAAGGGGAGGGCGGTTTGGGTAGGAAAAATAATGAAAAAAATTTTAATAAGAGATATAAAATAAATACAGAAATAAATATAAAGAAAATATATGAGAGATTAAATTATATAAAAATATAAAAAAGAAGAATAATAAATTAAAAAAATTTTATGTAAAAAAGATATTAGAAAAATAAAAATAAATTTTAATAAAAAAAGAATATAAAAATATATATAATATAAATAAAATAAAAATAATAAATAACAATTAAATAAATAATTTTATATATAATAAATAAAATAAAAACATAAGAATAAAATTTTAAATATAAATTTTATAAATAAAAATTTTTTAATAAATATTAAATAATAATAAAAAAAAAAAAAAAAATAAAAAATATTTTATAATATAAAAATGGGGAATTTTATAATATATAAAATTATATATATAATTTTATATAAAATATTATATTTTTATATAATAATAATAATAAAAAATATATATAATATATATATATTATATAAATAAATTAATAAAATAAGTTAAATAAATTATATATATCTATAATATAAAAATATATAATAAATTATATATAAAATATATTTTATAATAAAAAATATTTTACATTTTTTAATATATATTATATATATAATAAAATATAATATATATATCATATATATATATTTTATAAAACATATAATACATTTTTAATATAT
>JACEEZ010019710.1:39029-46529 GCA_016584305.1 Chionoecetes opilio
AGTCTCATAATGGCATTTCTTTTGTGTGTTTTACGATTTTCTATTTGATAATATTATAGAACAAACATTTCCATAGATAACAGTATATCTTTTATACTGATAAACATTATATGAAGTAGGTAAACTTGTACGGGGAGCGGAGCAGGTGGGATCTACATGGTGTTGACGTCACGGGCGATGCATCAGGCCTTGTCATATCGGTGGCCACGATGTAACACGTGACTCAGCTGATCGGCGGGCAGCCTCGCAGCCTAGTCTTCATCTCCCTCCCATCTCAGACACGATGCCAAGTACCCTATTACAGTATTGTTTATTACAGCCATATTACAGTATTGCTTTGATGTACTGCTTATTTAGTAAATAACATGTCCATTAATACCAATTGTGTTGTTATAAGATAATGTAATGCTCCATTACTAGTAAATATTATGATTAAATCATTCAAAATTTCACTGAGGGGCAACCGCGAGTACACACTGCATCCAGTGGTGGGATTAAAAAATTTTAAGAACAGGTTCTCTCACTAAGGTCTCACTAACAACAGGTTCTCTCACTACCACAGTCATTTTCGTCATGTCAGCCTTGCCTCTTCCACTTTTTGTTCTATTTGACCCCACCCAAAGACTACTCTATACTGGACTTGCTACTCGTGCCCCGCGCCAACCCGCCCATGACCAGTGGAGGCCAGTTTTGCGATTCCTGCCATTTTAGAACATCACCCCTATTTCCCTTCCTAAGGTTTATCAGTATATATGATATACCATTATCTTCGTAACTGTTTGTTCTATAATATTATCAAATAAAAAACAGTAAAATACACTAAAGAAATGCCATTATGAGAGAGTGAAGAAATATGCATGAACTCAATATATACTTAAACTCTTCGCCATTTAATATTTTGCGGGAAAACATTTTAGATGCTAGCGATAGAAAGAAGCGGATTTTCATTAGCTTTCCATTGATATATTTCGTTTTCTGATAAATTAATTATCACCATGCCTAAATTAGCGTTAACTAAAAAAATAACATCATCAATCGTATCGGCAAGTAAAAAAGTGTTCCATGAATACAGTAGACTATGGCATATCAGTATAAATGATACACTGTTATCTTCGTGAATGTTTGTTCTATAATATTATCAAATAAAAAACTGTAAAATACACTAAAGAAATTCCATTATGAGACTCTGAAGTAAAATAAATTCATAGAAATAATTATATCATAAATTCTGAAAAATATTCATGAACTTATATTCACTTAAACTCATCGCAATTTGATATTTTGCGTGAAGACTTTTTACATGCAACATATCAATAGAAGCGGAATTTAATTAGCTTTCCATTGCTATATTTCATTTTCTGATAAATGAATTAGAACCATGCATAAATTAGCGTTAACTAAATAAATAACATCATCCATCGGGTAATTATCCCGATAGATGATGTTATTTTTTTAGTTAACGCTAATTTATGCATGGTTATGATTCATTTATCAGAAAACGAAATATAGCAATGGAAAGCTAATGAAAATCAGCTTCTTTCTATCGCTATCATCTAAAATGTTTTCTCTCAAAATATTAAATGGTGAGTTCCAGTGAATATTAAGTTCATGCATATTTCTTAACTCTCTCATAATGGCATTTATTTATTGCATTTTACTGTTTTTTATTTGATAATATTATAGAACAAACATTTACGAAGATAACGGTATATCATATATACTGATAAACCATAGGAAGGTAAAAGGGAGTGATGTTCGAAAATGGCAGGAATCGCAAAACTGGCCTCCACTGGAAATAGCCCAAAATGAGTAGCAAGTCCAGTATAGAGTAGTCTTTGCCCCACCCATCAGCACTACAGTGCTGTCAATAACTACACGGCTGATCAGAATGCATCGAAACTATTGGGCTTATTTTGTGTCTCGGCCCTATGTCTATATATGGCATATTTATAGATTCAAACGGTTATCAAAGTGATCTTGACATATTTAAGATCACCATTCCTTATTTCGTGAGGCGTGACTACAGAAAATAATAACTACAGCCTCAAAAAAACCTAAAATCCTACCAGAAATGGAGATGTAAACAAAACATTCGAATCAGTGATATTCCCTTCCCCTTCCCCTTCCTCACTGAGACTCAGTGTTACCAACTCCAAATAACTTGGGAAATATAGCTAATGTTCGTCTTGAACCCGTGTTCGGCTTCACCCGACATCAAATCTGGTTTTAGTCGTGTTTTTGACTATCAAAAGCCAGTAACAGATCTATGAGAGGTCTACCAAAATAAGTTATAAGTAAAAGGTGTCCATGGGGAAAAAATATTGAGAACCCCTGATTTAAGCTAACAACCGGTTCTCGGGATTAATGAAATTCCAAGAACAGGTTCTTACGAACCGGTGCGAACCGGCTGAATCCCATTACTAACTGCATCCATCCATACGTCGCCTGCCACTGTGAAATTACTGGCTGCGGTAATTTCTCTCACTTCATCTCACGTCTAAAGGAAGCTTCAAAAAGCATATGGTTATAGAATATTTTGTACTTAGAATTACATGTTCTTTCATCTGTATCAATATTTACAGAAACTCGTGTTGCACCCTATATATATATATATATATATATATATATATATATATATATATATATATATATATATATATATATATTTATAAAGAATAAAAAAATAAAAATATATATATATATATATTGATTGATTGATTGATTGATTATTTGATTGTTATACCATTGTAAACGTAAATATGTCATATTTTCATTCGAAATTGATATTATGTTGTAGCTCCTGTGAGCATGTTGTCATCGAGTAGGTCTACACTTAAAATTTCACTTGCTTTTCACTCATCAGTTCACTTGAGTCGTTTTTTCCACCTTCATCATCGACCTCAAAGTCAGGGTCCTTATTGTTTACTCGTCGACGGTGACGAGAATTTCGGTAGACGAGATTTCTAGGTCTCACCTGGGTCTAGCTCTCCTCACAATACTTGTAACTTTCCTCAGCTAAGAGTTCCCTATCAACAGTACTGTCACTAAGCAACAGCATCGGCTTCTTTCGAGCATCTGTTTTCTCACCCGCAGAAGGCGTCGACATAGTGATATGGTAATCAGTATCCGATACAATTTGTAGTAATCCCAGGTGAAATAACCAAGGGAAGAGTTGATAAGTTTGTTAAGTAAGGAGACGAAGTTGAAGAGGACATATGAAGAAGCGATATTTAGCGTCAGATGTCACAAAAAGAAGAAGAACTACTTTGGAGCACAGTTTCGGATAAGTTTTAAATCATTGTTCTGCTTTTTCTCCACTATGACATACACATGAAGACTGAGCAGGGATGTAGTGTGTATGTGGTGGCGCTGTATCATATATATGTACATACTTTTCAATACACGTATTACAAAGCATGGCTACAAGCTTATGGTTCTTAAAGTATGCCTGGAACCCACGTCCACGGGTATAGTTGGACTTCTGAGAGCATTCCCGGGTTCCGAGGTTTAAACAAAGAGTTTAGCTTCAGAAATATATGAGACAGATGTGGAGCCATTTAGGTAAAACTTTGGAAGGAAACATGAAGAAAAAAATTTGGGGAGTATTTTAAGCTAGATGCAAGAATTCACGAGAGGAGTTTAATCCAGAAAGATTTTGACATCATTTATTGATGAAATAGCGCCTACGTGGTGTAGTGGCTTGCGCGCCTAGCTACGAATATACGAACCCTGGTTCGAATCCGGTTCAGGACAGTCGGCGGTAGTCCAACCAGTTGTTCATTCTTCCTTCTGGAGTTGGTTCATAAATGGGTACCTGGGAAAACCTGGTGAAGGTAACTGTAGTAACCCAAATGTCATACTAGCCCTGTGTCCCGAGATAACGGGTTTTCCCCCACCATAGGCAGAAAGGCTAATGCGACATAGATGAGCACCGAGGCCACGTGCAGCATAGTGTATGCCACCATCTTTACCTTACATATTGATGAAAGAGTTTTTGGTTAATTGAAAAAATGATTTGGCATGATTACAGGCGGAAAGAAAAAGGCCATGAGTTTCAGGGGAAGGATGATTACGGTACCGTCTCTGAGCCGCCTCTCTATCTTGGACAGCAAGAAAAAATGCTAAGTTAAGCAAAGGTTTATGAGCTTTAGGAATGGAGAAGGTGTATGGAATGTATTTTTCCAATGACCTCAATTATGCACTCTGCACAAAGGGATGAGTCTATGACACGGTAGTAATATTTATTCCTTAGAAAATGAAAGAAGGTCCGATTAAGGTACTTACACTTAGTTGAGTTATGATGCCACAAGCACCTCCACTTAGTTGGGTCCTGAAGCACTATCGAAGCGATAGGACAAATTACAGAAATAATATTGTGATCGGAGGAGCCCATCGGAGAGGATAGTTTTACAGAATAAGCAGAAGGTTTAGAGATTAGGAAAAGGATAAGAATGTTGGGCGTGTCTCCAAGAAGGTCAGGAATATGGGTAAGGTGCTGCATCAGCTGTTCCAGGTCATTAATGATAACATGGTTGTAGCTTTGTTCACCAGGCTGGTCAATGGAAGAAGATGATAGCTAATGTTGGTGGTGAACATTGAAATCCGCATGAATGAACATTTTAGCTAAAAGTAAAAATGTGTTCCACTCTGGATTTAGAATTGTCGAAAAATGTTACATAGTCTGAGGAGTTAGGAGAGAGATTGACAACACACATTAATTTAGTATGAAAGTGACATTGAAATCGAACCCAGCTAATAAAAAATTCTAAAAACTCTAGACCTTTTTCACGAGAGCAAGTGAAGCCGTTGCGTGCATGCACGCAACAACCAACAGCTTTGGATTCAAAATAAGAATGGAGAGAGGAAGAGAGAGAAGAAAAAGGAATGTTAGTGTTCACAGACATTTGGGTTTCATTAAGGAAAATAAGATGTGGTTTAGAGGAGGAAAGGTGATGTGCAATATTTAAAGTTAGATCTAAGACCGCAAATGTGCAAGAAGTTTAGGGAAAGGAAGTCAGAAAAGTATAGGTTCCTTGCACTGATGTCACGATGTAGCCAAATGCCGCGGATTGCCGCCCGTCGGCGCTCTGATTTTCTAGGTGGAGGACCAACAGCTGGTCGGCGAGGCTGAAGATGTCAACAAATATGGTAATTTTCCCCTTCCCAATATATGTTTTTATAAATTATATATTGTTATCTTCGGAAATTTTTGTTCTATAATATTTTCACATAAAATACAGTAAAACACACTAAAGAAATGCTTTTATGAGACTCTGAAGAAATATGTATGAACTTTTTTCTATTCTATTCTATTCATTTGAACTCGTCCTCATTTAAAATTTTGCGAGAAAACTTATAACATGGAGCATATCAATAGAAGCGAAGCAAACTTTTATTAGCTTTCCATTGATATATTTAGTTTTCTGATAAATGAATTAGCACCATGCATAAATTAGCGTTAACTAAATAAATATCATCATCAATCGGGAAAATTACCCGATTGATGATGTTATTTATAAGTTAACGCTAATTTATGTATAGTGCTATTCATTAATTTATCAGACAACTAAATACATCAATGGAAAGCTAATAAAATCCGCTTCTATTGATATGGTCCATGATATAAGTTGTCGTGCAGAATTTCAAATGGCGACGAGTTTAAGTGAATATTAAGTTCAAGCATATTTCTTCAGTCTCATAATGGCATTTCTTGAGTGTGTTTTATTGTGTTTTATGTGATAATATTATCGAACAAACATTTTGGAAGATAACAGTATACCATTTATACTGATAAACATATATTTGGTAAGGGAAAACTGCCATAAGAGGGCAAACACGCGCGGCAAGTGGAGTTTGTTGGCCCTTCACGCTCGCATCTCCCGCGTCTGTCGCCTGCACAACGAGGACTGTGACGTCACGTGCAAGGCAGCTGTTAAGACACCTCGAGTCGTCACCACTAGTTCGGTCCGATTTGGGGACATTTGTTGTCCCCTCACCAGTAAGGGATTCCGAGGCAGAGTGATTGATTGCAAAAGTTAATGAACACAGGTGTCATGGTTGCTACAACATCATTGCAGTGAGTCGTATGTTTTCCTAGATTATATGCATTAAAAGATTAACACTTCGTAATGCTGGTGCAGGTTAGAACGTAGTATGCCTCATTTCCCTTCCAAACTTAATAATAATGTACTTAGCGCCATAGCCCCATAAGACATTTACCATGGTTAAAACAAAGAGCAGCGCTAAATTATGCAACGTCATCCCTGCGTGATGCTACAGATCTTAGTGATAGAAAGCATGTCGAAATATTCCGTTTGAGAAAATATTTTTAGTTCTAATAGGAAAGGCATGATCTCTCTCGGTAATCCGATAACCTATATATTCTTGCGTTTGTAGTAACAAGTTTTTCAGAGAGGATCTGAAGAGCGTCATGATTACTCAGATTTACTATTGTCGTATCATTAAAATATATCTAAAGGCAAAAAAATGGGATTAACACAAAATCGATTTTATATATATACTATATATATATATATATATATATATATATATATATATATATATATATATATATATATATATACAAAATTATCTATTGGATGGAAGATACCTACATGACGCTGCAAATGGCCAATCATTCCTGTCCAGGAACCGTTGGGATGTCGATTTCCAGCCACTCGATACTTTGATCTTATGAACTGGAAACTATAAATATTGATTAGCCTTAGTGTTAGTTCGCACTATCAAATTAACAATATGTAAGTTCAGCATGAAACATAATGTGTACCCGTGTCTAGTTCTGCATTGAAATATGGGTGTAGAATTGTACTGTTATGCCTCCTATTTATGTTATTTGCATCTAATACTTCTCGCTGCTAAATACTGTATATTGTTAGAAATTTACATAAGTCTGTAATTCAATGAAAATATCATATATAGGAATCACATCCGTTGAATTTTTTTAACTAACTTGGGCATCAACCAACATTATCAGCTTTATGCGTTTTTGTATGGATTCAAGAACAGTTATACCTCTCATATTTCACATAACGATAGAACGGCAACCACAACCCACCACAGACCAAGATGCTGCTCCATGATGTGGAGAACCGTCACCACTGGTCCTCCAAACTTGTAGTTACCTGGTGTTCCCGATATTTCCACTGCATAAACGAACTGTATTGGTGGTAGGACAGTGAAATATAAGAAAAACGTGTTAATATATCATTAAAAAAACTTAACAATTTAGACAACAAATATTGTAGAGCAGATAGCATTAAATCAATCTATATCCATAAAGGGTGTTTGAAAACTCTGGTGCAGCAAACTCCGATAAACGGAACCACAATTAAACCACCAGAAAGGGTTAATAATTAAGAAAATTTAGAAGAAAAAAAAGTGATATTTATTTAAGAGGACCAAACTTGATAGCAGAAGAAAGAGAACTTTGAATAAGTGATTTCTACAAAACACGATGTATTTGTAATAAGGAAGGAAGGA
>JACEEZ010019711.1:0-16904 GCA_016584305.1 Chionoecetes opilio
AAGATCATGTCTGTATCAATTTCCCACACAGGAATACCCAGATACAGCTGGATACAGCCCCTCCTCCTACACCTGGATCCACCAGCACTCATAGTCCAGAGTACAGGCCAGCCAGCAGACCAACAGTCCTTGCAGGTATCCCGCGAAGCCGCAGAAGATTCCAAAGTGACTCACGATGAACTAAGTCAAACGCCTTCTTGAGATCAACATAGGCTGCAAGCATCCCGTGAAACTTACGTCGGCGTTCACCAGGACACGCAGCGTTAGGATACGGTCCGTTGTTGACTTACCAGGCGTGAACCCAGACTTATTCCATTGCGCCATGGGAAATGAGTTTCAAAAGACTCAGAATAAAGAGATCTATCATCTACATGATGAGACAGGTTAGAATTGTTGGTATTAGTTCGGCAGTGGGCTTTCAAAGACCTAGGATTCTTACCTACATCATCCTGTAAATTTCTTCATTCTGAGTATTTTGAAACCCACTTCCCATGGCGCAACTGATAATAATGGCATTAAATGTCCTACTGAAAAAACTACCATTATTTCGGCCAGAAAAAACGGTTAAGTTAGGTCAAATCAGATAGGTTAGGTTAGGGTAGAGGTGGGGTATGGTTTTAGTAACAGATGATATCAAGAAAAAAAGAAAATTATTAGTACTATAGCAGTGCGAAGCGGAGCAAGGCTTGCGGGGCGGGGCAGACATCTCCCACACCTGTAAGCAAAAATTTATTTCCAACAAAAATGCGTGCCAGATTAATTCAATACACATCTAAAACTATTCAGGAAATTAAGTTTCGGCCTCGAAATCGGTGAAAGCCCACAACCGAAATTATACCAAATTGTCATGCTCAAGGATGACTTAAACCATAATAATACTGATTAACAGCCAGGCAACAAGTGGTAAAACAATAGAAGATAAACGTAAATAGGTGTATAGATGAAGGTAAGTAAGGACTGCTACTTAAATAGGACATGTAGTATAACCGGTATTATTCCAGATGAACACGGAATTCACTTTAGTGATAAATAATTTTTTCTGGTGAGTATGATGTGTTTTGAATTAATCTGTTAACCATTTCTGTTGCAATTGTTTTGTTTTTTTTGTTTTTTTAGGTAAAGGTTACCGTAGATAGCACTAAAGTCGCAGGCAACTTTCTTTTTTATTAACAGACGTCTGGTGGCGTTAATACATGCATTTCTACATTCATTATTTCAGGAAAGTTAGAAGGGGCTATCTGGAGAGTCTGTCATTTTGTGTCTTCATCTGTGTCATATTATGGCTATAAATTAACAATTACCAAAATAAAAACGAGTGGCGACGTTGGTAACGGGCTAGACTAAGATCGCCAGCTAGTGTTTATTGTTCTGAGTGTCCTCCCCGCCGTGGGTCGTCTCCCGGAAAAAAAAAAAGTAGAGAAATTTGGAACCGTATATACTTGCAGATAAAAAGGGATAAAACAAAACACTGAAACAGGGTAGATTTATACGTCATGATATAACTACTGTTATTATTTTCCCAGTGGCACATAAAAAATCAGTGTTGATGCTAAAATTCGTAATATGTGGGGGGGTGGCGACATCAGGGGAGGTGACGACTACGGTAGTTTTATCTACGGTAGTTTATATTTTTTTTTTAGTTAAGTAAATGTTAGGTATGGGTTTAGGTTAGGTATAGGTTAGCTTAGGTAAAGGTTAGGTTTAGGTTTGGGTTTTAGGTAAAGGTAAGTTAGGTATAGGTTCGGTTAGGTTCAATTTCATTTTATTTTTTTTCATTTTTGCAAAAAAAAAAAAAAAAATATTTGCGACAGAAAACAGTTGGCAGATAATTCAAAAACATCATAACTCACCAGAAAAAAATAGTTTCGTCCACCAAAGGAAGTTCGGTGTTCATCTGGAAATTTACCGTGTAACCTTTATTTTCATAGGTATTATTCTAGTGTTTGCCCATACTCCCCCCTCTCCCCCAAAACAAACTTGGGGACCTGGGAAAATGCAGGATTATGGCTGGGGAAACAAGATATGCGTCGCAACCCATACTTTTGGAGTTAGGGGGTGTTATAAAAATTTCCCTAGATGTAGGGAAAATTGGATTTGAGATTTTCAAATCCAGACACGTGTGAACCTAAAGATCCTCACAAACACCGGAGTGTCGGACCCCCCCCCCCCCCGCTAAGAGGTAAGGTAAAATTTTTTGGTTACCGGGGGCTCGAGGAGGGTGGACCCCCCCCCCCCCCTCCCGTAGGTCGGGTTTAAAAATTTGGTTAGATTATTAGGGTTGGTCGAGGGGCGCCTCTCGCTAGTAGGTTAGGTTGGATTACCGGGGGCCCACCGCTAGGACGTTAGGTAAGTTTGGTAGGTAATTTTCTTCCTTAGACTAGGGAATTTGACCTCCTACATTAGCAAACGCATTATTTCTAACACACCAGAGGAACCCCAGCAGTCGCCGCGCAAGGACCTGATGGTGGGATAACACGCCAACCCCCGCGGCAGCGGGCCATGTATGTCCCCCACGGTTCCTTTTCCCACCCCCTTTCCCCCCGCCGCGCAGACGATAAAATGCTGCGCCCCCTCCTACTGTCCCTTATTTCACCTATGGGCCCCCCCATCAGGCATAATATAAGGGCCCATGTCACCCGTGTTTACAGGTGACGAATTCACACACACCAAAACTTGTGCCACACCCGGAAAACCCGATTCCCACAGGTCCCCAAGCTTGTTTGGGGAAGGGGCAAGAGTTGGGCAAAGCACTAACTAATCTAAACCAATGCACAACACAATTATCTGATCATTCAACGGTCATTTACTAAGCTACCGGTGCCAATAGTCATAACTCTCAAACATTAAATGTGCATTACAGGAAAATTGCAAAGTTAAAAGTTTCATACCTTGCACGGAGTAAATCAGCTGAGCGTATGTTTGTTGACTTGGCGAATATTGTACAAGGGCTGTTGACAAAATTTTTGTTGTCGTGGAGTGTCATGGTAACAGGCTAAAAAGCTGATTGCATGTGCTACCACTGCTACGACTACGAGTGTCACGTATGCACGTGGCCCTTGAAAATGACATTGAAAAAACAATAATAAAAAACGACAATATACATAATTGTTACTGAGATCATTTTTACGTATGTATGTAAAAAAAAAAAATCCTCAAAATTTTGGCTTGATTTGTTTTTTTGTATTTGCTACGAAACTATTGACCCAAGAAGAAAAATGACGCAAATAAATTATTCCAGCTTTACGAGATCTACCCTATAGCCCTATCTGTTTCTTCCTACCATGCCACGTCTTTGGGTATATCATTTTTTTGGAATTTAGAGAAAAACCCAGGTTTTTATTCATAACATTCATTTCACTGTGGGAAAATTGTATTTAGGACTTGCTCATAAACATTTGCTTTCCCCTACCGTAGATAACAGTGAAGTCGCCAGTTCTACGTTTCTTTGTTATTTACAGGGGTGTGGAGGCGTTAATAGTTACATTTCTACATCCGTGATTTCAGGACAGTTAGAAGGGTCTATCTGGAAAGTCTGTCATTTGTGTCTTCATCTGTGTCATATTAGGGCTATAAATGAACAAATACAAAAATAAAACCGAGTGGCGACCTCACTACACCTACTACAGTAAAGTCGCCAGCTAGTATTTTAACCCAACAGTTGAGTCGCCACTCTGGAGAATTCAGGTAAATTAGAGGTAAAGTAAAACAAGTCTATATATATATATATATATATTAGCTGCGGAAGATGCTTGGATATATAAAAATTCCTCTGCCAACGTGAAAATAAATTCTATTCAAGTTTGAAAGATCTGGCAAGTCTTGTGTCCTGTCGCCCGAAAGGCTATTGTTTACTATCTGTCATCGCTCGAAGAAAAACGTGAGAAGCAAAATGCGCAACAGTTATATTTGCAGATACAAAACATAAAAACAACGCTGAAACAGGGTAGATTATACAGTCATGGGTATAAACTACTGTGTAACATCTTCAGTGGCACATCAAAATCAGTAGTAATGCTATAATTCGTAATATTTGGCGCCTGGCGACTTCACTGTAGGTGGCGACTTCACTGTTATCTACGGTACAAAACCTTTTTTTTTATATAATTTGATAAATTTTCGATTTTTTCTTGCCTCAAAAACACCAATATTTTTCTTCTTCTCAAAACCTCCTTGTAAAATAGGGGTGCGTCTTATGCGGAGGTGCGTCTCATGCGTCGGCTAATGCAACATGTTTACTGCCCATGCCTAATTAATTTTGTTTGTATTGAGAATTTTTGAGTTTAAATTAATAGTAAATTCAAACAGTTTGGAGCCATCAAGCTATACAACAAATAAAATTGGTAAGGTTTCATTTGAATTTGCAATGTTACAGCTACATCTGGGGGTACAATCGTTATCTATATCATTACCCCAGAAAGAGAACTGTGAGATCATGAGGCCACTGGAGTACTTGATTTAGGCGAGCATCTGTGTTAAATTGATTTGTCCGGCCACCTGGAGCCCGGAAAAGCCTCACCTCCGAGCCTTCAACCGACAGTCGCTGAGCCCAGCAACGGCCATACTTTGTACATACCCGTAGATATCCACACTCGGGGCACCAATGTGGAACTTAGAATCAATGTGAAGGGAATTCTTACCCTGCTATTACCCAAAAACTACCTTTGCTGAAAGACTACCTTTGCTAGCACTAACTAGGGTATACTTATCAGTGGTATATGGGTTGATTGTTTGAAGGTTTTGATTATATCCACAAGTTTGTATCATGGGGGCTGTTGATGGTCCACGTTGTGTTCCTGATCAATGGCTGGAGACTTCCCAGGTATACCTCCCAGGGTACCAATGAAACGAATAATTCCGGGCGCGATACTCGTTTATATGGCGATGTATCACGTTCTTTTTCAACAACCGATTGATCGGTTATCTACTATTTACACACATGTTAGTCAAACGTGACTACACCTTAATAGTTTAGAATCCAGAGCGTGACTGATTGCTCACCACCTGGTGGAAGGCTATAAACGTAGCTTTGGCTACACGTGGAGGGATGAGCGCCACGGATTCTTTACGTCACTACGCGGGAGATTCAAGTTAAGGGGCATACTGTAATCAAGAATAATCGTAGCATTACAATGAGAAGACCTAAATAGGTGATGTCATGGTAGAGGAAGGCACTGCACCTACATGTGGGTAAACTTATTCATAAAATGATGCAAAAGTGCAATGATTTACCTTTTCAGAATTTGTGAACTTTTTTTTAACAACTGGCCAAGGGCCAAACGACTGGCCAAGGGCAAAACAAAAGTAACAAAAAGCCCGTTTGCTGCCAATCCCTATAAATAAGACAATAAGAAATTACATAAAGGGGGGTGGGCCAATGTAGTTCGGGAGGTGTCTTGACACTTGTTACGAAGGCATAATTAAGACTATCCGTCAATAGCATTATAGTTTTCTTCCATCGCACAGTGATGCAAATGTCATATAATCAAAGATTTCGTATAGCATAGTCAGGCATATTAAAGTGAATTAAGACAAATCGGAAACTATAATAAGCTCTCTGATCAGATTTATCTTTATTGGTATTTTATCCACACAAACAATGTGTATATAGTACAATTAGTCTGTTGAGAATGATCACGTGCAATCAAGTTCGAAGAACCATTAATACTCGTACATTGCTAAACATTCAATGGTTTATTTTTCATTCACAGGAGTTAAACTCTACCTAAATCTGGGAGGACGCGTAATGCAAGTGACAAATATCACGTGACTGTTCACATATTCACAAGAAATATTCAATAGTTTCTTAAATGACTTAGCATAGATGATAAAAAGAAGGACATAATATATCTTTATCAAACGAGGATTGGTGTTGCACCAGTGACGTGCGAGGAGCTCCCACGTGAGGACGGACGCCGGCCACAGCTTGACCAAACCCAAGACGTAAAGGCCGCTGGTACCTGATGAAGAAACAAAAATTTAGAATGCGAAGGCAAATGTATTATCACAAACCACATACAATAATCCTGATTCACCACAATAAGCCTCGTAATTCCTCATCAGGATCCTATCAAGAACTTGGTACAAATGCCCTGTAGGCGGCTAACTTTTAGTAATTCTTAATTCCCAAAAGGAATGTTTCCCGGTAGTGGGGGTGGTGGGGGTAGTGGGGGTTGGTGGGGGCATATTGTGGGGGTTGTTTGGTTTTGTGTGTGTCTGTATGTTTTAAACTGAGAGTTGAACCCGCGCGTGAGGGTGCCAGTGGGGGCAACCTTGAACGCGGTGGGTGGGTGTAGGGTATAGACGGGAAGTGGTCCCCAGGGGGCGTCCACTGTGTGCCTCCTACCTCACGATTTCAAGCAGTGAAAAAGGGACTTCTTGAGAAAAAGACGCGCGCCGCTGCCGGAAAGGGGAGGGGGCCGCCGGGCCCCTTTTTTGTGTAGCTCGTTCCCCGCCCCCTGGGTTTTGCCCCCCCTTGGGTGTACTCTGTTTATTGTTTTCAGGATTTTATTAAAGAAAACGAAAGAAAAGAGTCAAAAAGTGTTTCCTTCGCCGGGTTTTTGAAAAGGCCATCGTGAACTAATATCAATCCCCTTCACACTAAAATACCAAAAACTTTTTTCGCTGTTTAAGAGGGCAAGCAGCGATCTTAACCCCTATCAGCCTCACAGGACCCCCGGAGTGGGTTGATGGGGTCGAGGGCGTAACAGTAAGTAATCGTTCAAAAAAAACAGAGCATGCTTTGTGAGGGTCCAAAGGGCAGAGGAACGGGGTAAAAAGGAAAAGGAGAGAAGGATAAAGAGGAGATGGAAAAAAGGGGAAAAGGGAAAAACCTTTAGGGATGGTAGGGAAAGCGAGTGGCCCCCGTTGGTTTTAGTTGATACATCATTATCCTTATAGCCAGAAAGGGGGAGAGAAAAAGACCATCTGCAGAATCGCGACGTTGGGTTTTAAACAGCTGAGGGTCCCCCCCGTGTCCGACAAAGGGGGAAAATATAGGGGGAGGGGAGAAAAAAAGGAGGAGAAACAAGGAAAAAGAAGGGGGAAAAAGAAAAGAAGAAGGGAACAAAAAATGGGAAAAAGGGGAAAAAGGCATTCCCTTATTTTGGCTGAAAAAACAGAATTCCCAAAGCTTTCAGGAACCATCACCTTAAAACCCCTCCCCGGGGGCCCAAATAGCCCCATGGGGGAAATTTTTTAAAAGTCAATTTTTTTTAAAGACTTTTGGGTACCCTCCCTTGTACTTAGAAATGTGTTTTGAAAAAGTTTCAGGCAATGGGTTTTGGATATTTAGAGTGGCGGATCGATCTTAAAAAATTTCCCTTTTTTTCGCCCTCGGTCATAAACCCGAAAAAAGAAAACTAAAGTTTGGCTTCTTGGCCATAGTGTTCCTACTACCCCAACAGGAGAAAAATTTCCCAGCCGGGGGGAGACGTTTTACGACGATTTTTTACGCCCCCAAAAGGAAGAGAAAAGGGGGGGGTGCAGCAGAGTGCAGCTGAGGCTGCAAAGGGGGTCCTCACTTTGGACACGAGCAGGATCCCCACCATCGCAGAAACTAGCGTGAGGGGGGAAGATTCCCTGGATTTTTTCGACGAGGGGAAACCCTGGGGCAAAAGAAAAGAAAAACTCTGGAGTCACCCCTGCCGAAAAACAGAAGACCTTCCAAGGAAGTCCCCCAAAACCTTTTGGCATCGCCCATTCCGACCCCTCAATCTGAGGGCCCCTTTCCCGGGAAGAAAAGGGGAATTCCTTCTGCCCAGCGGGAGAAGGGGAGGGGGGGTTCGGGGGGCGGGTTCTGGCCAAGAAGCTGAAAGAATCGGTTTCCCGACGGGGAAAGCTCTCTCTAAACGTAGCCGTCAACAGACGCCAAAAGGAAAAGGGAGGGTTTGGAGCTGGATTTTCGTCATGCGGAGTCATAAAGGGCCCCCACCCAACGCTCCCAAAACACATCGACTTCTTTTTCCCCGACCCGGGGCCCGCTTTCCCCCAAAAAGCGTTGAGGAACGGGCACAAAGCCCGGGCCCCTTTCCCCCTGATCTCGTCGGACCCCCTGACAGAACTGGGGTCAGAAAAAGCCCCCAAAACCCTTTCGAATTGTGGCGGCTACGGAAATTAGTTTGGGGCCCCCGGGATCCCAAGAGCTTTTTGTTTGAATCCCGAGCCCATTCGACAGGCAAGAGCGAAGTAAAAGGTCCATTTTGGGCGAAGGACATCAAAGAGACTTTCGTCCTCTTACCCTTTTAACCGTTCATTGGGACGGGAAGATCCTTCCTCGGGGACGATGGCCTCGCGCCGAAAGACTCGCCATCCTCGTCACAGGAAAAGGGATTTGGAGAAGCTCCTAGGAGTCCCAAAACTGCACTCCGGAACTGGTGATGCCGCCGCTACAGCTGTTTTTCGAGGCTCTAGAAGACTGGGGGGCCCAGGAACGGTCGTGGCGTGTCCTTCGACAAAACCCAGTGCCAACACGGGACCCCTTCGGGGTGCTTTGAAACCATTTTGCAAAAAAAAGACCGGCCGACCCTCTTTTCCCACTTTTTTTGCCGTCATCACGTCCACGAATTTGTCCTTGAAAAGGGGTTTTTCCTAGTTTTTTGGGGGTTCATCTTTTTGGCCCTGAGTCACCATCTTCTCTCCTTCAAGGACTACGGGTTTCTTACATAAACCCTTGGGCAAAAACCCTCCCACCAACGAAGATCTCCCCGGAGACTCTGGCCCCTCCAAGGCCCATCTCATTCAATTTTAAATTTTAAAAAAAAAAAGGGGAAAAAAAACCCCCGGGGGTTTTTTTGGGGGGTTTTCCAAACCCCCCCCCCCCCGGGGGGGGGTTGGGGCGGTTTTTTTAAAAAATTTTTTTGGGGGGGGGGGTCCCCCCTTAAAAATTTTTTTTCCCCCAAAAACCCCCCTTTAAAAGGGGGGCCCCCGGTTCCCCCCCTTTCCCCCAAAACCCCTTTGGGACCCCCAAAAAAAACCCTTTCCCCCGGGGGGGCCCCTTTTTTTCCCCCTTTTTTAAAATTTTTCCCCCCCCTGTTGGGGGTTTTCCCCCCAAAGGAAAGGGGCCCCCGGAAAGGGGAAAAAACCCCCCCCCCTTTCCCCCCCCCCCCGCCCAAAAAACCCCCCCCCCGGGGGGCCCCCCCCTTTGGCCCCCCCCGGGGGGGGCCCCCAAAAATGGGGGAAAAGGGGGGGGGGGGGGGGGGGGGGGAAAAAAACCCCGAGGGGGCCCCCCTTTTTTTTTAAAAAAAAAAAAAAAAGGAAAGGGGGCCCCCCAAAAAGGGGGGGGGGGGGGGGGCCCAAAGGGCCCCCCGGAAAGGGCCCCCGGGGGGGGGGAAAAAACCCCCCCGGGGGAAACCAAAGGGGGGGGGGAAAAGGGGGGGGAAAAAAGGGGGGGGGGGGGGGTTAAAATTTTAAAAAAAAAAAAAGGGGGGGGGGGAAAAAAAAAAAGGGGGGGGGGGCGGGGAAGGGGGTTTTTCCCACCCAAAAAAAAGGGGAGAAAAAAAGGGGTTTTTTCCCCCCCCTTTTAACCCCGGTTTCCCCCCCTGGGGGGGAAAAAAAGGAAAAAAAAAAAAAAAAGGAAAAAAAACCCCCCCCAAAAAAGGGCCCCCAATTGGGGGGGCCCCCCCCCCTTTTTTTTTAAAAAAAAAGGGGGGCCCCCCCCCCCCCCCGGGGGGCCCCCCCGGGGGCCGGAAAACCCCCGGGCCCCCCAAAGGGGGGGGCCCCCCCCCGGAAACCCCCCCCGGGGGCCCCCCCCCCCCAAGGGGGGGCCGGGGCCCTTTTTTGGGGGGTTCCCCCCCCCTTTTAAAAACCCCCCCGGGGGGCCCCCTTTTGGGGGGGGGAATTCCCCCCAAAAAAAAAACCCCCCCCCGGGCCCCCCCCCCCCATTAAAAAAGGGGGGAAAAAAAAAAAAAAAACCCCCCCCCCCCCCCCTTTGGTTTTCCCCCCACCCCCCCCCTTTTGGCCCCCCCAAACCCCGGGGGCCCCCCCTTTTAAGGCCCCTTGGGGGCCCTTAAAAGGGGCCCCTTTTTTTAAAAAAGGGGTTTTGGGGGCCCCTTTTTTTGGGGCCTTTACAACCCGGGGGGGGGGGGGGGGTTTCCCCCCCCCCCCCGGGGGGGCCGGGGCCCCCCCCCTTTTTCCCCCCCGGGGGGCCCCCCCAAAAAAATTTTTCTTTAAAAAATTTTTTTTTAAAATTAAAAAAATTTTTTTTTTTTGGGTTTTTTTTTTTAAAAAAAAAAAAATTTTTTTTGGGGGGAAAAAATTTTTTTCCCCCCTTAAAAAATTTAAAAAAAAAAACCCCCCCTTTTTCCCCCCCCAAAAAGGGGGGAAAAAAACCCCCCCCCCCAAAAAAACCCCTTTTAACCCCGGTTTCATTTAAAAAAAACCCCTTTTTTTTGGGGGGGTTTTGGGGCCCCCCCCCGGGGGGGTTTTGGGGGGGTTTTTTTTTAAAAAAAAAATTTAAATTTGGGGGGGGGCTTTTTATTTTTGGGGGGGGCCCGGGGGTTTTTTTTTGGGGGGGGTTTTTAAAACCCCCCCGGGGGGGGGGTTTCCCCCCCCGGGGGGTTTTTGGGGGGGGGGGTTGGGGGGGGAAAACCGGGGGGGGGGCCCCCCCGGGGGTTTTTTTTCCAAAAAAGGGGGGGGGGAAAAAAAAAAAAAAATTTTTTTTTCACCAAAAAATTTTTTTTTTTAAATTTTGGGGTTTTTAAATAAAAGGGTTTTTAAAAAAAAAAAAAAAAAGGGGGGGTAAAAAAGGGGGGGGAAAAAAACCTTTTTGGGAAAATTTTTTTTGGGGTTAAAAAATTTTCCCCCCCCCCTTTCCCCCCAAAAAATTTTTAAAAACCCCCGGGAAAAAAAAAAAACCCTTTAATTTTTTGGAAAAAAAAAGGGGGGGAAAAAAAAAATTTTTTTTTTTTGAAATTTTTTGGGGCCCCCCAAAAAAATTTTAAAACCCCAAAAAAAAAAAAACCCCCCCCTTAAAAAAAAACCCCCCCCTTTTTTTTCCCCCCCCTCCCCGGGGAAAAAGGGGGTTGGGGGTTTGGGGGGCCGGGGGGTTTCCCCGGGGGGTTTTAAAAAAGGGGGGGGGGGGGGGGGCCCAAAATTTTTTTAAAAAAAAGGGGGGGGCCCCCCTTTTTAGGGGCCCCCCCCCCCCCAAAAAAAAAAACCCCCCCTTTTTTAAAAGGGGGGTGGCCCCTTTTCCCCCCCCCGGGGGGTTTTTTTTTTTTTTTTCCCCAGGGGGGAAAAATTAAAAAAAAAAAAGGGGCAACCCCCCCCCTTTTTTTTGGGCCCCCCAAAATTTAAAAAAAAATTTTTTTTCCCCCCTTTTTTTTAAAAATTTAAAAAAGGGGGGGGAAAAAATTTCCCCAAATTTTCCCCCTTGCCGGGGGGAAAGGCCCCCCCGCCTTGTACCTGATGAAGAAAAAAAAATTTAGAATGCGAAAAAAATTTATTATCAAAAACCCCACATACAATAATCCTGTTTCACCACAATAAGCCTCGTTTCCTCATCAGGATCCTATCAAGAACTTACAAATAGCCCCTGTAGGCTGCAACTTTAGAATTTCTTCATTCCAATGAAATTTTTATGCATGTATGGTGGTGGTGGAGGTAGTGGGGGTGGTGGAGGCATATTGGGGGGGTTGGGGGTGGTGTTGGTTGTCTGTAGTATAACTGAGAGTTGAAGCCGGCGTAGGGTGCCAGGGGGGGGAAAACTTGAACGCGGGTGGGTGGGGTGGGTATGGGGGAATGGTGCCAGGAGGACGTAACTGTGTCCCTCCTCCCCACGGTCAAGCAGTGGGGGGAAAGGGGCTTTTGAGAGAAAGACGCGCGCCGCTGCCGGGAGAGGAGTGGCCGCCAGACCCTTGTGTAGCTCTTTCACGCCCCTCGGTTGCCCCCCCTGGGTCGTATCTTTTTTATTGTATCAGGACTTTATTCAGTAAACGCAAGAAAAGAGTCAAAGTTTTTCCCCTTCGCCTGGTTATAAGGCAGGGAACAATATACAACTCGTTCACACTAAAATCCGAACTCTTTCGCTGTTTAAGTCGTGCAGCGATCGTAACGCCATCAGCCTCACAGAGACACCCGGAGTGTGTGATGGGGTAGGGCGTAACAGTAAGTATCGTTTAATAACAGAGCTTGTTTTGTGAGGGTCCGAAGGACAGGGGAACGAGGTAAAGGAAGGAGAGAAGGAAAATGAGGAGAAAAAAAGGGGAAGTGGAAGAACATTAGGGGGGGTAGTGGAAAGCGAGTGGCCGTTGTTTAGCTGATACATCATTATCCTTTACACCAGCAAGGGGAGAGCAAAGACCATCTGCGAATCGCTGACGTAGGTATTCAACGTGAGGGCCGCCCCGTCGTCCGCAAAGGGGGAATATAGAGAGGGAGTAAAAAGAGAAAAAGAAGGGAATAAAAAAGAGGGAAGAAAGAAAAGGAACAAGAAAGGGGAAGAAGTGGAAAGGCATGTATATTGCGCCCCAAACAAATTGCCAGCTTTAAAGGGAACCATCCCCCCTTACCCCCCTCACGGTCCCAATAGCCATGGGGGTAATTTTTCAAGTCAAATTTTTTCAGTACTTTTTTTATTCTGCCTTGTACTTGAAACGTGTGTGCAAAGTTTCAGGAAAATCGGTTGATATTAAGGGGTGGGGATGTCTTGAACATTTCCTCTTTTCCCCCTCGGGGTCATGACCACGAGAAAGCAACGAATTTGGCTTTTTGGGCCCATAGTGCCCTACTATCACGGGAGAAAATTTCCCCCCCGTGGAGACGTTTCGACGATTTTTCTACGACAAAAGGGAAAGAAGAAGACGGTCAGCAGAGTGCAGCTGAGGCTGAAAAGGGGGCCCCTCGATTTCTGGACACAGCTGGGATCCCCACCATCGCAGAAATAGCGTGAGGAGGAGATTTGGATTTTTTCGACGAGTGGAAAAATCCTGAGCAAAAGCAAGAATAACTCGGAGTACGCCTGCCGAAAAAACAGAAGCCTTCCAAAAAAGTCCCCCAGAAATTTGGGACATCCCCCACTCCGCCCCTCACTCTGAGCCCTTTCCTGAAGAAAAGGGAAACCCCTCTGCCCAGGGGGAGAGGGGAGGGGGGGTTTGATGGTGGTTGGACGAAGCTGAAAGAATCGGTTTGCCGACGTGAAAGTCTCTCCACGTACCCTTAAACAGACGCCAAAAGGAGAAGGATGGGGGAGCTGGAGTCTCATCGTCTGAGTCATCAAGTCCAGCCAACGCTGCCAACACATCCTTCTTCTTCCGACGCCGGGTCGCTTCCCCACCAAAGCATTGAGGAACCCCGGGGGCACGAATTCCGTCCTACCCCCTATCTGGGGGGCCCCCTGACAGAATGGGGCAAGTACCGCCAACCCTCGAATTGGGGCGGCACGGCAATAGTTTGGGGCCCGACCCACAAGAGCTTGTGCTGATCCCGATCCTTTCGACAGGCAAGAGCGAAAAAAGGGTCCCATTTTGGCGAAGGACTCAAAGAGACTTTCACCTTTTACCCCTTTACTTTCATTGGGACGGGAACCCTTTCTCAGGACGAGGGCACCCCGCGCCGAAAATCGCCATCCTCGTCACGGGAGAAGGGAGTGGAAAACTCCTAGGCCCGAAACTGCACTCCGGAAGGGATCCGCCGCTACAGCTGTTTTCGAGGTCTAGAAGACGGGGGGTCCGGGAACGAGTCGGGGGCGATGGTTTCGACACAACCAGTGCCAACACGGGAGCCACCCCGGTGCATGCACCTCTTGCAACAAAGATCGGCCGCCCCCTCGTTTCACTGCTTCCCGTCATCACGCCCACGAACTTGTCCTTGAAAAGGGCCTTTTTCTACGTTTTTGGGGTATCTTTGGTCCCTGAGTCACCATCTTCTTCCCTTCAAGGACTAGGGTCTTACATCAACCATCGGCAATAAACCCCTCCCACCAACGAAGATCTGCCGGAGACTTGGCCCCAAGAGGGACGATCTCATAAAGGTTTGAAACGTCGTTTTCAGACAAAGACCCCCTGACGACTATAAGGACTCGCTGAGCGAGCACCCTTTTTCCTTGGGGCGCCTCCGAAGACCTCGTCCGTAGCGCTTCATCGAGCGCGTTGGATGGCGCGTATCTTTTACGTCTGAAGATGATCTTTTTTCGGGAGCAGCTACTGGAGTCGTCACACCCGGAAATGTCAGCCCTCCAGCGGTTTCACGTTCGCCAAACCCAGATTACGTCCTTGGGTGGTTGAATCGACGGTTCCCACCTACGTTTCCCCCCAACGATTTGGACTCCTAAGGACACCTTAGTACCACGACGAAAGTTTCGGGGGGCCTGTTCACCACTTGAGCCGCCATTTCTGGTATTGGCGAAGATTCATTGGCCTGTCACTGTTCGACTCACGTCTCCCTGTCTCCGCAAACAAGCAAATTTTACAGGCCATTCTCTACGATGAAGGAGCCGGGAAACCCCCCAAGCAATAAACCCCCATCTCACAAGTTCCCGCGGAACACTGCCCTCCTCGACAAAAATTCCCCCCCCCTTCGAAGCTCTTTATATCAAACCGACTTCCGTCCCCCAAAACCTCGGAAGTGGCAGGAAGAGGGAAACGTAGCGAGGCCTGCCGCCAACGAGGGACTTCGCGTCGTCAACGACCAGCCGAGCGAGGGGTGGGCTATCCCCTTAACCCCGGCTGACCAAAAAAGAGGAAAAGCGCCATTTTTTCCTCCCAAATTGGGAGGCCCATACAAACAGCCGGGACCCGAAGGTTTCCTCCCCCGGGCCAAGCCGGCCCCTGAGTGGGGTGGCTCCCCCTGATACCCCCCCCCCCCCGAGGGGGTAATACTCACCAAGAGGGGGGCCCGCAGCCCTGCTGGGGAAGGGGTTCCGGCTTTTCCGTTTTTAAAAGATGACATCCCCTCCTTAATAGGCCCGTGCTAAGGGTAAAAAAACAAAATTGTAAACCGCCACCCCCAAATATCAACCGTTTAGGGCAAACTTTGCATAGTGGTTTTTTTGCATAGATGCACCTTACACCAAAGTAGGAAGAAAAAAAATTTAAACTTTTGATTTTTTTTTGGGCCCCCCACCCCCTCACTTCACACATTAGATATTAACTGTCACAGATATAACCTTTTCCCTGTACCCACCCCCACTTGCAGGGCCAAGCTGCATTATGAAGCCCCGCCCTGTCTCTGAACAGAGGACAGGAACAGAATCTATCTAGGCGAGTGCGTTCACACGCAGGCCTGCGTTTCGGTGCCCTCTTATACAAGGGTAGTGTCTTAGGAGTGAGCGAGTTATACCCGCAGCGGCGCGCGGGCGGCAGAGGGGCCGAGATCCATCCGCGCGCCTACCCCACCCCGTGCCCCCCCATTGCCCCCCGGGCCGGGGGACGTGCAACTCTACGGTGCTACGACTCCTGCAAACACCCCCCCTTGGGGTTTTTTCCTGGGTCCCCCCCGGAACCCCGGGGCATTGGGAGACACGCGGCGGGGCACTAAGGATCGCCCGCATTTGCCCACGGGGGGTGCAACTTACGGTTCTACGACGTCCTGCAACCACCCGCCCTTGTGGCTTTTCCTGGGTCCCCCCCGGGACCCCCCGGGGATTTAGAGACACACGCGGCGGGCTACTAAGGATCGCCCCCGAGAGCCCCACGGGGCGGGTGCAACTCTACGGGGGTCCGACGCCCCCGCAAACACCGCCCCTGTGGGTTCTTTTGGGCCCCCCAAGGACCCCGGGCTCCGCAGCAGGGGGTTTTGGACCCCCTTTAGTAACAAGGTCTACCCGGGGGCTACCGGCAGATGGGATGTATAAATTATACAGTGCAGACAGGCGGGCTATCAAGGGTCCCCCCGGGGGACCTGTACAAGCCAGGGACCTCGGGGGGGAAGGGAGGGGCGCCCCCCCGGGAATGCGGGGCTTTTACCAGCCGGGGGGCAAGCTCCCCGTATCTCCGACTTAGGGGGCATGCCCTGAATAATATTTTATATTAAATTATTTAAATATTAAAAATATATATATATATATATAAAATATATATATATTTTTATATATATATATATCTTCCCAAAAATCTTAATCTATTAAGTGGTAAATGTTAAGTGGTATATGGTCATCTATTAAAATTTAATAATTAGGTTGGTATAAAATAGATAAAATAGCTGGGTGAATGAAACCCCTCATGGGGAAAATTTTTCCTTGGGGGAAGTAAAATAATTGTTACCTCCCTTGCTCTTGCCCATGTTACAAGGAAATCCTATTATACCATACCGTGTATCATAACAAAATGTAAATTTCCCTTTAGATTTTAGTAAAGAAAAAAGTGCTTGTGGGCCCTTTGGACCCCTGTGTGATGTTTGTAGTAGTAGTATATTGTTAACCCCCCGAGAAGTGTCCGTATGTCTTGTGGTGTGGGTGTAAGCGGTCCGTATTTCTGTGTGTATAACCGTGAGCAATGTCCGTTTTCTTTTTGTATGGGGGCGGCAATGTCCGTCTGCTTTGTACGAGAGTCGCGGTGCGGCCTTGGGGCCGTTGCCCTGGAGCCGGAAGGGGTTGCCCGGGTTTGGGGGGTTGTGCGGGGAGCGGCAGAGAGAGAGGGTGAGAGGCAGAGGGGGGAAAAGGGGCTTGGGGAAGCGGCGGAGGGGGGCGAGCCCGGGGTCGCAGAGCGTGGGGGGGACAAGGGTTTATTTTCACCCCGGCACCCTTTTTGTTCCGCTGCGCCTTTGGGGAAGTGAGTGCCCCGTTTAAATCAGCGCCTCCATTACACCGAAACCCCTTTTTGGTAAACATTCTCACGTTAGTCCCTGTGGTTTCCAAGGTGTGTTTGGCCCCTTCCCCCATCAGATCTTGGATTTGACCTCCGATTAAATTAGCCCTTAAAATTTTGGGGGCGGCCCCTTTCCGGAATAAAATAAAAACATCCCAGGGCCCGCCC